>JAVGWX010000019.1:16724630-17054630 GCA_036924085.1 Ariolimax columbianus
AATTTGTTGAATAGGTGGTACCTCAGTATATTGTGGCCAGTGCGAAGTCTGAAGACAACGACCTGCTCTCTTCTGTTCAACTGGTAATAGGCATCGTTTTTGGTGTAGCCGGTATGTTCAGTTTCCCATTTGGTCATGTATCTGGCTTTAATAAGCCGTTTTGACTCTTCGTACGTCATACTAGTATCTGTTTGTGGTAGTCTTGCACCTTCTTTTGCCAGTCTATATGCCTCCTCGTTGCCTTGGATGTTGCAGTGTGATGGGACCCACTGTACCACTACCCTTTTTGGTGCAGACTGCTGGCATAGTTGACAGAGTACTGCTCTTAAGTCGCGGGTTCGAATCACGGTGGAGACCGGGATTTTTTCACGTTGATCTTCTGGTAAAAATTCTCCTGATCTCTGGATAGTGAGATCGGACTTCCATGTCCTGTGTCGAGCACGCTAAAAATCCTTTGGTAGTTAGAAATCGAAAAGAATAGGCTTAACGGCAGCTGTCCGGACAAAATTCAAAAATTCTAGTTAAAAATCTACCCACATTATTTTCACCTTCCCCATTTAAAAATACTTAATACGTAAAACCGAAGCCTTGAGTTACCTGGCAACAGACCTGTTAACATGCCTGTTTGAATATCAGGAAACTATGGAAGCTAGTCAGGGCCATGAACGACGAAACCCCCTCAAACAAACAAATTACCATCAAGCAGGGCGAAAACTTGCTCACTGGAAAAAAAGCAGCAAACGCTTTTGTCGAACACTATGCCAGAGCAAACCACATCGAGGTCCCTGCAGATAGGCATACAGACATCAGTGAATAGCAAAAGGGGCACGTCAACATCAATACGGCCCCAGAAGAGCATATGATGGCCAAATTAACAATGAGTGAAATGGAAGAGGCCATGAGAACATTAAAGGAAAGGAAATCTCCCGGAAAAGATGGGATAACAAACGAAAGGCTGGTTGGGCTGGGCCAAACAGCGAATAGGAAACTGCTATCAGTCCTGAACCAAAGCTGGAAAATGTATATTGTACCCTAGGCATGGAAAGACGCAATACTTGTACCAGTACCAAAGAAGGAAAAGACAAAATAGATCCAAATGGATACAGGCCTATCAGCCTACTGAGCTGTGTTGGCAAACTGATGGAACGTATGATAAACACCAGACTGATGTGGCATCTGGAAGAAGAACGAATACTAATTCCACAGCAAGCAGGCTTTAGACAGCACAGATCCACTGAGGACCAGGTCATCCTCATAGCCCAGGAAATAGAAGATGCCTACCAGGCACAGAAACACAGTAGCGGTTTAAGTGGACCTGGAAAAAGCATTTGACAAAGTCTGGAAAGACGGACTTGGAGTCAAGCTAAGGAGAAGTGAAGTTTGTGGGAAAATGTACAAGTGGATCAACCACTACCTCAAACAAAGAACGGCCAGAGTCCAAGTACAAGGGCAGATGAGCAAAAAGGTGACACTCGAGCAGGGAGTATCCCAAGGGGGAGCATTGTCACCCCCACTCTTCCTGGTGTATATAAACGACATTACAGAGAATATACCAAGAAGAGTCCATAGCTCAATGTTTGAACACGATCTGGCTATGTGGACCTCTGGAAAGTATCTCACCATAGCAAGAAATGGGATGCAGCAGGCCCTAAAATCGCTGGAAGAGTGGGCGAACTCATGGCTGGTCAAAATAAACGGGGAGAAAACCACATGTACAATATTCTCGCTTTCAATCAAACCCCAAAACACCAAATTAAGTCTAAATGGCAAATTCCTGCAGCCAAACGACAACCCAGACTATCTGGGAGTCAAATTTGATCGGCGCATGACATGAAAAAGTCAGATCGAGAGAAACCGAATGAGAGCCAGAGAAAGAATGGCAAACATGAGGAAACTTTCTGGCACAAGCTGGGGAGCAGACGAAAGTATACTAAAGAAACTGTACACTGGAAGAGTGAGACCAGTTCTCGAGTATGGCATTGCGGCATGGACAACAGCAGCAAAGGCGAACTTCAATAAAGTTAACAAACTTCAAAACCAAGCCATGAGAGTTATAACAGGAGGCATGAAGTCAACGCCAATTGTAGAACTTGAAAAGATTACAAAGCTGCAATCCATGACCGATAGAAGAGACTGCAGAGCCCAGCTGCAGTCAGAGAAACTCCGAAGACTGACTGACCACCCAATGCACCAGAGACTAAACAATTTGGGAAATGGGAAACTAAAGCGGAGAAACTTTGCAGAAATAGCCAAAGCAAAGATGCACGAAGATCCCATAAACGCACTAACAACTCCAAAGCCCATCACTACTGTACGAAAACCTACCTGGAGGCAGGATATATTTCCAGAGGTGGTAGAAAATATACCAGGTATTGGAAACAAAAACCAATTGTAGAACTTGAAAAGATTACAAAACTGCAATCCATGACCGATAGAAGAGACTGCAGAGCCCAGCTGCAGTCAGAGAAACTCCGAAGACTGACGGACCACCCAATGTACCAGAGACTAAACAATTTGGGAACTGGGAAACTAAAGCGGAGAAACTTTGCAGAAATAGCAAAAGCAAAGATGCACGAAGATCCCATAAACGCACTAACAACACCAAAACCCATCACTACTGTACGAAAACCTACTTGGAGGCAGGATATATTTCCAGAGGTGGTAGAAAATATACCAGGTATTGCAAACAAAAACTGCCAGACTGAAAAAGAAAGGAGAGACACTACCCTAAGCTTCATAACGAAAAGCTACCCAAGCATGGACTGGACGCATGCATACACCGACGGTTCTGTAACAAACACTACACAGAACGGAGGGGCAGGAGCATTCCTGAACCTACCAAATGGCAGAAAAATAACACTGTCGTTCGCTACTGGTAAGTACACAAGCAATTTCAGAGCGGAGGCAGAGGCACTGAGGGCGGCAGTGGAAGAAATGGTAACACACAGTGAAAATGAGAGCCATACAGTCCTGCTGACAGATGCTCTCGCCGTAGTCACAGCGCTAAAAAGCCAGAAAAACACTGAGCTTAATGACCTAAGAGCAGCACTCTGCAAACTGTGCCAGCAGTCCGCACCAAAAAGGGTAGTGGTACAGTGGGTTCCGTCACACTGCAACATCCAAGGCAACGAGGAGGCAGACAGACTGGCAAAAGAAGGTGCAAGGCTACCACAAACAGATACCAGTATGACGTACGAAGAGTCAAAACGGCTTATCAAAGCCAGGTACATGACCAAATGGGAAACCGAACATACTGGTTACACCAAAAACGATGCCTATTACCAGTTGAACCGAAGAGAGCAGGTCGTTGTCTTCAGACTTCGCACTGGCCACAACAGACTGAGGTACCACCTATTCAACAAATTGAAGATAGGGTGTACCGACGAATGCCCGTGCGCTACTGGCAAAATGACCACTGAACATCTGCTGCAGAACTGCCCGACATACGAGGATCAGAGAGAGCAGATGTGGCCATTGCCAGTGGAACTGCAAGACAAGCTCTATGGTAGTGGCGAGAGTCTCAGGATGACCGCCGCTTTTTTCGAAAAAATAATGGTTACTGTCTGACTGTGTACGCAGAAGAAGAAGAAGAAGAAGGAAACAAAAACTGCCAAACTGAAAAAGAAAGGAGGGATACTACCCTAAGCTTTATATCGAAAAACTACCAAAGCATGGACTGGACCCATGGATACACCGACGGTTCTGTAACAAACACTACACAGAACGGAGGGGCAGGAGCATTCCTGAACCTACCAAATGGCAGAAAAATAACACTGTCATTCGCTACTGGTAAGTACAAAAGCAATTTCAGAGCGGAGGCAGGGGCACTGAGGGCGGCAGTGGAAGAAATGGTGATACATAAAGAAAATGAAAGCCATATAGTCCTGCTTACAGATGCTCTGGCCTTAGTCACAGCGCTAAAAAGCCAGAAAAACACTGAGCTTAATGACTTAAGAGCAGTACTTTGTCAACTATGCCTGCAGTCCGCACCAAAAAGGGTAGTGGTACAGTGGGTCCCATCACACTGCAACATCCAAGGCAACGAGGAGGCAGACAGACTGGCAAAAGAAGGTGCAAGACTACCACAAACAGATATTAGTATGACGTACGAAGAGTCAAAACGGCTTATTAAAGCCAGATACATGACCAAATGGTAAACTGAACATATCGGCTACACCAAAAATGATGCCTATTACCAGTTGAACAGAAGAGATCAGGTCGTTGTCTTCAGACTTCGCACTGGCCACAATAGACTGAGGTACCACCTACTCAACAAATTGAAGATAGGTGGTACCGACGAATGCCCGTGTGGTACCGGGAAAATGACCGCTGAGCATCTGCTGCAGAACTGCCCGACATACGAGGATCAGAGAGGGCAGATGTGGCCATCACCAGTGGAACCACAAAACAAGCTCTATGGCAGTGTCGACAGCCTCAGGATGACCGCCGCTTTTTTTCGAAAAAATAATGGTTACTGTCTGACTGCGTACGACGAAGAAGAAGAAGACGAATATCAGGATTCCAAGCAAATATAAGTATATATATGTATAAATGATGTATGCGTTTTGTACTTTCTTGCAGGGAAGATAATTATTTCAAAGATGCTGTCCGCATTCACGAAGAACTGCATCTTTGGTACATTTATAATCCTCATCTTTGCAAGCATTATTATAGTGCTGTACAATTCATCCTGGTCTCTGACCCATTTTGCCAGCATAATGAACACGGGGTCAACTAATCAATCTGAATTGAACACGATAACATCAATAGAGAAGAATCTACAGAAAAGTTTGTCAGAAGTTGCAAATATGGTGAAAGTAAGTGGTGTTGATTGTAAAGCTATATTTAGTGGCTCTAAGAACGAAACAACATCAGCTTTAGGAAAAAAAAAAGTTATTAGCAGTCAACTTCCTGATCAATTTTACTTGAATTTAACTGTCGAATGCGCTGATTTTCAAAAGCGACGCGGGTATATTATGTCATGCTTAACAGAAGAAGAGAAGCAGTTTCCACTGGCGTTCTCAATGTTAGTTTATAAGGACGTGGAGATGGTCGAGCGGCTGTTTCGGGCTGTGTATCGGCCCCAGAACCTCTACTGTATTCACGTGGATAGCAAATCATCCCCTGAATTTTATGCGGCCGTTTCAGCCATTTCTAACTGTTTCACTAATGTGTTTGTTACCACACGGAGGATTACTGTGGTGTGGGGTACCTTCACTGTGCTGGAGGCAGAGTTGCTTTGTATGGAAGAGATTTGGAGGTTTCCCAAGTGGAAGTACTTCATTAACTTAACCGGGCAAGAGTTTCCCTTGAAGACTAACCTTGAAATTGTGAAAATCCTGACTGCATACAATGGAGCAAGTGACGTGACTTCTACAAGGAAACGGTAAGATTTAAATAACAACTATTTGTTACTCTATAGTCTCATTGTGTTAATTTAGCTGTTATTATTTATGTTAACTTTGTTGTCTCTCACGTTCCTCTGCACACCTTCTACAAAAACTGCAACAGCAGATACAATTTGGGATTAACTTAACTTAACTTAACGTCTTTATACTGGTTTAGAAGAATCTGCAAAGTCTGTATACAACCAGTTTCATTTACATTACCTTGGTCTAAAAGCTATGCGCATCCAATATATTCTTAAATGTATTAACTGTCCCTGCCTCCACTACCTCACGTGGCAATGCATTCCCCACTATGTGACTAACAAAATATTTCCTAATATCTGATCTGGATCTTTCTTAAGTTAATTTGTAGCTATGTCCTCTTATTCTTACATGTGGCTGTACTTAAAACAGTAAAAAACTTGTTATAGTCTAATTTACCCATTCCTCTGATCATCTTATAAACCTGTATTAAGTCACCACGAATTCTTCTCTCTTCTAGACACTGTAGGCCGGTTTTTCTGAGTCTTTCCTCATAACTGTAATTTTTGAATCCCTCTATCAGCTTTGTCGCTCTGTTTTGTTTTCTTTCCAGCATGCTTATATTCCCTCTATGATAAGGACTCCACACCTGTACACAATACTCCAATCTAGGTCTAAATAATTCTATATGCAGTTTGACTATCACTTCCTTGCTCCTATGTTTAATATTTCTTTTTTCTTAACTAACATTGCATTTGCCTTTTTCACTGCTACCTGAACTTGCTCACTCACGTTACCTGTATGATCTATTATAACCCCTAGGTCCATTTCTGTATCTATCTTTCTAATATTGTTCTCTCCCATCCTGTAATTATGTTCCATATTGGATCTACCCATGTGGGTGACTGTACATTTATCTACATTAAACTCCATTTACTAGCTTACAGACCATTCTCGAATTGTATCTAAATCTGACCTCAATATATTCACTTCTGCTTTAGATGAGACACTACTGCATAGGTGTGTATCATCAATAGTCTGAGAGCTGGCAAATGGAGTTGACTGTAGATACATACAGTCATCCGAATGGGTAGATCTAACAAGGAACATAATTAAAGAATGGGAGAGAACAATGGGAGAGAAAGACACAGAAAACGAAAGTGACCTAGGGGTTATAATATACCAGTCAAAAAGGCAAATGCAATGTTAGTAATGATACAGATACATTTTAAACACAGGAGTAAGGAATCTCACCATAGCAAGAAATTGGATGCAGCAGGCCCTAACATCGCTGGAAGAGTGGGCGAACTCATGGCTGGTCAAAATAAACGAGGAGAAAACCACATGCACAATATTCTCGCTTTCAATAAAACCCCAAAATACCAAATTAAGTTTAAATGGCAAATTCCTGCAGCCGAACGACAACAAAACCTATCTGGGAGTCACATTTGATCGGCGCATGACATGGAAAAGTCAGATTGAGAGAAACCGAATGAGAGCCAGAGAAAGAATGGCAATCATGACGAAACTTGCTGGCACAAGCTGGGGAGCAGACGAAGGCATACTAAAGAAACTGTACACTGGAAGAGTGAGACCAGTTCTCGAGTATGGCATTGCGGCATGGACAACAGCAGCAAAGGCGAACTTCGATAAAGTTAGCAAACTTCAAAACCAAGCCACGAGAGTTATAACAGGAGGCATGAAGTCAACTCCAATTGTGGAACTTGAAAAGATTACAAAACTGCAACCCATGACCGATAAAAGAGACTGCAGAGCCCAGCTGCAGTCAGAGAAACTCCGAAGACTGACTGACCATCCAATGCACCAGAGACTAAACAATTTGGGAAATGGGAAACTAAGGCGGAGAAACTTTGCAGAAATAGCCAAAGCAAAGATGCACGAAGATCCCATAAACGCACTAACAACACCAAAACCCATCACTACTGTACGAAAACCTACCTGGAGGCAGGATATATTTCCAGAGGTGGTAGAAAATATACCAGGTATTGGAAACAAAAACTGCCAGACTGAAAAAGAAAGGAGAGATACTACCCTAAGCTTTATATCGAAAAGCTACCCAAGCATGGACTGCACCCATGCATACTTAAGGAAAAAAAGTTTAGAAAGGTCACAATGATGGGCATTTTAGACAGAGCAGATGGGTCAGACTATCTAGATAGCAAAATAATAGGTATCAACCTTAGGTTACAGGTGATGTGTGCGGACATGGGAATGGAATTTATTGATGTTAAAGTAGACAAAAGTAAAATGTTAGATAGGGGAGGTTTACATCTAAATGAGATAGGACAGCATGTTGTAGCAAAGTATATGTTCTATCATTGTGTTAGAAATTTAAACTAGTTAGGCCTATGAAGTATGAGACTAAAGATAGGCCTACAATAGGGTGCTATAGAGGATGTAGTCAAAGGGGTAATTTGGTGTCAGGGAAGTGTTAAATACATAGTAGAAAAGCAAACATTAAAATGATAAAGCAGAAGCAAAAAGAGGAAAACCAACAACATTACAAACTAAAATGTTTTTATGCAAATGTGAGAAGCATAGTAAATAAAAGAGAAGAATTGGAACTGTATGTAGAAGAAGAAAAACCAGATATAATAGGGTTAACAGAATCATGGACATATGAGGAGATTGCAGATAGTGAACTTGAAATTGAGGGATATACAATGTTAAGGAAAGATAGGATAATTGGAGACAAGACTAAGGGAGGTGGCGTTTTATTATACTGTATAAATTCTGTTAATATAACGATCAAAGATTATTTATCATGTGGTAACAAAAATGAAAGTGTATGGGGAGAAATAGAAAGTGGGGGTGAAAAAACAGTGATTGGAGTGTGCTATAGATGTCCATCAAGTCAAAAAGAGGAAGATGAGGAGCTGATTAGTAGCATAGCAAAGGCAAGTAAAGGGAAATTATTATTAATGGGAGATTTCAACTATCCAGAAATAAAATGGGATATGGCAGAAGCACTTGTAGAGTGAAAACCTTTTGTTACGTGCATAACTGACAATTTTTTAATTCAACATGTAGAAGCAGCCACCAGAGGCAAAAACATACTCGACCTAGTTTTTACCACAGAGGAAAATATGATTGAAAACGTTACCGTTGGGGAACTGTTTGGCTCAAGTGACCATCAAATCATCCGTTGGGATCTTATTGCAGGGAAAGAAGTAAACATAAACACGCGAACATACGACTACTCTAAGACAGATGTTAAGAGGATGAAAGAGGCAGCGAACCACATAATCTGGAAAGATATTATTGTAGGAACAGATGTTGAACAGGAGTGGGAAAGTTTTAAAACAGTTCTAGAAACGCTAAAAGAGGAATGTGTTCCATGTAGGGAGGTAAACCCCAAGCGTAAAAAGTGGATAACTAGATTTGTAGTGAAATGTAGAAGAGCAAAAAATAAAGCATGGCAAAAATATATAGAGGCAGGTAAATCAAAAGAAACATATGTAAAATATTTGGACAAGCAGAACATATCTCAGAAAGCGAATAAAACAGCAAAAATAGACTTTGAAAAAAAACTTGCTCAGAGGATCAAGACTGACAGTAAAAGCTTCTTTTCTTATGTTAGAAATAAACAAAGAACGAAAGACAAAGTAGGCCCTCTCATAGACAGTACAGGGAAAATAATAAGTGAGAATAGGGAGGCTGCTAATCTGCTTAATCAGTACTTTGGCACAGTCTTCACAAAGGAGGACTGCTCCGAGATCCCAGAGCCTATAGATATTTTTCAAAGAGACATGGATACAGCGGGATTAAGATCAATCTGTATTACAGAGGAAATGGTTTTTAAAAAATTGGAGGGGTTGAAAGTGAATAAATGTCCAGGTCAAGATGGTATTCACCCAAAATTGCTGTATGAAATTAGAAACCAACTAGCAAAACCATTGGCTATATTATGTTCTCAATCACTTACAAAAGGGATTGTTCCACGGGATTGGAAAGATGCAGGAGTGATCCCCTTATTCAAAAAAGGCAAAAAATCAGATCCGGCAAATTATAGACCGGTGAGTTTAACGAGCATAGTCTGTAAATTGTTAGAGTCAATAATCAAAGAAAACATTGTAATGCATTTAGAAAAATTTAATCTAATTAGAAATAGTCAGCATGGGTTTACTAGAGGGAGATCATGCTTAACAAATCTATTAGAATTCATGGAGGAGGTTACTAAAATCATAGATAAAGGGGAGCCAGTGGATGTTATTTATCTAGACTTTGCAAAGGCCTTTGATAGAGTACCTCATCAAAGATTATTTCGAAAGTTAAAATCACATGGAATAGGTGGCGAAGTTGCCAAATGGATTGAAAATTGGTTAACAGGAAGAAGGCAGAGGGTGGGCATAAATAAGGAGTACTCTGAGTGGAGTGAAGTGAAAAGTGGAGTGCCACAGGGCTCGGTTTTGGGACCAATTTTGTTCTTGATATATATAAATGATTTGGACATTGATATGAGATCCATGATTGCAAAATTTGCTGATGACACAAAACTATGCAGTAGTGTCTCATCTAAAGCGGAAGTGGATATATTGATGTCGGATTTAGATAAAATTCGAGAATGGTCTGTAAGCTGGCAAATGGAGTTTAATGTAGATAAATGTACAGTCATCCACATGGGTAGATCCAATATGGAACATAAATACAGAATGGGAGAAAACAATATTAGAAAGATAGATAAGGAAAGGGACCTAGGGGTTATAATAGATCATACAGGAAAGGTGAGTGAGCAAGTTAAGGTAGCAGTGAAAAAGGCAAATGCAATGTTAGGTATGATAAAAAGAAATATTAAACATAGGAGCAAGGAAGTGATCGTCAAACTGTATAGAGCTTTAGTTAGACCTAGATTGGAGTACTGTGCACAGGTGTGGAGTCCTTATCATAGAGGGGACATAAACATGCTAGAAAGAATACAAAAAAGAGCGACAAAGATGATAGTTGGATTCCAGAATTACAGTTATGAGGAACGACTCAGAAAAACGGGCCTACAGTGTCTCGAAGAGAGAAGAATTCGTGGTGACTTAATACAGGTTTATAAGATGATCAGAGGAATCGATAAATTAGACTATAACAAGTTTTTTTAAAATACAGCCACCTACAATAACACGAGGGCATAGCTACAAGCTGATTAAAGAGAGGTCCAGGTTAGATATTAGGAAATATTTTTTTAGTCAGAGAGTGGTGTCTGCTTGGAATGCATTGCCAGGGGAGGTGGTGGAGGCAGGGACAGTTAATGCGTTTAAGAATAAACTGGATGCGCATAGATTTTAGAGCAAGGTGATGTAAATGTAACTGGTTGTATACAGACTCTGCAGGGTCTTCTAAACCAGTATAAAGACGTTAAGTTAAGTTAAGTTATACACCGACAGTTCTGTAACAAACACTACACAGAACGGAGGGGCAGGATCATTCCTGAACCTACCAAATGGCAGACAAATAACACTGTCATTCGCTACTGGTAACTACACAAGCAATTTCAGAGCGGAGACAGAGGCACTGAGGGCAGCAGTGGAAGAAATGGTATCACACAAAGAAAATGAAAGCCATATAGTCCTGCTTACAGATGCTCTCGCCGTAGTCACAGCGCTAAAAAGCCAGAAAAACACTGAGCTTAATGACTTAAGAGCAGCACTCTGCAAACTGTGCCAGCAGTCTGCACCAAAAAGGGTAGTGGTACAGTAGGTCCCATCACACTGCAACATCCAAGGCAACGAGGAGGCAGACAGACTGGCAAAAGAAGGTGCAAGACTACCACAAACAGATATTAGTATGACGTACGAAGAGTCAAAACGGCTTATTAAAGCCAGATACATGACCAAATGGGAAACCGAACAGACTGGTTACACCAAAAACGATGCCTATTACCAGTTGAACCGAAGAGAGCAGGTCGCTGTCTTCAGACTTCGCACTGGCCACAACATACTGAGGTACCACCTATTCAACAAATTGAAGATAGGTGGTACCGACGAATGCCCGTGCGGTACCGGCAAAATGACCGCTGAACATCTGCTGCAGAACTGCCCGACATACGAGGATCAGAGAGAGCAGATGTGGCCATCACCAGTGGAACTGCAAGACAAGCTCTATGGCAGTGGCGACAGCCTCAGGATGACCGCCGCTTTTTTCGAAAAAATAATGGTTACTGTCTGACTGCGTACGAAGAAGAAGAAGAAGAAGAAACTAAACTCCCAATCTTCGCACGGTCCAACACCTCGTTTGTCATTCTGTCACTTCATGACATTCCAAGTGTTTAAAGTATTTCAAGTAACGTATCTGGAGTATTTTTCTGAACAGTATTTTTGGGGGATTGGAGTATGGGCTCTCGCACAGATAATACCTCAACCACAGATCAACAGAAGATAACGGACGAGGATTATGATCAACTTATAGACACTCTGCAACAGTGACCAAGCTATTTCCACAATACACTTGTAGACTTCAAACTTCAAACACACAAGAATTATTTTTTTTTAAAATGTCAGCGGCGGCTCGACTTCAACGCCTCGGGTTTTCCCCATTTAGCTCGGTGGCACGAACTCCGTAGCTCCAGCGATGAACCAGGGGATCTCCGGAAAAAAAATTCACATCATGGATCGACCGTCACAGCTCGAACTCTAGCCCCGACCGTCTGAACACAAGGCAAACGGCTTGGCCACTTCGCCCCAGAAACCCCCCGAATGACGTAGGTAAATATATTGGAGCACATTCTGAAGGGTGAGAGACAACCTTCCGAGGGGCCTATCGCTTTTAATATAATAACAGCATCTTTCAGAAATCGCCACAGAGGTGGGTGAAACACTCGAAATTTGTTGTGGGACCTATCGCTTTTATCATGGCTATAACGTCTTTAAGAAGTACCCCCGGGGACGACAGACACATATCAGCTCCAATCAACATGAACTTCAAACACCATTTAATCTCCCGTTGTAACATTTTTGTCGACTTTGGAGTTGTCTCAGCTTTTTAAGTGAGAACACGCTTCCACTTCAACAAAGATAAAGCTAAAACAACTAACAAGGACACAGACCATCATCCATCCTAGAAGTAATGTCTGTCGAAGAGCTCGTCTTGCAACAACAATTCGACGCACTAGAAAACCTAGACGAAGGCTACTAAAGGTGAAGGTCAGTCCCATGGCAACAGATGACGTCATGGATAAAGATAACTCTTCTGTACTAAGCCGCAGCCTATGTCAGGTGTAGTTGCCAGCTACCTTCCTTGCTGTTTATACATTTCCCAACTCATACGTTAGGTACCCATTTAAAGATTTGTTGATCCGTTAGTCGCACTAGAAACGAACGATGACCGGATTCTTTTTTGTTCGTCGGTGATTTCGAACAGTGGCACGCTGTAATCCGAGTCTTGGTAAGTCAGCTCACGGTCTACTAAGAAGACTACTGTAACATAACTACTGCCATTAAAGTATAGCCACTGCCATCCAAACGCCTGGGCCGTGTCATGTAAACTCCATTTCTCTCGCCAGTTGTTACCTCCTTAAACAGCGTTTATATGCCGTCATATAACAAAGACTTTCAATATAATCCGAAAACTAAACCGACGAATGATCGCAGTAGACCATGCACATTTTTCAAGAGACATTCTGCTTACAGCCTAAGAAACGCACATCATCATCATCAACATCATCATCATCATCATTATCATCATCATTATCATCATCATCATCGTCATCATCATCATCATCATCATCTTGTAACCTGAAAGGTCATTGGGGCACCAATACTGCAGATTTTAGCCAAGTCCTACCACTCAACTCGTTTTTGTGACAGAATATTTGTTCTAGCAATGCACATTACCGTCCACTCTCTGATGTTGTCTTCCCATCTCTTTTTCTGCCTTACTTTCTTACGCTTCAAAGGAACAGTACCTTGCAGGACCGTCTTGGTCAACCCAGACGATCTTAAAACATGCCCAAACAATGTGAGCTTGCGTGCTTTTACCATAGTCAATAGGTCTTTATATTGGTCGAACTCTCTCTGTGAATCACACATAAGCATCAAAAGAGCTAAACGAGATATGGACGAACATAGGAATTTGAGTTACATACCATCACAAGATAGAAAGCGTCAGCAGCGACTTCTCATATACAACCCTCCTTAAGTCATCACCGCTCGACTACCGACGAATCCTTTCCCCAATCTCACCTTTCCTGACCGTGGAGACCCGAAGTGCTACAGAAGTATGATTTCTGTAAAGTCTTCAGGTATAGAAGAAATATCTGTCCAGATGAATCAAGCATGTGGCAACCTACTCTCAGCAACTCATTCCTGCAAACATTCTCGATTCTTAGGCACAACGACAATCCCATCGTCCAGCGCGAGCCAAAGACCGTCCTTCTCTACATGAAAAGGAGCACATTGGATCTGGCCCACTACTGCCCGGTGGTCCTTATCCTGGTGCTATCTTCAAGGGCCATGCTAGCGAGAGTTCCATCACTCTCGAAGAAGCAAAGTTTGTCGTGTAAAATTGGCTAGGACGACACTATAGCACATTGGTCATATAAGTACGTTTGATCGAAGTTGAGCGAGAACACCACACCAAGTCAGGTCATCCCATGTGTTGAGGGCTGAGATGTGTTAAGGGCTGAGATGTGTTGAGGGCTGAGATGTGTTGAGGGCTGATATGTGTTGAGGGCTGAAATGTGTTGAGGGTTGAGATGTGTTGAGGGCTGTTGTGAAGAGGGCTGGGATATGTTGATGGCTGTTGTGAAGGGGATTATGATGTGTTGAGGGTTGAGATGTGTTGAGGGCTGAGATGTGTTGAGGGCTGAAATGTGTTGAGGGTTGAGATGTGTTGAGGGTTGAAATGTGTTGAGGGTTGAGATGTGTTGAGGGCTGTTGTGAAAAGGATTGTGATGTGTTGAGGGCTGAGATGTGTTGAGGGCTGAAATGTGTTGAGGGCTGAGATGTGTTGAGGGCTGAAATGTGTTGAGGGCTGAGATGTGTAGAGTGCTGAGATGTGTTGAGGGCTGAGATGTGTTAAGGGCTGAGATGTGTAGAGTGCTGCGATGTGTTGAGGGCTGAGATGTGTTAAGGGCTGAGATGTGTTGAGGGCTGAGATGTGTTGAGGGCTGATATGTGTTGAGGGCTGAAATGTGTTGAGGGTTGAGATGTGTTGAGGGCTGTTGTGAAGAGGGCTGGGATATGTTGATGGCTGTTGTGAAGGGGATTATGATGTGTTGAGGGTTGAGATGTGTTGAGGGCTGAGATGTGTTGAGGGCTGAAATGTGTTGAGGGTTGAGATGTGTTGAGGGTTGAAATGTGTTGAGGGTTGAGATGTGTTGAGGGCTGAGATGTGTTAAGGGCTGAGATGTGTAGAGTGCTGAGATGTGTTGAGGGTTTAGATGTGTTAAGGGCTGAGATGTGTTGAGGGCTGAGATGTGTTGAGGGCTGATATGTGTTGAGGGCTGAGATGTGTTGAGGGATGTTGTAAAGGAAACCAAAATGTGTTGAGGGCTGTTGTATAGGAAACCAAGATGTGTTGAGTGCTGCTGTGAAGAAGACCGAGATGTGTTGAGGGATGTTGTAAAGGACACCATGATGTGTAGATGGCTGTTGTAAAGGAAACCAAGATGTGTTGAGGGCTATTGTATAGGAAACCAAGATGTGTTGAGTGCTGCTGTGAAGGAGAGCGAGATGTGTTGAGGGCTGTTGTGAAGGAGAGCGAGATGTGTTGAGGGCTGTTGTATAGGAAACCAAGATGTGTTGAGGGCTGTTGTATAGGAAACCAAGATGTGTTGAGGGCTGTTGTGAAGGACACCAAGATGTGTTGAGGGCTGTTGTAAAGGACATAAAGATGTGTTGAGGGCTGTTGTGAAGGATCATACTCCAAGCCACCTCAACCCTCAAATAAGATGGACTCTCACACGAAATAAAATACAACATCGGACTGCTGTCTCGAAAAAAAACACTGCAGTGGATTTCAGCCCAATGTAGAACCCTTGGAAACGAAAATGCAGATGAGCTCGTAAAAGCCGGAAGTGGTGGCACACGGACTCGCCATCCCCAGACCTATAACAAAGCAAAGACACTCATCAAACAATCCATGACCACGGAATGGCAAGATCAGCACAAAGAATACAAGCCAGAAAAGAACAGCACAAAGAATACAAGCCAGAAAAGACCAGCACAAAGAATACAAGCCAGAAAAGAACAGCATAAACAAACTTAGAAGAGATGGGAAGACATAGATCTTCAGCCTCAGAACGGGACATTGCAGACTAAATGGGTCTCAGAGACACCATCTAGTACAATTGTGGAGCATCCAAACAAACACCAGAACATATCCTGCAGAACTGCACTATTTATAAATAACAAAAAGTGGCAGTCTGGCCCGAGGGAGCGGCCATGCTTGACAAGCTAAGGTGGAACTGCGAAGACCAGAAACGAACAGTCTTCTTCGTGAACCTTACCAGGCTTGAAGCATGGCATCCGTTGACCGAAGACGAAGGAGAATAGACAGAATTTGAGGAACGTTCAAGATCATCTAAAATAAATTCTGTTTCACATCCTCCAAGTCGGTATGCTCTACTCATTTGATACCTTTACGTGTTTCCTTTTCTTATATTCGTAGCGCAAATAAAAATCGATGGAATAACACTGTTCCACCTTTCGGAATAAAAGCAACGAAGGGGTCTGTCCACATTGTGGCTCACAGGTAACTGACTGTTTCTTGTGTGGCTATAGAGATTGGCAAGTTCAATAGATAATCATGTTTTTCGGTTTTTTTTCGTTGACTCCGTTTTTCTTTTTCCTCTAATTGCTTTTTTCCTTATTCTTGTTCTTCTTTATCAACTTCTTTTTCTTTTTCTTTTTTTTGTTATTTTCCTTCTGTCTCTTCTTCTTCTTCATCTTCTTCTTCTTCGTCTCCTTCTTGTTCTTCCACTTTATCTTGTTGTTTTTCATCAACTTCGTCGTCTTCTACTTCTTCTTTCTTCTTATAGTTTGTTGGATATTTAGATAGATAGATAGATAAATAAATAGATATATAGAATGGTAGATAGATAGATGGATATACATATATATATATATATATATATATATATATATATATATATATATATATATATATATTTATATATACATATATATATATATATATATATATATATATATATATATATATAAAGATAGATATATAGAGAGAGACATATACATATATATATATATATTTATATATATAGATAGATAGATAGATAGATAGATAGATAGATAGATAGATAGATAGATAGATAGATAGATAGATAGATAGATAAATAGATAGATAGATATATATATAGATAAATATATAGATATATAGATAGATAGATAGATAGGTCGATAAATAGATAGATAGATAGATAGATAGTTAGATAGATAGATACATAGATAGATGGATAGATAGATAGATCGATAGATAGATCGATAGATAGATAGATCGATAGATAGATAGATAGATAGATAGATGGATAGATAGATAGATAGATAGATAGATCGATAGATAGATAGATAGATAGATAGATAGATAGATAGATAGATAGATAGATAGATAGATAGATAGATAGATAGATAGACAGATCACAATGTATATTTCTCCTCTTCCACTAATTACATATAATTGGTCGTTCTGCAGAAACTTCATTGACTATATTCTCCATAACAAAACAGCAAAGGCACTTTTGGAATGGACCAAGAAAACCAGAGTCCCGGATGAAACATTTTTTAGTACACTTAACTCTAACCCACAGCTGGGCATTAAGAGCACGTACAAGGGTAAGTGGATAACGAGGATACGATCCAGGATACTCAACTCGTGGCTCTTGTACCGGACTGGCCCACAGAGTCATGGTTTTACCGTATACTTGTAGTGCTGAAAATAAATTTACAACTTAGTGGTTCCAGATAAGTTATTGTCCTCTGCCATTACTCTATCCGTCGTCTAGGTGCGGATGGATATGCCGATCTCCGACCGGGCTGACTGTGCAAGACCAAGTGACTTCGGGATTTTATCCTAGGACTAAGGAAGAACCCCTTTTGCAACAACTAAGCGGATTCGGGATTATATTCTAGGATTAAGGAAGAACTCATTTTGCAATGACTAAAAGACTTCGGGATTATTTCTTAGAATTCAGTAAGCATTTCTTTTGCAGCGACTAAAAGAATTCGTGATTTTATCCTATGATTCAGGAAAAACGCCTTCTGCAACCACAAAAAGACTTCGGGATTATATCCTAGGATTCAGGAAGAACCCCTTTTTCAACGGCTAAAAGACTTCGGGATTATATCCTAGGATTGAAGAAGAGCCCCTTTTGCCACGAACAGTTTCAACATGCAAGACACTTTGATTGTAGAAGGGCCACTATTCCTCCAACAGACACCAATGTCATGGTCCGGGGGAACAGTCAAACTGCTAACTAGATCAATATTCTCACTCGCATGTGATCATATCTCTATCTCGTATGTTTTCCATGGTGTCCACCCATCGCACAAATGAGCACACTTGCAAGGTTCCAGGTGTGATGAGAATTACCAACCCATAAACCCTTAATCTCTCTCTCTCTGAATCTCTCTCTGAATCTCTAGAATTCCACTGTGCATTGCCTTTATATACTCTTTTCTTAACTCTAAAAATTTACATGACTGTCGATTAGTCCACCTCAGTTGGCTGGCTAGCCATCATTCTAACTCGAGCCAACTCATTCTAGCAAGGAGTTCCTATTGTCAATCTAAACCCTACCACTTAGGTCTGATAACAGAATGGTTAATCTGATACCCAACCCTCAAAACTAGATACGTCTTTCCTCTATCGTGAATATTTACTTCACGCTTTCTTGTCGACCTAGTATCGACACCAGCCATTGACCCTGGATGGCCGTGGCTCGTCCACGAGCATTCAGATAATTTTTGATTCCCAGAGAATGCAACCGCCAGCCCAATCTCCACTCTCTAAACACGCATGCTTCACAGGGAACTTTGGAACTGTCATACAGGCATCCACAGTAAACTCTTCTACGTTCATCAGTATGTTAAAAAAAAACACAACTTTTAGCTCGGTCTCTCTCCGCAGATCGGTACTCCATCTGTCGAGAGCATCGCACTAAGCACGAACTCCGTAGCTCCAGCGATAAATCCAGGGAACTCCGGAAAATTGACATCATGGACCGACCATCGTAGCTCGAATTCGAACCCCGGCCGTCTGAACATGAGGCAAACGGCTTGACCACTTCGCCACAGACACCGCCTAGCAGAATGTTTTACCTGACCCTGACTACTCTTCGCTCCTACATAAATCAATTTGCTTCACCTGACCCTGAGTACTGTTCGCTCCCAACTTGATCAGTATGTTTCATCTGCCCCTGATTACCATTTGCTCCCAACTTGATCATTATGTTTCACTTGACTATGATAAATCTTCGCTTTCGCCTCGATTAGTAAGTCTCACCTGACCATGATTACTCTTCGCTCCCACCTCGATCAGTACGTCTCACCTGACCCTGATTCCCCTTTACTCCCACCTCGATCAGTACGTCTCACCTAACCCTCATTCCCCTTTACTCCCACCTCGATCAGTACGTCTCACCTGACCCTGATTCCCCTTTACTCCCACCTCGATCAGTACGTCTCACCTAACCCTGATTCCCCTTTACTCCCACCTCGATCAGTACGTCTCACCTAACCCTGATTCCCTTTTACTCCCCCCTCGATCAGTACGTCTCACCTGACCCTGATTCCCCTTTACTCCCACCTCGATCAGTACGTCTCACCTGAACCTGATTCCCCTTTACTCCCACCTCGATCAGTACGTCTCATCTGACCCTGATTACTCTTCCCTCCCACGATCATCTTAGGTGAAAAAGCATTGCAAATACTATGCTACGCGACACAGTACAGGGGAAGCGATGGTGGAAACGTTCAAGTTAACGATGGGAAGGCACCATCCACAAATGGACTAACTTACAACCCGATGAGGCATAACAAGCAGTCGCAGACAGAGGAGTATAACAAGATTGATTGCAGACTGGTCAGCAGGGGTGCCCTAACGAGCTCAAGTCACGAAATGAACTGCACTTAAGAATAAACAGAGAGTAAGAGAATCGGCCAGTGAAAGCATAGACTCTTGAGGTCTTACGCACACAACCTCGGTCTGGCCCGTGCTTTCTTTAGATATATTAAAGTTGATATCTGAAGGATGCAGATGTGAAGGCCTATCGTTAATGTCTCTTTCATCATCAATGTTATCTCTTTGATGTTGATGTTTATCATCTACAGGAGAACCGGAACATTCCAGCATTAGACCAACATTTGTCCGGTTCAAGAACTGGGGCGGTACACCATGTGCAGGAAGGCGTGTACGAGAAATATGCATTCTTTCAACAGGTCAGTTCTATGCTCCGCAGGGAGGTCTGAGTTTTTCATTGATTGATATAAAAGAACTGTGTGCATGGCTTGGGGGCTAGAAGCCTTATTATTTGAAAACACTGATATTGTAACCACACGTACAATTGCTCGGATATATGCATCGTGTAGAGGAATCAGCTGGGATGGTGTGCTAGACGAGTAGGTCAATCAATCAGTGGGGGTGGTGTACTAGATGAGTAGATCAATCAATCAGCTGGGGTGGTGTGCTAGATAAGTATGTCAATTAATCAGCCTAGGTGGTGTACTGGACGAGTAGGTCAATCAACCAGCTGGTGTGGTGTGCTAGATGAGTAGGTCAATCAATCAGCTGGGGTGGTGTGCTAGACGAGTAGGTCAATCAATCAGCTGAGGTGGTGCTGGACGAGTAGGTCAATCAATCAGCTGAGGTGGTGCTGGACGAGTAGGTCAATCAATCAGCTGAGGTGGTGCTGGACGAGTAGGTCAATCAATCAGCTGGGGTGGTTTGCTGGAAGAGTAGGTCAATCAAACAGCTGGTGTGGTGTGCTAGATGAGTAGGTCAATCAATCAGCTGGGGTGGTGTGCTGGGCGAGTAGGTCAATCAATCAGCTGAGGTGGTGTGCTAAATGAGTAGACCAATGAATAAGCTGGGGTGGTGTGCTAGATGAATAGATCAATCAATTAATTGGGGTGGTGTGCTAGACGAGTAGGTCAATCAATTAGTTGGGGTACTGTGCTAGACGAGTAGGTCAATCAATTAGTTGGGGTGGTTTGCTGGAAGAGTAGGTCAATCAAACAGCTGGGGTGGTATATCTATGCTTCCCATCTGGACGAGTAGGTCAATCAATGAGCCTAAAATGAATAGCATTAGAGATGATTGAGGAGGGTTGGGCATGGGGCGGATTACACAATATCGTAGAAATTAAAACCGGTAGGTAAATTACAAGATGATCACTAGACTAGTTTTACCAACCAGCTAGAAATAGCTTCCAATTAAATTAATGACATCGCACTAATGATCAGCGCTGAACACAGAGAGCTATGGTCATAGAAGATTTGGTCGCATTTCTTGGAAAGAGAAGAAATTAAAAGTGGAAGTATTAAGAAAATTGGGGGTGAAAAGTGAAATAATAACCGAAATCATGGTTAGACAGTTTAGTTATTTTGGCCATTTAACTTTACCTTGATGAAGACCATTCTTCTCCTTCTTCTTTTTCGTACGCAGTCAGACAGTAACCATTATTTTTTCGAAAAAAGCGGCGGTCATCCTGAGGCTGTCGCCACTGCCATAGAGCTTGTCTTGTGGTTCCACTGGTGATCGCCACATCTGCTCTCTCTGATCCTTGTATGTCGGGCAGTTCTGGCAGCAGATGTTCAGCGGTCATTTTCCCGGTACCACACGGGCATTCGTCGGTTCCACCTATCTTCAATTTGTTGAATAGGTGGTACCTCAGTCTATTGTGGCTAGTGCGAAGTCTGAAGACAACGACCTGCTCTCTTCTGTTCAACTAGTAATAGGCATCGTTTTTGGTGTAACCAGTATGTTCGGTTTCCCATTTGGTCATGTATCTGGCTTTAATAAGCCGTTTTGACTCTTCTTACGTCATACTAGTATCTGTTTGTGGTAGTCTTGCACATTCTTTTGCCAGTCTGTCTGCCTCCTCGTTGCCTTGGATGTTGCAGTGTGATGGGACCCACTGTACCACTACCCTTTTTGGTGCGGACTGCTGGCATAGTTGACAGAGTGCTGCTCTTAAGTCATTAAGCTCAGTGTTTTTCTGGCTTTTTAGCGCTGTGACTACGGCGAGAGCATCTGCAAGCAGGACTGTATGGCTTGATGAAGACCATTCTATAATGAGTAGTGGTTTAAAAGGAAGACAACATTTTTAATGGAAAAATAACATCAGAAGATGGACTAGACAAATCCTGTCAGTTTGCACAATTACGACACGAGATAAACTGGAGATCCATTGCAGCCGATCTTGGATGCGGAGATAACACTTGAACTGAAAAGAGCTGAGAGAACTATGTACATTTTCTAAACGTTTTCTGTTAATGAACTTCGGTTACAACTTGTTGATGTCTGGTAAGTTTCCATAGAAATAACTGCTTTTAGTTTTGTTTTTGGTTCGCGCACATCACCACAACTTGGTTGGACTACCTCCGCTGTCTCTAATGGGTTTCAGGCGAGCCAGATTAAATACAAGGCGTGTTCAAATGAAACTGGACCAAACTTCAACACGTAAACATACGTACGATGCGCATGATGGCGTCACCTCTGGTGAACACAAACAGTCAACCAACAGTTAAGTTTGCACAATTTAATTATCCTCCTACTCATAGTTTTCTCAGCAGACCGTTGAAAACATGGCTGGTATGATACGGAATCCATCCATAGTTGATCAGCGAGGGCTGATTCGGTTTCTAACAGCTGAAGGATGTCAACCAGTTGACATTCATCGCAGAATACAGGCAGGGTATGGTGATAAAAGTGTGTTGTAGACAACAGTGAAGAACTGGACAACGATGTTTAAAAAAGGACGTGAGTTAATGAAGGATCTTCCGAGACCAGGTCAGGTGCATAATGTTGCGTTAACTCGCGTCCTTCTTTAAACATCGTTGTCTAGTTCTTCACTGTTGTCTTCGACACGCTTTTGTCACCATACACTGCCTGTATTCAGCGATAAATGTGAACTGGTTGACATCCTTCAGCTGTTAAAAACCGAATCAACACTCGATGATCAACTCTGGACGAATTCCGTTATCACACCCGCCATGTTTTCAACGATCTGCTGAGGAAGCTATGAGTCGGAGGATAATGGAATTTTGCAAATTTGACGGTTAGTATGTGGCACTTCATTGTTTAGGTTATGCCATGTCCAACATCTAGACGGCTTGTTATACCCGAACGTGTTTTCCACCAACAGCGTATCGTATCGAGCAAATTCTAGAAGTTTGCGGTTCCGGTCATTAGTTTTCTTCTTTCCATATGGGCCCCATGTTCCCCCCAGTCATGGATGGCATCTTCTCCAATCTTTGCGTTCCAAACCCGCTGGACTACCAGTATGTTCTTTTTTTGGCTTTTCGGGTATCAGATTCTGAAGTTGGTCATATAATGCCCCTATTTCACAATCTTCATAGTCTGCAGTGGGTGCATAGCACTGTATTATCGTAATAATAAACGGTGCTGCCTTTAGCCGTAATACGATAAATCGGCTAGACATAGCACAACAACCCAATATGCATCTGGCTGTGTCTTTATGTACCAGTATCCCCACTCCATGCCCATGTTTGTCTTCCCTGCCGCTGAAGTAGAACTTGTGGCTCTCCTCCGTGGTAAGCTCACCAAAGTTTGCCCATCGAGTCTCGCATATACCCAGGATGTCCCACGAATAGTTCTACATCTCGTGCGTTAGCTCATTGATTTAACAACACTGGTTCAGTGTTCTGATATTCCATTTGTATGTTACGGGTAAAATAAACAAAGATATACAGAACATGATATGCCACGGTAGTAGCGAAGCGACCTGTAGTTTTCTGTATAAAAACCCCTCAACTACCACAGCAATGGGAACAAGTCGCATTATGAGAAGGAGTAGGAGAGGGAATATGAGAAGTAAGAGAAGGAGAAGGAGAAGGAGGAGTAGGAGAAGGAGTGGGAGAAGGAGTAGGAGAAGGAGTAGGAGAAATAGTAGGAGAAGTAGGAGAAGGAGTAGGAGAGGGAATAGGAGAAGTAAGAGAAGGAGAAGGAGAACGAGGAGTAGGAGAAGGAGTGGGAGAAGGAGTAGGAGAAGGAGTAGGAGAAATAGTAGGAGAGGGAATAGGAGAAGTAAGAGAAGGAGAAGGAGAAGGAGGAGTAGGAGAAGGAGTGGGAGAAGGAGTAGGAGAAGGAGTAGGAGAAATAGTAGGAGAGGGAATAGGAGAAGTAAGAGAAGGAGAAGGAGAAGGAGGAATAGGAGAAGGAGTGGGAGAAGGAGTAGGAGAAGGAGTAGGAGAAATAGTAGGAGAGGGAATAGGAGAAGTAAGAGAAGGAGAAGGAGAAGGAGGAGTAGGAGAAGGAGTGGGAGAAGGAGTAGGAGAAGGAATAGGAGAAGTAAGAGAAGGAGAAGGAGAAGGAGGAGAAGGAGTAGGAGAAGGAGTAAGAGTAGGAGAAGGAGTAGGAGAAGGAGTAGGAGAGGGAATAGGAGAAGTAAGAGAAAGAGAAGGAGGTAAAGGAGTGGGAGAAGGAGTCAGAAGGAGAAAGAGAAGGAGTAGGAGGAAAAGGAGTAAGAGAAGGAGAAGGAGTAGGAGAAGGAGTAGGAGAAGTAAGAGAAGGAGAAGGAGAAGGAGTAGGAGGAGAAGGAGTAGGAGAAGGAGTAGGAGAAGGAATAGGAGAAGTAAGCGAAGGAGAAGGAGAAGGAGGAGAAGGAGTAGGAGAAGGAGTAAGAGTAGGAGAAGGAGTAGGAGAAGGAATAGGAGAAGTAAGAGAAGGAGAAGGAGGAGAAGGAGTAGGAGAAGGAGTAGTAGAAGGAGTAGGAGAAGGAGTAGGAGAGGGAATAGGAGAAGTAAGAGAAGGAGAAGGAGAAGTAGGAGAAGTAGGAGAGGGAATAGGAGAAGTAAGAGAAGGAGAAGAAGAAGGAGGAGAAGGAGTAGGAGAAGGAGTAGGAGAAGGAGTAGGAGAAGGAGTAGGAGAAGGAGTAGGAGAAGGAGCAGGATCGCAGGCAACGTCGTTGGAGGTTGTTAAGCCTGCGCCTTGTTCGGCATGAATTACCATCCCCTTCTCTCTCTTCACACCTCACTCTGTTTCATTTGACTCTGTCCTACAGTCACACTCTTGTTTCATTTGACTCTGTCCAACAATCACATTCTTGTTTCATTTGACTCTGTCCAACAATCACACTCTTGTTTCATTTGACTCTGTCCAACAATCACATTCTTGTTTCATTTGACTCTGTCCAACAATCACACTCTTGTTTCATTTGACTCTGTCCTACAGTCACACTCTAGCACAACTTTCACACGCGCTCTCAGGGCGAAACTCTTCCATTTCACTTTGGATGGGCTGACGTCCGAGAGCGCACAAACCTAGCATAGGTACACAGAGACGCACACATACATCCAATCACTGGTTTATGCGTCTTAATATCGCCCAAATTGACTACGGTCAATAGGATGGAATAGGCGCGCCTCCGCCAGTAGAAGCTAGTCGGCAAACTGATACAATTAAAAAAAACACAACGTAGCGTAGATTTTAACTGTAAGTTCTTATTGTGTAGGATTCGATTCGTCTCTTATTTGTTTGTGCTTTCGTGAGCCTGGTTAACAAATCCAAAGTACCAAGTTTAAATCACTTCCCTCTCAGCTGTTTATGACCTGGCATTTGGTTTGTTTAATGGTGTAGGCTTTTTTCCCAGTATACACATCTATAAATTGGTACCTAACAAAGTCAGAAGAAAATTCAAGAATTACGGAGGGAACTACAGATTTCATACTCTGTCGTCAGTAATTTCAGTAATGAAAGCGATTGAGTATATATATATATAGAGAGAGAAAGAGAGAGAGAGAGAGAGAGAGCTATTCATCTCCTTATTCTTCTGGTTTTTCTCTTTCTGCTTTTTCCTTCAGCATTCGTCCTGAAAAGAACGTTTGTAACGTTCTGCAGTAGTATATAGCTAACCTTCGAGGTCTTGACCATTCGTCCCTACACTTAGCACTTCAGAACGGTTTTTCTTGGAATTTAATTTGCCTTGCATTTCTTATCCATATTCTCTTGGCGAGGATGCAGCTTGATTCTCAGGCCTCCATTTGGGTCGTAATAAGGTCTTAACTTAACGTCAGGTAATGTTGATGTCCGACAATGTTGATGTTCGGGATGTCCGGCAATGTTTATGTCCGGCAATGTTTATTTCCGGCAATGTTGATGTCCGACAATGTTGATGTCTGACAGTGTTTATGTCCGACAGTGTTGATGTCCGACAGTGTTGATGTCCGGCAGTGTTGATGTTCGGGATGTCCGTCAATGTTGATGTCCGACAATGTTGATGTTCGGGATGTCCGACAATGTTGATGTCCGGCAATATTGAGGTCTGACTATGTTGATGTCCGTAAATGTTAATCGACCCTTCAACAGCCGAGACCCGTAACAAATGGAAATGGTTAACCGACCCCAACAGCTGAGACCCGTAACAAAGGGAAATGGTTAACATACCCCCCAACAGCTGAGACCCGTAACAAAGGGAAATGGTTAACCGACCCCAACTGCTGAGACCCGTAACAAAGGGAAATGGTTAACCGACCCAAACAGCTGAGACCCGTAACAAAGGGAACTGGTTAACATACCCCCCAACAGCTGAGACCCGTAACAAAGGGAAATGGTTAACCGACCCCAACAGCTGAGACCCGTAACAAAGGGAAATGGTTAACATACCCCCCCCCCCCAACAGCTGAGACCAGTAAAAAAGAGAAATGGTTAACATACCCCAATAGCTGAGACCCGTAACAAAAGGAAATGGTTAACATACCCCAATAGATGAGACCCGTAACAAAGGGAAATGGTTAACATACCCCAATAGCTGAGACCCGTAAGAACGGGAAATGGTTAACATACCCCAATAGCTGAGACCCGTAAGAAAGGGAAATGGTTAACATACCCCAATAGCTGAGACCCGTAACAAAGGGAAATGGTTAACATACCCCAATAGCTGAGACCCGTAACAAAGGGAAATGGTTAACATACCCCAATAGCTGAGACCCGTAACAAAGGGAAATGGTTAACATACCCCAAAAGCTGAGACCCGTAACAAAGGGAAATGGTTAACATACCCCCCCCAACAGCTGAGACCCGTAAAAAAGGGAAATGGTTAACCGACCCCAACAGCTGAGACCCGTAACAAAGGGAAATGGTAAACATACCCCAACAGCTGAGACCCGTAACAAAGGGAAATGGTTAACATACCCCCCAACAGCTGAGACCCGTAACAAAGGGAAATGGTTAACATACCCCAACAGCTGAGACCCGTAACAAAGGGAAATGGTTAACATACCACCCCCAACAGCTGAGACCCGTAAAAAGGGAAATGGTTAACATACCCCAATAGCTGAGACCCGTAACAAACGGAAATGGTTAACATACCCCAATAGCTGAGACCCGTAACAAAGGGAAATGGTTAACATACCCCCCAACAGCTGAGACCCGTAACTAAAGGGAAATGGTTAACATACCCCAATAGCTGAGACCCGTAACAAAGGGAAATGGTTAACATACCCCCCAACAGCTGAGACCCGTAAAAAAGGGAAATGGTTAACATACCCCCCCTCCCCCAACAGCTGAGACCCGTAAAAAAGGGAAATGGTTAACCGACCCCAACAGCTGAGACCCGTAACAAAGGGAAATGGTTAACATACCCCCCAACAGCTGAGACCCGTAACAAAGGGAAATGGTTAACATATCCCAACAGCTGAGACCCGTAAAAAAGGGAAATGGTTAACCGACCCCAACTGTTGAGACCCGTAACAAAGGGAAATGATTAACATACCCCCCAACAGCTGAGACCCGTAACAAAGGGAAATGGTTAACATACCCCCAAACAGCTGAGACCCGTAACAAAGGGAAATGGTTAACATACACCTAACAGCTGAGACCCGTAACAAAGGGACATGGTTAACATACCCCCAACAGATGAGACCCGTAACAAAGGGAAATGGTTAACATATCCCCCAACAGCTGAGACCCGTAACAAAAGGAAATGGTTAATCGACCCCAACAGCTGAGACCCGTAACAAAGGGAAATGGTTAACCGACCCTAACTAAGGTTAACTTACCCCCCAACAGCTGAGACCCGTAACAAAGGGAAATGGTTAACATACTCTCCAACAGCTGAGATCGGTAACAAAGGGAAATGGTTAACATACCCCCAACAGCTGAGACCCGTAACAAAGGGAAATGGTTAACATACCCCCCTAACAGCTGAGACCCGTAACAATAGAAATGGTTAACATACCCCCCAACAGCTGAGACCCGTAACAAAGGGAAATGGTTAACCGACCCCAACAGCTGAGACCCGTAACAAAGAGAAAATGGTTAACCGACCCCAACAGCTGAGACCCGTTACAAAGGGAAATATTTAACCGACCCCAACAGCTGAGACCCGTAACAAAGGGAAATGGTTAACCGACCCCAACAGCTGAGACCCGTAACAAAGAGAAATGGTTAACCGATCCCAACAGCTGAGACCCGTAACACAGGCAAATGGTTAACCGACCCCAACAGCTGAGACCCGTAACAAAGGGAAATGGTTAACATACCCCAACAGCTGAGACCCGTAACAAAGGGAAATGGTTAACATACCCATCAAACAGCTTAGACCCGTAAAAAAGGGAAATGGTTAACATACCCCAATAGCTGAGACCCGTAACAAAAGGAAATGGTTAACCGACCCCAATAGCTGAGACCCGTCACAAAGGGAAATGGTTAACATACCCCAATAGCTGAGACCCGTAACAAAGGGAAATGGTTAACATACCCCAATAGCTGAGACCCGTAACAAAGGGAAATGGTTAACATACCCCAATAGCTGAGACCCGTAACAAAGGGAAATGGTTAACATACCCCAATAGCTGAGACCCGTAACAAAGGGAAATGGTTAACATACCCCCCCCCAACAGCTGAGACCCGTAAAAAAGGGAAATGGTTAACCGACCCCAACAGCTGAGACCCGTAACAAAGGGAAATGGTAAACATACCCCAACAGCTGAGACCGGTAACAAAGGGAAATGGTTAACATACCCCCCAACAGCTGAGACCCGTAACAAAGGGAAATGGTTAACATACCCCAACAGCTGAGACCCGTAACAAAGGGAAATGGTTAACATACCACCCCCAACAGCTGAGACCCGTAAAAAGGGAAATGGTTAACATACCCCAATAGCTGAGACCCGTAACAAACGGAAATGGTTAACATACCCCAATAGCTGAGACCCGTAACAAAGGGAAATGGTTAACATACCCCCCAACAGCTGAGACCCGTAATTAAAGGGAAATGGTTAACATACCCCAATAGCTGAGACCCGTAACAAAGGGAAATGGTTAACATACCCCAATAGCTGAGACCCGTAACAAAGGGAAATGGTTAACATACCCCCCAACAGCTGAGACCCGTAAAAAAGGGAAATGGTTAACATACCCCCCCCCCCAACAGCTGAGACCCGTAAAAAAGGGAAATGGTTAACCGACCCCAACAGCTGAGACCCGTAACAAAGGGAAATGGTTAATCGACCCCAACAGCTGAGACCCGTAACAAAGGGAAATGGTTAACCGACCCTAACTAAGGTTAACTTACCCCCCAACAGCTGAGACCCGTAACAAAGGGAAATGGTTAACATACTCTCCAACAGCTGAGATCGGTAACAAAGGGAAATGGTTAACATACCCCCCAACAGCTGAGACCCGTAACAAAGGGAAATGGTTAACATACACCCAACAGCTGAGACCCGTAACAAAGGGAAATGGTTAACATACCCCCCTAACAGCTGAGACCCGTAACAATAGAAATGGTTAACATACCCCCCAACAGCTGAGACCCGTAACAAAGGGAAATGGTTAACCGACCCCAACAGCTGAGACCCGTAACAAAGAGAAAATGGTTAACCGACCCCAACAGCTGAGACCCGTTACAAAGGGAAATATTTAACCGACCCCAACAGCTGAGACCCGTAACAAAGGGAAATAGTTAACCGACCCCAACAGCTGAGACCCGTAACAAAGAGAAATGGTTAACCGATCCCAACAGCTGAGACCCGTAACACAGGCAAATGGTTAACCGACCCCAACAGCTGAGACCCGTAACAAAGGGAAATGGTTAACATACCCCAACAGCTGAGACCCGTAACAAAGGGAAATGGTTAACATACCCATCAAACAGCTTAGACCCGTAAAAAAGGGAAATGGTTAACATACCCCAATAGCTGAGACCCGTAACAAAAGGAAATGGTTAACAAACCCCAATAGCTGAGACCCGTAACAAAGGGAAATGGTTAACATACCCCCCAACAGCTGAGACCCGTAACAAAGGGAAATGGTTAACATACCCCAATAGCTGAGACCCGTAACAAAGGGAAATGGTTAACATACCCCCTCCAACAGCTGAGACCCGTAAAAAAGGGAAATGGTTAACATACCCCCCCCCCCAACAGCTGAGACCCGTAAAAAAGGGAAATGGTTAACCGACCCCAACAGCTGAGACCCGTAACAAAGGGAAATGGTTAACATACCCCCCAACAGCTGAGACCCGTAACAAAGGGAAATGGTTAACATACCCCTAACAGCTGAGACCCGTAACAAAGGGAAATGGTTAACATACCCCTAACAGCTGAGACCCGTAACAAAGGGACATGGTTAACATACCCCCAACAGATGAGACCCGTAACAAAGGGAAATGGTTAACATACCCCCCAACAGCTAAGACCCGTAACAAAAGGAAATGGTTAATCGACCCCAACAGCTGAGACCCGTAACAAAGGGAAATGGTTAACCGACCCTAACTAAGGTTAACTTACCCCCCAACAACTGAGACCCGTAACAAAGGGAAATGGTTAACATACCCCCAACAGCTGAGACCCGTAACAAAGGGAAATGATTAACATACCCCCCTAACAGCTGAGACCCGTAACAAAGGGAAATGGTTAACATACCCCCCAACAACTGAGACCCGTAACAATGGGAAATGGTTAACATACCCCCCAACAGCTGAGACCCGTAACAAAGGGAAATGGTTAACCGACCCCAACAGCTGAGACCCGTAACAAAGAGAAAATGGTTAACCGACCCCAACAGCTGAGACCCGTAACAAAGGGAAATATTTAACCGACCACAACAGCTGAGACCCGTAACAAAGGGAAATGGTTAACCGACCCCAACAGCTGAGATCCGTAACAAAGAGAAATGGTTAACCGATCCCAACAGCTGAGACCCGTAACACAGGCAAATGGTTAACCGACCCCAAAAGCTGAGACCCGTAACAAAGGGAAATGGTTAACATACCCCCAACAGCTGAGACCCGTAACAAAGGGAAATGGTTAACATACCCCCCAACAGCTGAGACCCGTAACAAAGGGAAATGGTTAACATACCCCCAACAGCTGAGACCCGTAACAAAGGGAAATGTTTAACATACCCCCAACAGCTGAGAGCCGTTACAAAGAGAAATGGTTAACATACCCCCCAACAGCTGAGACCCGTAACAAAGGGAAATGGTTAACATACCCCCCAACAGCTGAGACCCGTAACAAAGGGAAATGGTTAACATACCTACCAACAGCTGAGACCCTTAACAATGGGAAATGGTTAACATACCCTCCAACAGCTGAGACCCGTAAAAAAGGGAAATGGTTAACCGACCCCAACAGCTGAGACCCGTAACAAAGAGAAATGGTTAACCGACCCCAACAGCTGAGACCCGTAACAAAGGGAAATATTTAACCGACCCCAACAGCTGAGACCCGTAACAAAGGGAAATGGTTAACCGACCCCAACAGCTGAGACCCGTAACAAAGGGAAATGGTTAACCGACCCCAACAGCTGAGACCCGTAACAAAGAGAAATGGTTAACCGATCCCAACAGCTGAGACCCGTAACACAGGCAAATGGTTAACCGACCCCAACAGCTGAGACCCGTAACAAAGGGAAATGGTTACCATACCCCCAACAGCTGAGACCCGTAACAAAGGGAAATGGTTAACATACCCCCCAACAGCTGAGACCCGTAACAAAGGGAAATGGTTAACATACCCCCCAACAGCTGAGACCCGTAAAAAAGGGAAATGGTTAACCGACCCCAACAGCTGAGACCCGTAACAAAGAGAAATGGTTAACCGACCCCAACAGCTGAGACCCGTAACAAAGGGAAATATTTAACCGACCCCAACAGCTGAGACCCGTAACAAAGGGAAATGGTTAACCGACCCCAACAGCTGAGACCCGTAACAAAGGGAAATGGTTAACATACCCCCAACAGCTGAGACCCGTAACAAAGGGAAATGGTTAACATACCCCCCAACAGCTGAGACCCTTAACAAAGGGAAATGGTTAACATACCCCCCAACAGCTGAGACCCGTAACAAAGGGAAATGGTTAACATACCCCCCAACAGCTGAGACCCGTAACAAAGGGAAATGTTTAACATACCCCCCAACAGCTGAGAGCCGTTACAAAGAGAAATGGTTAACATACCCCCCCAACAGCTCAGACCCGTAACAAAGGGAAATGGTTAACATACCCCCCAACAGCTGAGACCCGTAAAAAGGGAAATGGTTAACATACCCCCCAACAGCTGAGACCCGTAACAATGGGAAATGGTTAACATACCCTCCAACAGCTGAGACCCGTAACAAAGGGAAATGGTTAACCGACCCCAACAGCTGAGACCCGTAACAAAGAGAAATGGTTAACCGACCCCAACAGCTGAGACCCGTAACAAAGGGAAATATTTAACCGACCCCAACAGCTGAGACCCGTAACAAAGGGAAATGGTTAACCGACCCCAATAGCTGAGACCCGTAACAAAGAGAAATGGTTAACCGACCCCAACAGCTGAGACCCGTAACAAAGGGAAATATTTAACCGACCCCAACAGCTGAGACCCGTAACAAAGGGAAATGGTTAACCGACCCCAATAGCTGAGACCCGTAACAAAGAGAAATGGTTAACATACCCCCCAACAGCTGAGACCGTAACAAAGGGAAATGGTTAACCGACCCCAACAGCTGAGACCCGTAACAAAGGGAATGGTTAACCGACCCCAACAGCTGAGACCCGTAACACAGGCAAATGGTTAACCGACCCCAACAGCTGAGACCCGTAACAAAGGGAAATGGTTAACATACCCCCAACAGCTGAGACCCGTAACAAAGGGAAATGGTTAACATACCCCCCCAACAGCTGAGACTCGTAACAAACGGAAATGTTTAACATACCCCCCAACAGCTCAGACCCGTAACAAAGGGAAATGGTTAACATACCCTCCAACAGCTGAGACCCGTAAGAAAGGGAAATGGTTAACATACCTCCCAACAGCTGAGACCCGTTACAGAGAAGCTTCAAATATAACAATACCTATTTTTCCCAGAAGATTCAATTCGAACATTATCAACAGGTGACCCCATTGTTTTACTAATTTAACAAAAAAAATAAATGCAATATACGAAGAAGTATAATTAAGAAGAAGATGATCCGAAAACATAGAAAAACATAAAAATGCAAAACGAAAGAGGCAAAGAAGAAGAAAACATCGAAGAAAAAAGAGAAGCCACTGTGAGATCAAATCTAGAAAATCGTTCAGGTGTGGTTCATTTATAAACTACAAAACCTGTTTATCGTCAGTTGATGCGTTTCTCTGATGCTCCTCAGGTGTGAACTAACATATTAACTCATCCAATCTTCAACAGGTGACCTTACGCTACTAGCACAGTCCAATCAAATGTTCGCTAACAAATTTCATCTAAATGAAGACCGAGTGGTGATTGGCTGCCTGGAAGAGAAGCTTTTTAACGATACAAGAGATGGATATATGGGGACTAAGATATTCAATTCCAGTTATTACGGCAGTTTTGATTTTGTTATCAACCAAGTGAAATAGAAGATGTTATCAAATTATGCATACATTAACATATGATATACACTACCAGCATACTTAAGCTCGGTGTGTCGCATGACACGTGACACTGATATGAGGATTGGTCAAATAACCTCTCTTATGTGCGCTCTTTCTCGCAGTATTCGTTGTCAATGACACAACACTTAGTTCGTCTTTTAACATGTACCTCCGTGTTTTTATTGGTCTACGTTTTTGCCTCCCTCCATCCTCCCCCCCCCCACCTCTGCGTTGTCCAAGTGATGGATGTCTTTGCTGAAACTTTAGGGATAATTATCAAGTTATATCCTAGTCATTCCCATCTCCTCGTGTTTATAGCATCTCGTCTTGTTTATAGCATATCTTCTTATTTATAGCATCTCCTCTTGTTAATATAATTTCTTCTTATTTATAGCATCTCCTCTTGTTAATATCATTTCTTCTTATTTATAGCATCTCCTCTTGTTAATATCATTTCTTCTTATTTATAGCATCTCCTCTTGTTAATATCATTTCTTCTTATTTATAGCATCTCCTCTTGTTAATATAATTTCTTCTTATTTATAGCATCTCTTCCTATTTATAGCATCTCTTCTTGTTAATATCATTTCTTCTTGTTTATAGCATATCCTCTTGTTTATAGCATATCCTCTTGTTTATAGCGTCTCCTCTTGTTTATAGCGTCTCCTCTTGTTTATAGCGTCTCCTCTTGTTTATATCATCTCCTCTTGTTTATAGCATCTCCTCTAGTTTATAGCATATCCTCTTGTTTATAGCGTCTCCTCTTGTTTATAGCGTCTCCTTTTGCTTGGTATTTAAAAGAGTTTCAGTTAAATATTTTCTTCGGTTAAAAAACAAAACAACTTCTTTTTCTGTGAAGACGCGAGTGATGGCAGACTGATGATTTCTGAACATCTTTCTTAACCATCTTCCAGGATTCTTATTCACAAATAAGAACTGACATGTTTGTAGTTCTATTGTGTAGCTGAACGTGATTTCTTAGTTTTATATTCTGGATGTCCATATTGGCTGCAATCTGACAGAAACAGTCCTGGTCTTGTTCATGTGAGGTTCTAGATCTTTCTCTGCTCTACACCGGAGCGTTACTACACTTCCATGACATGTGAAATCTTCTACACTCTCAAATATTGTATTTGAAAGACGAGTTGTTTTCACCAATTAATGCTAACTTTGTTTCTCCATTATTTGTTTTGATAATTTATATAGGCAAAGGCCGCCGTCTATCGTAGACGATGATGGCATAATTTATTTGTTAGCGATATTTTTAGTAAGGATTAACTGCGCTACTTTTTATCGTCACTCTCTCGTCTCGAGCTGCCCGACCCCAGCAAGTCAAGGACAAGACGACTAGGGGCCGACTACGAGATACAGGGGACTCCGCATCAAGCACCCGTGAAAAAGACGACGGAGTCCGGAGTCGAACCCACATCACCTGATCACGAGGTCGACGGCTTAACCACTTCGCCGCGGAATCCCACAATATATGCACGATATACAGTAATATGCCTTCGAATACATTTGTTTGTTTGTAATACAATTAATAATTATTATAATAATCATCATCTGGTTGTAAGAGTGGCTGTAAGGTGTCTGAGTATGTTTCACCATTTGATCATGTGCTCTGGATGATGTCCTAAGAGTGGTTGTAAGGTTGTCTGAGTAAGTCCCTCCATTTGACCCTATCCTCTGCAGTTCTCTTCATTTCAGCATAGGTTGGAACTTCAATGTCCCTGCTTGCCTGAGATGTTAAGGTGAGTCATCGCCACCCACCCCTCTCTTCCTTCGAATGTTGCCCTCTAGTAACTTGTATAGAAGACTCACATGTCTCATAATGCACGAGCTGCAGTGGTCCACGACTCATAGCTGACTACCAGCGTCAGGGTCAGCGAACCAGACCTGCCAAGACCCTTCTACACCTCCACGCGGTGATCCTAGATTACAGGCTGCAGCAGGGCACACTGGCTAAAAAGGAGGGATCGAAGAGGGAATGCTAACCCGGTACTCAAAAACTGCTTGCTGAAGTCGGATGTGTTGGACCGAAAGGTGTAAATATCGCAGTCAATCTGTAAACTACGACACAACGCATTCCGTTCTCTGGACTACATTCTGCTACTTAAGCCCAATGTGTGTTTGTATATGTGTGTGTGTATGTTTGTGTGTGTATGTGAATGTGCGTGTGTGTATATGTGTGTGTGAATATATATATATATATATATATGTGTGTGCTCTCGTGCTTGCGTGTGTGTACGATACAACAATAAGTACATTAATGCTGTTCATTATTAATGTTTTTAATGTTTTAAAAAGTGCTTCCAGTGCCCATGTAAGGTGCTTCTGTGTGGAGGTCAGGAACACATGATATTACATTATTATTACGCATAGAAACTTCATGGATGGCGTTCTGCACTCGTGTGTGTGTGTATGTGTGCGTTTGTGTGTGTGTATGTGTGCGTTTGTGTGTGTGCGTGCGCGAGTGTGCTATGAAGAAAACACATACCATTTTGTTGTCATTCACCCCAGCCAGTCTTCATGTACGAAGACATTCACAGCTGTGCCCCTATGCTCCATACAGAGTTAAACGAATAAGAATTACTTCATTCTTTGTATATATTACTTTGTTGTATTAAAAGTAACTCTAGTTGGATAACATTTATTGAATATCAATTTGTTAATGTACAAACATTCCAGTACTTTAAAAAAAAATGTGCATTCATACAATGCAAACATTCCGATCTGTATACGATTGTCAAATAACTAATTACATTTTTTTTTGGAGAGAATTGTTTTACTATTTCTGTATTGATTTATGTTTATTTATTTGTTAGAATATTTGTTTGAATCTGAAGCTGAACCATAAGAATGTTTATATAGCTTGCCTACGAGAAGGAGTCAACATGTAAACATTAATGTTTTTTTCATGAATGAAATATTCTTTGCTATTGTTATTATTTGCTTCATTCTTACTGTGCGTCTCAGACAGGATGTGGTTGATGACATTCAAAAAACCGTTACTCTGATGTAGAAAGAAGACATGGCGAGAACTTCGTATCAGAGAATTATAATCCTAAAAAATCCCATATATAGCAACACATGTATCAACACATAATAATAATAGCTTTCGATCGTTGTCGATGAGGACCGCCGAAATCAACCTTGTCACAGATTTCCCTGTTGGGTGTGGGTGCGCATGTGGCTGAACAGGCCAATGCGAGCACGAAAAAAATCTGCTACATATCGGGCACACGAGGTTTGTAGAAGGGGATGGTGTTTCCGCTGCTCGGGATTTCCGCGTGTCGCGTCTGTTCTGGGCTTTCACAACACAGTCATCTTCACCGACAGCTACACCCGATTTGACTGCGCTTCTCCAGTCAGATCTGTTTTGCGCAAGACATTCCCAGGTGTCGATGTCTATCTGGCAACTTTTTAGTGAGTCCTTCAGACCGTCTTTAAAACGTTTCTTTGGGCGCCCTCTCTCGCGCCATCCCTCTCTCAGCTCGCCGTAGAGAAGATTCTTTGGGAGCTGCTAGTCTGACATACGGACGAAGTGTCCGGCCCATCCTAGTCGTGCGTTTTCTAGCAGTGCATGGATGCTGGGCATGTTAGCCCTCGAGAGAACCTCGATGTCAGTGACACGATCTTGCCATCGGATGTGGAATATTCGCCTCAGGCAACCTGTGTGGAAGTGGTTTAACCTCCTTGCATGTCCAGAGTATACAGTCCAGCTTTTGCAAGCGAATAGTAGGGTTGGAATGATGGTTGCACGGTAGACTTTCAATTTGGTCTTGACGCTGATGCCACGACGTGCCCAGATCATCGAGCGCATTCTACCAAAGGCTGTACTGGCCTTTGCTATTCTGCTTGCCACCTCATCGTCTAGGCTGACAGATCTCGACAGCGTGCTGCCCAGATACGTGAATTTGTCTACGGCATTCAACGTCTGCCCGCTGACTGTAGTCAATCAAGGCGGAAGACCAGAGGAACGAGAGGTGGAAGAAGAATACACAAACAAATGCACTCAGAAACTGATACATCAAAGCTCCACCCCAGCGATAAAAGAAACTGCATTACGAAGGTGTTTTCATAACTTCTATAGAAGGGGACGGCGTGGCCTAATGGTTAAGTGACACGGCTCACAACCAGAAGGTGCTGGGTTTGATCCCCATCTCAGCACCGGCCGTTACCCCGGGGAAGCAAACCCTTAGAAAATGCAGGAGGAAGCAGACCTTTACATAAAATGCATGCTGAAGTCGGATGCACTGGATCGACAGGCGCAAAATAAAAACGCAGTGCAATGCACGCCGCCTTGGGGATTAGAGAAATAAGGCGAACGCAAAAAAAAAAAAAAAAAAAAATAAATAAATATAACTTCTATAGGAATAACTTGAGGTGATATGCCTTCAAAGTCTTCCTTTTGGTCGTTCTTTTTTTATTCTATCGCGCTTTCAAGTTCTGATTTGAAGCAGGAAATTGCTTAAAAACAATAGTAAACTTTAAAAATAATATAAAATAAAATTGAGTTGTACCAAATATGATATTAGCATTACTAACTGTAACCACCAAAATGTAATTTTGCGAGGAATGGGAGGTAAGCAGTGTTAATATTAATGCATTCACAATTTAAACGGTTGTCACCCTTCGTACAGCTGACCCCGAACATTCACAAATGGCTCAGCGACCTCGACGGAATTGAAACACTCGTAGAAAGAGAAGACTCACATCCAGGTCAGGTGAAACACACTCATCAAGACTCACATATCTCACTTTCTTGTAGAGTTCATGGAAACAGAATCTGTTTCAGCAGTCTGGCTAGTGACACTGTAAGCTTCGCATAGGTGAGCCTATTGAAGAACATCGTATTGCATTGCAGTCATCTTTCTCGTGTTTGTGCCATCTTTTTGATTGTTTATCATTTGGCCTATTCTGTGGTTACATACCGTCGCTGACACATTCTCGACCACTCTCTACTTAACGCTGCCGCTTGCTTAATACCTTCGTCCTTAGCTTCACGTCAAACATTATGTTTCCAATGTTGCTTACTTCTCCTGTTCTGGATAACACGTCAGACATCTTATTCCAACGTTGCTTACTTCCCTCGTCCCGAGCTCCACATCAGACATCTTATTCCAATGTTGCTTTTTTCCCTCGTCCTGATCACCACGTTTTACATCTTATTCCAATGTCTTTGGTTGTTCCCCGGTCACATGTTTCATCATCCCAGCTTACCTTTCGCTTTAATTAAGTTCTTACTGTATCATGAACCATCTTTTCAGAGTTTAGTTTAGTAACATATTTGTTGCGTAATGCAAGGCGCCCAGGCGCAGGTATCTCCCGCAGTTCGATCCAGGGGATCTGGGTCATTTCATTCCATTTTACGATACGGCTTTCTCCTGGACTAGTCGGTATTGGCTGTGATCTTCAAGGCTGCAGATTTTCGTATTGCATTTGTTGTCGGTGTCATCGTCTTTGTCTATTATGTGATTTGTTAAGTTTTTTCCTTTTGTTATTTGTTCCTGACGAACATCTTGAGATCGTAACGTGGACTTCGTGCTGTTTTGTCCCAATTCCGTTAATGCGCCATACTTAGATACTTGTCTGTCGTCTACAACCAGGAGGCCACCGGTCTGCCTGCTCAGATACGTCCCGGACAATAAAAAGAGCCACTGTAACCATATATTTAAAAAAGGTAATTTAGAGTTAATTAACTTTGTACATGTGGCTTCTAACAACAACAAACTAAAACCTAGGTTACCACCAAAATGGCTTCGTCATGGGCAACGAATAAAGCAAACAGAAGAACAACATCAATGATAGCAACACCATTGAACGAAAATGGAAAGGCTGTTATGAGAATTAAGTTAAATACAAGCGGAAGACGTCGGGTAAGTAAAGGCGGCCGGCGTGGTGCTGAACACATCAACCGTTCTATATCGTTGATCAAGCAAACCTGGGCATTACACCATATCCCTATTCTAGAACACACCAGGTAACCCGGGTCATTACTGCACTTTCAGTTTGCTTCCTTACAACTTAGAGAGCTGACATTGTACACACAGCCACGAGTAGTGTTTCCTATTATTCTATCCATTTTTTAAAGGATCCTCGAATGACCTACTGAAAGCGGCAATGCACTAACCAAATCACAAAAGAAAGATAAACAAATTAAAACCCAAAAAATACTTTGCTGTACTGTAGTCCTCCAGAAAAAAAGTAGTCTTAGGATAAATAAAAGCTTGCACCGAAAAATGTAGTTTTTTTTAAATAACGTTTTTATTAGGTGGACATAAATGTGTGAAGTAGCCTGTAGATGTTGTTAAATGAATTTCCACAATGTGTAACTTCATTCTTGTGTGCGCCTTAAAGATGGCGATACGTGGAGGGTTGCAATAACTTTCCTCAAATTCCGAGTATTGATGAATGTGAACTGTGGTCCACCAGATGGTTGGCTTCATCTGTGTGTCGTTCACTACTACGGAGAATCACGTCTATCCCCATCCTTATATTTTCCCTGATCCTGACTTACATCTCTGATCAGTATATTTTGGTTCACTCTAACTTACATCTCTGATCAGTATATTTTGGTTCACTCTAACTTACATCTCTGATCAGTATATTTTGGCTAACCCTGACTTACATTTCTGATCAGTATATGTTGCCTGACCCGGAATAACATCTCTGATCAGTATATTTTTTTTCACCCTGACTAACACCTCTAATCCTTTAATTTTACCTCTCCCTTATATATATATGGCAAAGGCCGCCGTCCATGGTAGACTATGATAGCATAATTAATTTTGCTAGCGCTATTTTTAGTAAGGATTAACTGCGCTACGTTTTATCCTCATTCTCTCGTCTCGATCCCAGTGGCAAGTCAAGGACAAGACGACTAGGGGGGCTACTACGAGATGCAGGGGACTCCGCATCAAGTACCCATGAAAAAGACGGCGGAGTCTGGAGTCGAACCCACACCAACTGATCACGAGGCTGACGGCTTAACCACTTCGCCACGGAATCCCCATATATATATATATATATACACACACTTATATACGTTTATGATGCTCGTCCATCCCAATTGATGAAGACCATTCTCTTTATTCAGCCGTGTGGACAGTCTTTTCTCTTGCTGTGTCTGCCGAAATGGGTGACTTGCGCGGTGATTTGGATTAAAGTGAGAAAGTAACTGCTCCTGTTGTCAACCTCACTCTCTGATCCTGACCTACCCTTGGCCAGTAGCACGATATTTATCGGCACAGGATACATATTTTTCAATAGGGTTTACTCCCGAAGCCTTTCCCGCAAACAGGTATCCTGCAATAAGTAGAAGAAGTTTTTAATCAGAATAAGAAGAAGACGAAGTAGAAAAAGAAGAAGAATTAAAAACACAAAAATATGAAGAAGAAGAAAAATTAAAAGTAGGTACGTTTTGCACTTTAGTAATTAGTCTTGGCAATTAAGTGGATATTCTTGTGAACTTTAGCCCTTCTCTATGTAGTCCCTTTGCAAAACGATATACTTCTCCCATCTTTTATTCACCTTTCTCATGCTCAAATTGTAGAGCATACCTCTCGGTCAGGAATCACGTCTCCAATGCAGTAATCAAGTCTTGGGTGACAGAAAACGTGCTTGTATGAAATCATTTCCCATCCACCATAGTTAGATCCTAATGACTTCTTCCTGTCCCCCAAATGAAGAATCCGCTTCACAGAAGACGTTTATATATACGTCTCGTATATATAGATATATATATGTGTGTGTATATATATATATATTTAAATATATACGAGACGCGGGTGCAAATATCGCAGTCAAGCTGTAGACTACGACAAAACGAATTCCGTTTTCTCTACTACATTCTGCTTCTTAAGTGCTTTTCAGGGTTTGGTAGCGGGAAATTGAGAACGAACGAAGCCAAGCTAAGCCAAGCTATGTATACTTGGTGTTCTTGGAATCCTGGTATTTAAACTGGCATGTCGATGTATGTTGTCAAGCAACCGAAGGCTTCGGATATACATAGTATGCATTTTAAATCTTTATGCAGCTTAGTAGGCCTGGGGAAATGTACACATAATATATATATATATATATATATATATATATATATATATATATATATATATAGACACACGTACAAGGAATAGTACAGAAATAATCGTACTATAACGACAAAATAATTAATATTCAATGACTCCTCGAACATCATTCTTCTTCTTCTTCTTCTTCGTACGCTGTCAGACGTTAACCTGTATTTTTTTCGAAGAAATTAGCGGTCATCCTAAGGCTGTCGACACTGCCATAGAACTTGTCTAGTGTTGCCACTGGTGATGGCCACATGTGCTTTCTCTGGTCCTCGTATGTCAGGCAGTTTTGCAGCAGAAGTTCAGCGGTCGTTTTCCCGGTACCACAAGTGCATTCGTCAGTGCCACCTATCTTCAGTTTATTTAATAGGTGGTACCTTAGTCTGTTGTGGCCTGTGCGAAATCTGAAGACCACGATCTGCTCTCTTCTGTTCAACTGGTAATAGGCATCATTTTTTGTGTAGCCAGTATATTCTGTTTCCCATTTGGCCATGTATCTGGCCCTAATAAGCCTTTTCGACTCTTCGTAGGTCACACTAGAATCTGGTTGTGGTAGTCTTGTACCTTCTTTTGCCAGTCCATCTGCCTCCTCGTTGCCTAGGAAGGTACAGTGGGATGGAACCCACTGTACCACTACTGTTTTTGGTGCGGACTGCTGGCATAGTTGACAGAGTACTGCTCTTAAATCATTATGTTCATCAGTATTTTTCTGGCTTTTTAGTGCTATGACTACGGCCAGGGCATTTGTAAACAGGACTATCTGGCTTTCATTGCTTTCGCCTGTCAGCAGTGCTTCTACTGCAGCCTTCAATGCCTCTGCCTCCGCTCTGAAATTGCTTGAGAATTTTCCAGTTGCCACTCACAGTGTTATTTTTCTACCATTTGGTAGGCTCAGGAATACTCCTGCCCCTCCGTTCTGTGTTGTGTTTGTTACAGAACCGTCGGTGTATGCATGGGTCCATTCCATGCTTGGGTAGTTTTTCGTTATGTACCTCAGGGCTATGTCTCTTCTTTCTTTTTCAGTCTGGCTATTCTTGTTTCCAATACCTGGTATAATTTCTACAACCCCCGGTATGATATGCTGCTTCCAGGTAGGTTTGTGTACAGTAGGTATGGGATTTGGTATTGTTGCGGTGTTCATAGGGTCTTCGCTCATCTTTACTTTGACTATTTCTGCAAAGTTTCTCCGCTTTAGTTTCCCATTTCCAAATCTATTTAGTCTCTGATGCATTGGATGGTCTGTTAGTCTTCTGAGTTTCTCTGCTTGCTGCTAGGCTCTGCAGTCTCTTCTGTCGGTCATGGATTGCAGATTTGTAATCTTTTCCAATTCTATAATTGGCGTTGACTGCATGCCTCCTGTTATATCTCTCATGGCTTGGTTTTGAAGTTTGATAATTTTATCAAAGTTCGCCTTTGCTGCTGTTGTCCATGCCGCAATGCCATACTCGAGAACTGGTCTCACTCTTCCAGTGTACAGTTTCTTTAGTATACTTTCGTCTGCTCCCGCCCCCCCCCCCCCTCCCCAGCTTGTGCCAGCAAGTTTTCTCATGATTGCCATTCTTTGTCTGGCTCTCATTCGGTTTCTCTCGATCTGACTTTTCCATGTCATGCGCGATGAAATGTGACTCCCAAGTAGTTTGGGTTGTCGTTTGGCCGCATATATTTGCCGTTAAGACTTATTTTGGTGTTCTGTGGTTTATTTGAAAGCGAGAATATCGTACATGTTGGTTTTTCCTCGTTTATTTTGACCAGCCATGATTTCGCCCACTCCTCCAACGATGTTAGGGCCTGCTGCATCCGATTGCTTGCTATGGTGAGATTCTTTTCAGAGGTCCACATAGCCAGATTGTCTGCAAACATGGAGCTGTGGACTCTTCTTGGTATATTCTCTGTGAGAACATCATTCTGAATTATAACATATGGCCGTCCTTATTAAGTCCAGTACAGACCTACACTACACTTACGGATCCCATTTTCGTATTAAATGCTGTTATGTTTTTTTGTTTTAGTTTGTCTTGTCTAGGAGAGAGTATGTTAAATTGTGGTTTATGCCTTGTTGTCAAATGCATCTGATTTTAGCAACAAACATTGTTAATGGGTTTAATTCCGTTTAAGGACAATTTTCCTTGGTCATGAATTCGAACACATTAAAGTATGTAATACATGCGCTGTTCAACTTGTTACTTTGTAACAGTTCCCGCCGGAGCAGAGTGTTTAGGACAGGGGTGATGTGGTTGCTGATGATGGTACATGAATGCGTGCCAAGGTCACTCACCGTCTCAATAAAAGAGAACAGAGTTGGGGCAAAGAATGTGGACAGGTAGGAGCTGACCACTGGCCTTCCGATTTGGGTAGTGGGAGAATGATTGACAGACGGATTGGCAACGGAGCTTGCTGCGATAGATGAGTGACAGGTATGCAAAGTTTTTCGTTCCAATAAGACTGAATAGAGCCATCCCCTGAGATCCATTGGTCAAGTTCTGACTTTGCTTGAGTGTATATAACTCGAGACAAAGTTTAGCTCAGGAGGCTGGATGGAGTTTCTTTTTCTTCTTCTTCTTTTTCTTCTTCTTCCTCTTCTTCCTCTTCTTCTTCTTATTTTTCTTCTTCTTCTTTTCTTCTTCTCCTTTTTCTTTTTTTCTTGTCTCAATTCTTCTCTATCTGATTTCTTTTCTTTGCTGTAACATCCATTTTCATCGTCATCTACTTGTTTTTCTTAATAATTCTTCCTCTTCTTATTCAGCTAGATCTTCTTCGCCACGTTTTACTTTCCGCTTACACACGAAGTCTACTACTCCAGATACATGTTGCTATGGTGAATAGGTCTTCAGGGCTTCCAAACCCGGTTATGGTGGAGCTCGTCTCTGTGGACCAGTGAAAAGTACACAATTGGCTGTATTTCAGCGCCTTTCAGGGTTTGACAGACTCTCTATGCTGCTTGCCAGCACATACACGTGACTGATTGAGCCAGCTATTTACCTGTGTAAAGGACCATTCAAACAAGATCCCATGCTACTCTCGATCAATGCTCAATTAATGTAATGATAGTTTTCTCGTTTCGTCGACTCACCTTATAGTTTGGATAAGAGTATTACAGGGTGCAGTGACATGAATGATTGAAAATGGCCCTTGCCCTCATGGACCCGTCAACAATGGGCACCCACAATACACCTGCCTGGGTTAAATCAGTCATGCAGCCTGGGGTTCACTTATTCAATGTGCTCACAGATGATTGGAGCGACATTGAGGATTGAACCCTTGCCAACCGACATAGTAAAATACTCTACCTACTTTTAATTGCATAAGCAATGGAAAACATATCTCAGAAAAGCACAACATGGCATACACTATCTTTAAAAAATTATCATAAGAAATAAATAAATGTCATAAATAATATATGGTTCACACTCAAAATAATAAATAAATAACACAAGGAAAAGCACAAAACTGTTTTTAAAAGATCAATTTATAATATTGTAAAACATTCCGAAAACAAAATTAATCAACATAAACATTGAATAGATAGAATTGATCATACAAATAGAACAAGAACAGGCCATACACGATCAGAATAGCCCAAAGAAAAATCATAAAAGACCAGAAACGAGCTACGAAGAGACAATACAACTACACAAGAACAAAAAATGAAAAAAAAGATAAAATCCACATTAAAAAATAGCAATATACGGACGAAGGGAAAATGACAAAGCAATATCCAGAAAAGCATAAGAAATAAAAATAGGAGCATCTCAACAGACTGTCGTCTCTTAAACACATACACATTGTCCCCGAAGATAACCATTTAAATGAAGAGCGCATGGCTCATTCTGCTTTGATATCTGTCCCACATCAGTTATCTGGACATATTCCATTTGTTAGTTCATCTTCAATCTGAATCCGTTCATTAATATCTGTCTCTAGAAGGTCACCCCATTTCTAGCGGTTCCGCTCTGACACTTGATAATTTGTCACGGATTCCGTGAGAGATCGGTTTTTAAGTAACACCCTTAAAGAAGTTTGTCGATTGATAGCAAGCAGGACGCGACTGTGTTTTGCTCTGGGTTTAAAAATTAGGGTGTACGCATGCCTGCATCCATCCCATCAGTTTTAACTTCCGCTATGAGATTTGCAAGTTCGCGCAAGAAGAAAAGATAAATGTTTTCAAAATCGATAGCCATCTGTCTTTCATCACGTCTCATGTTTTTTCTCACAATTTCCCACAATCCCAACTATGTCTCAAACCGACCCGGATCTCAAAGGCGTATTGGCTTAAAGAAAACAAAATCTGGACAGGGATGTTTTGGGTAAAACATTTTAAAATAAGGTCAAGTATTTCAAGTTGGAAGTGTACAGGCTATCACATTATTGATTAGAGAATCAATCAATCGATACATCAGTCATTCTATTGTTGTTGTTATACGGATCAAGCAGCAGGATCTTGTCCTGCGACCTAAATCCATGAAATGGTATCTGCACGTGATTCTCAATTGTTGTCTAGTACCATAGAAATTGTTCTATTTATCTGGCCATGGAGAAAGAAGGGGTTTCCTGCGATGAGCACTCAAAGAGATGATGATCCGCGGTTTCGTATGGGTGTGTACACCACTGGCATTCCTGAGTGTGTTGTGGTTGGATTCTATCCATGTGCTTGTAGAGTGTTATGTGTATTTCTCAGCCAGCAAATAGTGCTCTGATCGTTATGTGCGAGTTGATTGATACCGTCCTTCGGACTAAGGCTTGCCATATGTTTGTAAACATCCTTTTACGCGTTTCCCATGACCTATTTGTTGAGGCAAGTTTCTTTGCTTCCTGTTCTTATGGGTTGTTTGCAAAGCTGTTGTTGTGTATGACTCTTCTTATCATTAACGTCTCCTATGCTAGTCTGCCAGGTGTCTCTGAACGCTCAGACAGCGACTGTTTTGACGACCTGGTAGGTGATAATATCAGGATAGGCAAGGCAACAGCAAAAATAAGCAGATAAACAAGAAATGTCTGAGAAAACTAGAAGCTCATTATTAGAACAAACACACTTGTTTACCAAGCCTGTGTCTTCAGCACCTTTCTTTATGGCAGGGAGACATGGTCTTCCTACATGCACAAGGAAAGGCGGCTTAATAGATATCCCCTGAGGTGCCTGAGTAGAATCCAAGGTTGTTGTGTGGCAAGACAACATCACCAAAGCAGAGGTACTGTGGCATGATATACTCATTTACTCATATAACACTTTCCCAACCCGTCTGTTCAGCCGTTAGTTAAAATATAAACCCACCTACTCAACTCATTCATCCATGTATCCGTACTTCATGTTAATCCACCCAATATATGTCTCCATTTTTCTTGAAAATATGAACATCTGGTCTGTTACTTGAAGTCTTACAAAGTATGTAAGTCTGTACTCTGTTTCTTACGTCACAGAAGGTATGTAAGTCTGTATTCTGTTTCTTGACGTCCCGGAAGGTATGTAAGTCTGTATTTTGTTTCTTGACGTCCAGGAAGGTATGTAAGTCTGAATTCTGTTTCTTGACGTCTCAAAAAAGTGTTAAAGTCTGTATTCTATTTCTTGACGTTTTAAAGTTATGGAAGTGTTTTATTTTTCTTGACGCCTCAAAAGGAATGAGTTTCATTCTTCTGTGTGACGTCTCAGATGCTTCTGCCTCCGCTCTGAAATTGCTTGAAAATTGTCCAGTTGCCACACACAGTGTTATTTTTCTACCGTTTTTTAGGCTTAGGAATATCCCTCCCCCTCCATTCTGTGTTGTGTTTATTGCAGACCGTCGGTGTATGCATGGGTCCAGCCCATGCTTGAGTAGTTTTTCGCTATGTACCTCAGGGTTATGTCTCTTCTGTCTTTTTCAGTTTGGTTGTTCTTGTTTCCAATACCTGGTATATTTTCTACCACCTCTTGAACGTATACAAATCTGTATACTTTTCACTGACGTCTCAGAGCATATGCGTGTTTGTACTTTGTTTCGGGACAATTCAAATGATATGAAATTGTGTATTGTGTATCTTGCCGCGTCAGATGGTATTCAACTCAAGTGCCGTCTCCGCAGTGAAGGTTGACTGCAATAGACCTCCAATATTCTTTGTCTCTTATCTCGAAGGTACACTCTGCCACACTCTGCCACACTGACATCAGCCAATATGTCTATGTTGCTCTCTCACTTATAGGAGTGCCAGCCTCTTGTCCGCCGACCTTCAACCTTCCCCTCCTGTTTTATTTTCAATAAAAGTGTCCTGTGTTTTTATATGACCAAAAAACACTATTTGAGTTGCCTGATTTTAATATATATCAATAGTTCTCTAACCACGCCTATCCCTACTGGGCATTTTGTTGTTGTTGTTTTTTTTAAAATTTCACCTTATTTCTCTAATCCCCAAGGCGGTGTGCGTTGCAATGTAGTATTTAGTTTTGTGCCTGTCGGCCCGGTGCATCCGACTACAGCATGCATTTTATGTACATGTCTGCTTCCTCCTGTATTTTCTTAATGTTTGCTTCCCCAGGGTAACGACCGGTGCTGGGATGGGGATCGAACCTAGCATCTTCGATTTGTGAGCCTAGCCCTTTCACCACAAGCCCACGCCGTCCCCATCAGAGCATTGATATTTGTTTGTTTCTCTTTCCACGAAATGCAATACATTATTCTGTGTAACCACATTTCGGGGGCCTCTATTTTGTTCTTCAACTGTTTGTTCATTGTCCATGTTTCTGAGCCTTATCATAATGTTGAAAATATATAACACCTGATGAGTCTCATGTTCAAAAATTGTTTTATCTTTCTTGCAGCCTCCATGTTATTACAGTTTGTGTTCTATTTTGCATACAATTTGTAGTTGCGTACGCTATTTAATTCCGCTTTCATTCTCTGAAAACCGATTGCCCGATTCTTTCATTCTAGGAAATTCAGGCGATCTCGAATCTATATGGTCCAACCTTCACTGACTATCAAAGTATTTCTGCTGAGTAATCTAAACCAGTGTTAACATTTGTGCATAGATGTGGATGTAACAGAGCTGTTTGAATATCGATCTGTTGTATCGTCTATGTTGTTTACTATTAGGAGCTAAATATAAACATATCTGCATACCACGTGACAAATACACAGACATGCCGTCGTTGTATCCCAGTAATATAAGCCTCATTGACGAACGTGATGCATGGGGAAAATGTTAACAAATAATGTCCGTCCATTGTCAGTTGATCATCCGCCGTCCATAAACTGTTATTGAGTCACACAAGAAGCTGGCTGTGTATCATATAGTTGATCTGCCTGGCATGGGGAAAAACTTCAGATGCGTCAGACATTGAAAAAATAATTACTTTTATGGCGACGTCGCAAGATTGCTTTCGAAACAAGACAATAGTGATATTTCCTGGACGTCCGCTGCATTATCTGGACACTCCTCAGACATCAGCATCAGTCTTCATCAAATGCGATGGGACTACCACGCGGGTCATCATCATCATCATCACCATCATCCAGCAACTGCGACAACATCGTATTGGCGGATACAAAGACTCTTGCTAATTGACTTTTCACGGCCGTTGGCTGGGGAGATGGGCTGGACATGTCTGATTAGGTCTCCAGTTAGAGTGGGACGGGGAAAGAAAGAAAGAGTGAATGAAGAGGAGAAAGAGAGAAGGAAAGGGTAATTAATGGGTTGTTATAAAAAGGAAAGGGTGGTTCAGCCAATAGGGAACTGATCCGTTAACTAAGATGACGGAGGTGCAAATCATCTTTTGTGTCTCCGGTCCAATTCATTAAGAAAAAAGCAAAATATCATCTTCTGGATTGTCCATCATTATCGGATTTATTAAAGCAACTAGGACCACTATTCCCCTCCATCACTAACATCTCCTTAATTACAAACTTCCTAAATTACCATCCTCTTCCTCACAACCCTCTCCATCACAACCCCCTCCATCACAACCCCCATCCATCACAACCCCCTCCATCACAACCCTCTCCATCACAACCCCCTCCATCACAACCCTCTCCATCACAACCCCCTCCATCACAACCCCCTCCATTACAACCCTCTCCATCACAACCCCCTCCATCACAACCCTTTCCATAACAACCCCCTCCATCACAACCCCCTCCATTACAACCCTCTCATCACAACCCCCTCCATCACAACCCCCTCCATCAAAACCCCCTCCATCACAACCCTCTCCATCACAACCCCCTCCATCAAAACCCTCTCCATCACAACCCTTTCCATCACAACCCTCTCTATCACAACCCTCTCCATCACAACCCCCTCCATCACAACCCTCTCCATTACAACCCCCTCCATCACAACCCTTTCCATCACAACCCCCTCCATCACAACCCTCTCCATCACAACCACCTCCATCACAACCCTCTCCATCACAACCCCCTCCATCACAACCCTTTCCATCACAACCCTCTCCATCACAACCCTCTCCCTCACAACCCCCTCCATCACAACCCTCTCCATCACAACACTTTCCATCACAACCCTCTCCATCACAACCCTCTCCATCACAACCCCCTCTATCACAACCCTCTCCATCACAACCCCCTCCATCACAACCCTCTCCATCACAACACTTTCCATCACAACCCTCTCCATCACAACCCCCTCCATCACAACCCTCTCCATCACAACCCCCTCCATCACAACCCTCTCCATCACAACCCTTTCCATCACAACCCCCTCCATCACACCTTCTCTATCAAAACCCTTTCCATCACAACCCTCTCCATCACAACCCTCTCCATCACAAATCCGATCCATCAGAGAATCTGCCTATCACAACCCCCTGCACCATAACCCCCGTCCATCACCAACTCTCTCGATCACAACCAACTCTATTCCCAACCCTCAATGACAATCCCCTACCATCCCTAAAACCTGCCATCCCTAACCCCTCTTTCCTTACTACCCTCTATCACAACCCACCCCATCACAACCCTCTCAACTACAACCCACTCATCACATCCCCCTCCACCACAACCCCCACCATCGCAACACCAACCATCACAACCACCTCGATCACAACCAACTCAATCACAACCCCTCCATCCCAACCCCTTCCATCACAATCCCATCCATCACAACCCCTCCATCACAACCCTGTCCATCACATCCTACTAAATCACAACCCCTCCATCACAACCTCTTCCATCACAACCCGATCCATCACATCCTACTAAATCACAACCCCTCCATCAGAGCCTCTTCCATCACAACCCGATCCATCACATCCTTCTAAATCACAACCCCTCCATCACAACCTCTTCCTTAACAACCCGATCCATCACATCCTACTAAATCACAATCCCTCCATCAGAACCTCTCCATCACAACCCGATCCATCACATCCTACTAAATCACAACCCAATCCATCATAACCCCCTCAATCACAACCCTTCAATCACAATCCCATCCATCACAATCCCTCCATCACAACCACCTCCAAAACAACCCACTCAATCACAACCCCTCCATCACAACCCGTCCATCACAAAACCTTCCATCACAACCCCCTCCATCACAACCCCATCCATCAGAACCCCCTCCATCACAACCCCTCCATCACAACTACCTCCATAACAACCCACTCAATCAAAACCCCTACATCACAACCCCCTCTATCACAAACCCTCCATCACAACTACCTCCATAACAACCCACTCAATCACAACCCCTCCATCACAACCGTCTCCATCACAAACCCCTCCATCACAACCACCTCCATAACAACCCACTCAATCACAACCCCTCCATCACAACACTCTCCATCACAAACCCCTCCATCACAACCACCTCCATAACAACCCACTCAATCACAACCCCTCCATCAAAACACTCTCCATCAAAAACCCCTCCATCACAACCACCTCCATAACAACCCACTCAATCACAACCCCTCCATCACAACCCCTCCATAACAACCCACTCAATCACAACCCCTCCATCACAACACTCTCCATCACAAACCCCTCCATCACAACCACCTCCATAACAACCCACTCAATCACAACCCCTCCATCACAACACTCTCCATCACAACCCCTCCATCACAACCCTGTCCATCACATCCTACTAAATCACAACCCCTCCATCACAACCTCTTCCATCACAACCCGATCCATCACATCCTACTAAATCACAACCCCTCCATCAAAGCCTCTTCCATCACAACCCGATCAATCACATCCTTCTAAATCACAACCCCTCCATCAGAACCTCTCCATCACAACCCGATCCATCACATCCTACTAAATCACAACCCAATCCATCATAACCCCCTCAATCACAACCCTTCCATCACAATCCCATCCATCACAACCCCTCCATCACAACCACCTCCATAACAACCCACTCAATCACAACCCCTCCATCACAACCCGTCCATCACAAAACCTTCCATCACAACCCCTTCCATCACAACCCCTTCCATCAGAACCCCCTCCATCACAACCCCTCCATCACAACTACATCTATAACAACCCACTCAATCACAACCCCTACATCACAACCCCCTCCATCACAAACCCTCCATCACATCTACCTCCATAACAACCCACTCAATCACAACCCCTCCATCACAACCGTCTCCATCACACACCCCTCCATCACAACCACCTCCATAACAACCCACTCAATCACAACCCCTCCATCACAACACTCTCCATCGCAAACCCCTCCATCACAACCACCTCCATAACAACCCACTCAATCACAACCCCTCCATCAAAACACTCTCCATCACAAATCCCTCCATCACAACCACCTCCATAACAACCCACTCAATCACAACCCCTCCATCACAACCCCTCCATAACAACCCACTCAATCACAACACCTCCATCACAACCCCTCCATAACAACCCCTTATGTCACCTACTTCCATCATCTCTATCAATATGTTTATGTAATACGTAGTACCCTATCTCTCTCTCTCTACATGTTAATATATGCTATTCATTACTCAGTCCCCAATATATGCTATTCATTACTCAGTCCCCAATATATGCTATTCATTACTCAGTCCCCAATATATGCTATTCATTACTCAGTCCCCAATATATGCTATTCATTACTCAGTCCCCAATATATGCTATTCATTACTCAGTCCCCAATATATGCTATTCATTACTCAGTCTCCAATATATGATATTCATTACTCAGTCTCCAATATATGCCATGCATTACTCAGTCTCCAATATATGCCATGCATTACTCAGTCCCCAATATATGCCATGCATTACTCAGTTTCCAATATATGCATTACTCAGTCTCCAATATATGTCATGCATTACTCCGTCTCCAATATATGCCATGCATTACTCAGTCTCCAATATATGCCATGCATTACTCAGTCTCCAATATATGCCATGCATTACTCAGTCTCCAATATATGCCATGCATTACTCAGTCCCCAATATATGCCATGCATTACTCAGTTTCCAATATATGTCATGCATTACTCAGTCTCCAATATATGTCATGCATTACTCAGTCTCCAATATATGCCATGCATTACTCAGTCTCCAATATATGCCATCCCTTACGCTGACCCCAACCTCTACCTGCCAAAATATGCCATCCCTTACGCTGTCCCAAACCTCTACCTGCCAATATATGCCATCCCTTACGCTGACCCCAACCTCTACCTGCCAATATAAGCCATCCCTTACGCTGACCCCAACCTCTACCTGCCAATATAAGCCATCCCTTACGCTGACCCCAACCTTTAAAAGATTTCCTGGAATCAGCTCCTTTCCTTCTTCTTCTCATCATCTTACCCCCCCCCCCCCCTCTATTGTTGTAGCTAAATAAATGTCTATATTTGACATTAACTACAGTTGGTATGAATATTTTGTTGATATTTTGTTTTGCTGCCTTCATTATAATGACTAGATGTTATAATAATAGTGTCAGCTAGTATTCCTCAGCGTTTGCTTTAATAAGCTCTAATTTCGATTTCCTTGATTAACCTGATGTCCCTTTATGCATAACAACAGTCGACTGTCATCTTGTTATGTCAATTGTATTAAATGTTAGTACATAAGTTGCATTGTTCAATGTCTACCTCTCTCTCTCTCTCTCAATCTGTCTCTCTTCCCCTTTTCTCTATGTCTCGTTTGTTCAATATATCTACATAACCTACACCAAACCTTGCAACTGTTTGAGATAAATTGACAAAGTTCACATGTGCAGCAAACTGACCATTATCTTTAGTCACGTGACAACTTATCATCAACCTCCACCGATTGGTTGATGAACCTCGTGAGCTGTGATTGATGATGCGCCAATGACAGACTAAATGCCTCATCAAGCATCCAATCAGAACTTCAGGCGATGGAAATAAATTATTGCAGGAAGAGAAAGAGAAAAGACCTTGCAATATTGAGGAAATGCAGAGATAATGGGGAGGTATATTCAATAGATTGATGGCACTGAAATGTGAGGTGTTGGCCAGAATAGCACAGACAATAGCGGCGCTTGCACGGCTTAACAAAGACTGGCAAGATAAACGGTTTGCACTTTGCACGAAAATCAGATTAATGGGTACACTGGTTATGCTAATATTCCTGTATGTTTGTTAGATATGAACAGTTACAGCTGACCTTTAGCGAATGATACAGGCCTTGGAGATGAGATGTTTCCGAAGATTTTTAAACGTCACGTACAAAGATCGAGTTACAAATGAGGAAATATGAGATATGATTACAACAGCAATATGGCCTTTTGAAGACCTTTTGGCAACTGTCAAAAGAAGGAAACTCGCTTGGTACGGTCACATATCGAGATCAAATGGTCTTACAAATACGATCCTCCACAGAAAGGGGCAAGGCAGACGACGAAGAGGCCGTCCCACAAAGAGGTGGGAGGACAACATAAAAGAATGGATCAATCCCCTACCAGAAGAGGCACATGCATCATCTGCTGACAGAGAAGGGTGGGGTGGGGTTGGGAGGATGTCTTCAGGTGTGCCCTAACGACCTCACCGGTTACGGGATGACCTGACCTGACTGACCAAACTGGAATGGACACATGGTTTGAAAGATGGAATCTGGCTTGAGGTACGCCTCTCCAATGTTTTGATGGTAGAGTATCGTCCTTAATATTTTTTGCTGCCTATCCTGGTCCGGTCTATCAACGTTAATACTTTTAATCACCAGAAAATTGTATACATTTTGGTTAAGCGTATTACTGCACGTTCCTGTAACGACAGAAGCGAAATACGCTTGAAAACCTGCTGACTTCCATATAGTGTGTACCAACCCTGGTTGATTAATCCTAGTCCATACCATGTTCCCAGATCATCATCCTTACCAAGGAGGCTGCGCGGCCTAGAGTTGAGTCGTCCATTTCACAATACCAACATACCTGGTTCGAATCCAGTGTGGCAGACATGATTTTTTTGTCACTCCTCCGCGAAACGAAAGTTAATGGCAACCTACCATACTACACACTCTCCAAGAAACCTATACCAGCCGAATAGTTTGGCAGTTGTAAGAAGGAACGTTCTGCGAAGGACAATCTACGTCATTTCTCTTCTTACTATTCTGTCTCTCCTATCACCTAAGCACTCACCCGACTTTCACTATACTTCTTAGAACTCTCATGTCATACCCTCAACCCAATCTCTCAACTGAATTTGTCGTATCCATTCATTTTACATTTCAACCGTGATCCGACATTATATCTGCCGTTCACGTTCACTTGTAGTGTTATTGCGCACCTATATGTCGTCGATGCAAGTTTTAATATATATCACTACTTGTGTCAATGCCACAAATAGTTTTACGATTAGACATTGCTAAAGCTTTTGTTCTTGTGTTATATGTTTGCTGTCGGAGTGAAATACAATTCTAGCGTGCACAGTGCTTGGTGACTGTCGAGACATGCAGTTTTTATTCTTCAGCTCCCAAAATCTTCTTCGTAGGTTTGAGTAGCGTTAATAATTTCCGTAATGATAAATTTAATAAACATTCGGTATCTGCAATTTTATTTTCTTTATTCAGCTGTGTCCGTTTATGGTCTGTTAATTAGGTCTTTGTTTAATTAGTAATTGAGAATCGCTCGTCTACTCCGGCGCCCTACTCTAGCGGAGTCATGTGTTGATTTCTTGTTGTCCAGTTCAGTACTTCTCTTACTCCTTCATGTGCTCATATCCTCCTTTTATGTATTCTTTCCTTCTTCTGTGATTCGCTAGCTCCTTGTTGTTCTTGTTCGTCGTCACTGATGAAGGCTTTTTTATGTCGTAAAATGGTACCGTTTGTGTTATCGTCTCCATACTTATTTTGGTTTTTCTCGGTATTTTTCTGGCCACAAGAGCGAATTAGCATGGGAACCACGTATACTGAAACTAAATGGTCCTAAAACTGTGACATCTTCGGTGAAAACAGAGTAACGACAATTGAAGAAAAGGCTAGCACATTTGACGGAGAGTTAAGTAAGGTCACTTAGGGGTCAGTAAAGTTCTTCTGGGCATCCCGGTTAAGGGGGGGGGGGGTGGGGGGGGGGGGAATGGACACACTCCTCTACTGCTCATACATTTCGGTAGTTATAGCAAGTCATAAGAAATTATTTAAGATATTTATTTTAAATCCCTTAAACTTTACATATAATATATGGGGAAGGCGATAACATATCTTTAATCTATAATATAGTATATGGGGAAGGCGATAACATATCTTTAATCTATAAATATAATATATGGGGAAGGTGATCAAACACCTTTAATCTATACATATTATAAACGGGGAAGGCGATCAATTGTTTCTTCTTCTTCTCCCTCTTCGGTGTTAGTCATAAAAAGGACGTTTGTGAGGTTGTGTCGTAGTTTACAGTGAATCTGCGATATATGCTGCTTTCGGCCGGGCACATCCGATTTCAGCACGATATTTTTGGGACAAGGTTAGTCTACCCTCCTCGATCTCTTAGGCAAGTTGTATTGATCCAATCTGTTTCCAAGGCCGACACTTGCAGGTGGAATAAGGTCTTAGTTATGGGCCACTGCTTCTGATACAAGCAGGCAGCTACGTGTTGCTGGCTCCTGTCAATTCACTCACTGCAGAATCCTTTCCCCCGTATTATTCAATCAAAACGAAAGATATAACCGAAAATAAAATAAACAGAAAGACGACGAATCAGAAGAAGACAAATATGTTTATAATTGGTGAAGTAGTAATATAAACACACACATATAAGGCTGAGTGCTCACAGCAAAACAAAAACAAAAATATGAACCCATGTAACGACAGCAAGGTCTTCGTCAGAAACAAAGATCAGATGAAAACTGCTAACACATCACAGCCATAAACAAAACATGATTAAATTAGGTTTGATTTGACAGTCATTACGAGCCAGACTTTGCTGTGCTAAAGTACCAGGCTAAATACTTGGTCTAGACACGCTATAACATTCCCAGTTGTAAATTGTTACCTCATTTACTTTTAAGGATGACAACGCAACGGGATGAGGAACTGACTACCACAATTTTTTTTTTAAATCGCTTAAACAAAATTCAAAAACGGCTGTTACACTTCCTCCCCCACATCAGTGTCTACTGTGCTCCCTTTTAAAGGTATCTTACTTCTGGTGCTACTGTATCTATTTCAAAATATCGTTTTGTACCATCTTCTCTGTTAATCCTTTCATCTGTCCCTGAGATATTCAGAAACTCCTCGTGAGAGCATACGCATAATTTGACCACACTTGTCTATTGGTAGTCATCTCAGGAGCATCTGCTGCGTTCTGGGCTCACATCACACAGATGAGCTGTCACGGGGGACATCAAATATTGATGGGAGTCTCCATAACTAATATCCACGAGTGGGCATTTGGAGTGATGCTGGAGGCGTGAAGCGACGACAGGCACGAAATAGAAGAATATTACAGTAGTTGGAAAACGTTCGTGGTCATTGAATTGTATGGGTCATTGGTGTACAATATTTTATGGTCCAGCAGTTCTCAATCTGGGGTGTGTGTCAATGACATTGTGTGTGCACAAAGTTCTGAAGGAATAGTGTGTGCAAATATTATACATGAGATTCAGCCTCATCTTCGTCACGGGGTACGTGAGTTACCCGGGTCGACAATAAAAGGAGGTAATAGCAAGACTGCAACCTACCAGTCATGTTGAAAGTGGTGGCATATGAATGTTGCTCGAAAAGACTGTCACCTCCCCCAACCCCCTTCTCTCCCCATACTGTAGAATTGAGCCACATTATCTCTACACCCTATGGTAGAAGACTCTACACCCTGTGGTAGAACACTCTACACCCTATGGTAGAAGACTCTACACCCTATGGTAGAACACTCTACACCCTATGGTAGAACACTCTACACCCTATGGTAGAAGACTCTACACCCTATGGTAGAAGACTCTACACCCTATGGTAGAACACTCTACACCCTATGGTAGAAGACTCTACACCCTATGGTAGAACACTCTACACCCTATGGTAGAAGACTCTACACCCTATGGTAGAAAACTCTACACCCTATGGTAGAACACTCTACACCCTATGGTAGAAGACTCTACACCCTATGGTTGAAAACTCTACTCCCTATGGTAGAAGACTCTACACCCTATGGTAGAAAACTCTACACCCTATGGTAGAAGACTCTACACCCTATGGTAGAAGACTCTACACCCTATGGTAGAAGACTCTACACCCTATGGTAGAAGACTCTGCACCCTATGGTCGAAGAAAACGGTATATCTCATGGTAGAAAACTGTACACTCTATGCTAGAAGACTCTACATTCTAAGGTAGACGACTCTACACACAATGGTAGAAGAAGAAGGTATATCATGGCAGAATACTGCAACCCAATTGTTCAACACTGTTTTTTATGGTGGAGACTGCACATGTCGTGGTGAAGACTACTACCACTGGTAGAAGGCTCTACACCATTTTTTGAAGAATCGATAACCTGTAGAAGAAGACTCCACATCTCAAAGCAGAAGACAGTGCACTACACGATAGAATACTATCAGTATGTTGTGCCTGTCCCTGACGCGACGCCCTGATCGGTATGTTGTGCCTGTCCCTGACGCGACGCCCTGATCGGTATGTTGTGCCTGTCCCTAACGCGACGCCCTGATCGGTATGTTGTGCCTGTCCCTGACGCGACGCCCTGATCGGTATGTTGTGCCTGTCCCTGACGCGACGCCCTGATCGGTATGTTGTGCCTGTCCCTGACGCGACGCCCTGATCGGTATGTTGTGCCTGTCCCTGACGCGACGCCCTGATCAGTATGTTGTGCCTGTCCCTGACGCGACGCCCTGATCGGTATGTTGTGCCTGTCCCTGACGCGACGCCCTGATCAGTATGTTGTGCCTGTCCCTGAAGCGACGCCCTGATCAGTATGTTGTGCCTGTCCCTGACGCGACGCCCTGATCAGTATGTTGTGCCTGTCCCTGACGTGACGCCCTGATCAGTATGTTGTGCCTGTCCCTGATGTGACGCCCTGATCAGTATGTTGTGCCTGTCCCTGACGCGACGCCCTGATCAGTATGTTGTGCCTGTCCCTGACGCGACGCCCTGATCAGTATGTTGTGCCTGTCCCTGACGTGACGCCCTGATCAGTATGTCGTGCCTGTCCCTGACGTGACGGCCTGATCAGTATGTTGTGTCTGACAGGACAAGTGTTTCAGTTTCAGAGGTCAGCTAGCACAGTCAGTGTCCTAACCGCGACTGACAAACGCTCAGCAAGGTATACGCACATTCACAATGGACAATATATTTACCGAATACAATTAAATTATTTCCTGTTTTTGAAAAAGGTTCTGAATAGTATAATTGAAGGGCATTCGTTTATCTTGACCTATATCTCCAGTTACATTTCCGTTTAGGGCCCAAGATGCAACAGTGAGTGAGCAGTCAACAGCTAACGACCCACGGCTGGCTACTTTCACAAGGTCAGTGACTGATAACTGATGGCTATGGAAACAGACTGCGGTCATGCAGTCTGGCTAAGTGATTAGGGATTGAATAGGAAAGACAAACCCAGTCCCCAAAATGCCGTGCTGAATTCGGATGTGTAGAAACGAAAGGCACAGAAATCGCATTCCATCTGTCCACTTCATCACTACGTCACAAACGTCCTTTTCAGGACAGACATCTAAGAATAAGAATATATCCCTGGTAACAATACGTACCAGTCGACCTAACTGTAAAAAGGTACCTGACTTTTGTTAGGAAAGGAAAAACGTCAGCGGGAAGTGAAGCTGACTCCCCTCCCCCTCTTTGTCACCAAAATACACATTGAGGGTTAGCCCAATGGCGCTCTAACACTTTATCTCCGACAGCAGTATCGGCTATGATACTATATTTAGCCTTAGTTAAAAATTTGCTTATTTGTAGGGCCTCTGCCTGTAAAAGTATTGGAACCGCTGATTCAGATCAAATATGGCACGTGCTTGCCAGATTCAACAACACTAATACCGTGCCTGGTGGAACTCCTTCACCCTTTTGTGTTCTCCTGTGGTTACTCCAGTTTACCGAGCATTTTTACTACTCAACCTTCAGTATTCATTACCAACCATCAAAACGTTTACAGTTCCCCATGGAGCATATGCATTTGATACATACACGCCATATAGCCCTTTCCTATTCTATCCCTTCCACTTCAGTCCACGTTTTTACCGTTTCATTAAATTTTGTCGTGTGTTTTCTTTCATTCTACCTTTTCTGTCCTGGGGATTCTAGACCAGCGACTGTTTTAAAATGCTAATAAGCAGTTTGCCCATAAGTATTTTATCCAGAGTCAGAGTCCTTTTAACTTAACTTAACATAACATAACTTAACTTAACTTAACTTAACTTAACTTAACTTAACATAACTTAACTTAACATAAAATACCTTAACTTAACATAACTTAACATAACTTAACTTCTTTATACTAGTTTAGAAGACCGTACAGAGTCTGTATTCAACTAGCTTTTACATTTTCTAGTTCTAAAAACTATGCGCATCCATTCTCCTCATTTCATTCGTATTGTAGCAGATCCCACTGTTTGCCTTGGCCGTGATCTATCTTAGAACATTCTCACACTCATCCACATCATCATGACCATACTCAGTAAATGACATATCAAACAGCAGGTGGCATATTTATTATATCATACTCATATCATACAATGAGTAGAGAGATTACAAACACAATATAATACATATCTTAACTAAACATTCAACTAAAACGGGAATTGTAAGCATTAGCTATTGATGGAATTCCCAACTATCTAAAAACCCAATTCTATTGCCTTGCAATTACATCACACACACACCGCCTTAACTGCGTCTTCAACACACCTTATCAAATACTCTTCCTCACTGAAATCCCCTCAGGCGGGCGATCTCGACATAACTCGTTCACAATGTGTCCTTGCTTACAAACACACTTTCACATTATCTATTAATGCAAAACTCACACACCTATTTGAGCGATCCTGTTCTATCACTAAACATTCGTCCAACCGTCAATCAATCGCTCCTCTATCTAAAGTCGGTGAGTTAAACACACTATCTACATTCAGTCTCTCTCTCTCTCTCTCTCTCTCTCTCTCTCAATCTCCTCCATACAGCCTCTCTCTCTCCCTCACTCTCCATCTCTCATCCAGCCTCTCGAGCTAAACTTGACCAATCGATCTCAGGTATGGTCATCTTCAATTCCAATTGGAACGAACCACTTTGCACACCTGTCACTCATTCTCTCGCAGCAAGCCCCGTTGCCAATTTCGTCTGTCAATCAATCTCCCCCTACCAAAATCGGAAGGCCAGTGGTCAGTTTCTACCTGTCCACATTCCTTAACCCAACTCTGTTCTCCTTTGCTGAGACAGTGAGTGACCTTGACATGCATTCATGTAGCTTTAAGCTTTAACATGTTCAGGCATCCTAAACTCCCCTTGCTCCGACGGGAACTGTTACAGTATTCTTCTTCTTCTTCTTCTTCTTCAGCTTTTTCCTTCGGAATTTGTCCTAAAAAGGACGTTTGAGAAGGCATGTGGTAGTTTACAGCTAGATCAGGATATCTACGCCTTTCGGACTGACACATCCGATTTCAACACGACATATTTTTGGGACCGTGTTTGCTTTCACTCTCCGATCCCTTCTTCTTTCCATTCGGGATTCTTAGGTCAATGATATATCTGCAGGTCAGTCGTCATTATTATATCTATAGTATTCACTAGGTCTGAGCTGCTACCTTACGTATTTTGACTAGCTACGCACTCTCTGTCCAGGTCTGACATGTCATTCGTCTATAAAGTGGGCATTCTTGTAGCTTGTGATCAGGTCTAGCCCCACATGGACACTTATTTGTGTGAGATCTTTAGACGGTATAGATGTTCCAGTAGTCCGTAGTGATTAGTTCTCGTGCCGAATAAGGTAGATTCTTGGTTTTTTGTTTTAGTTGGTGAATTGAGTGAATTGCAGATAAAACAAACCTCATGACCAATAACATAACCTGGTTTAAATCAGTAATAGAGGCAAATGGGCAGGAACTTGAGGTGGTAAAACTTTTCAAATATCTGGGATCGTTGATCAGCGAAGAGGGTTCGAAGCCAGAGGTAATTGCAAGAATAGCACAAACAACAGCGGCACTGACTCGACTGAAACCTATATGGCAAGACAAGCGGCTCGCCCTCGGCATAAAAGTTAGACTAATGCGCTCTCTGGTGCTATCAATATTTATGTATGCCTGCGAGACCTGGACCATTACAGCAGATATCCAGGGCAGGATACATGCAATGGCAATGAGGTGCTATAGAAAACTCAAAAATGGGACATGTAAAGATCGTGTCACGAACGTAGTAATACGTAAGATAGTTGAAGATGCTATTGGTCCTTTTGAAGATCGGTTCACAGCTATCAAAAGACGAAAGATGGCCTGGTTCGGGCACGTCGCGAGGTCCAACGGAATTACCAACTCGATACTCTTTGGTTCCGTACCAGGACAGAGAGGGCGAGGACGTCCAAGGAAGAGATGGGTGGACAACATCATTGAGTGGTCAGGCCTTCGTCCCGGTGAGATTCGTCAGGCGGCGATAGACAGAGAGGGATGGCGTGGGATTTTGGGAGTGTCTTCGTGTGTGCCCCAACGACCTGACGGGTTACGGGATGAACTGAACTGAACTGAACTGACCTGAATTGAGTCTGGTCTACTGTTTATGGTCATATCTTCTCTCCATTGAGGCATTTACTGTCTTCTGATGATGTCATTGATCTGATAGGGCCACATCTCTGTTATTTCTCGTGATTCCGCAGTGGGAGGGTGACCATTGAATCGATATTGTTGACGATCTCTGAAAGTTTCCTAGTTCTGCTCTGATTTTTTCATAACATGGATTTATTGTTTGTTTTATGAATTACTTGTATTATAAATCTATAGTTTGTGAAGATATCGTTCTGTTGGTAGTTGCTTTTCTGTCTCAAGTAATTTTAGTTATCGCTGGAGAGCCATGAATTCTACTCTGAAATTTGTTTACGACTTCCCTGTTGGGAAAGCCTCTTTTGTTATATTTCCTATTTTGTGTCATGAATATACCTCCTCCCTCGTTTCGGTGTGTACTCTCTGCGGAACGTTCTGTGTACACCTGCGTCCATTCTTTGGCATTATATTTCTTTTTAATCATCGCTTGTGCCAAGATTTGTAGCTTATGGTCTTGTCTTTTGATTCCTGGTATCTACTCGATCCATGTTTTCTTAGCCAGTCTGCCACTTGGAGGCGTAATATAGTCTTGGTCAGTTATGGGTCCCTAACCCTGATGCAAGCAAGCAGCTACGAGTAGCTGATGCATCTTCGACCCAAGTTCCAATCTTATCTTTCTGTATCCTTTCATCAGTTTTACATTTGTGTGCCATTGTATTGCTCCACGTTACATACACAGTCAGTGCAATGAATTTCCAGCCGCGCAATATTTTAGATACGGTCCAAAGTTGCTGTAGGATTTTGTTTTAAAATCGGAAAACTGATTCCTGGAGTGAACCCAGTCTTAACAATTGGTACCATAACAATTTAGCTAGTAAAGGCGGCCAGCGTGACATGTATTTACAGACGGGTGACTAATCCGTTTGGTCATATAACAAGAATGTCTCCAAACCTTCCAGCTGCTCGAGCCTTTAACAACAGACAGCACCACTTCAGCGCATGAGGAAGACCACGAACATTATGAATTATGTATCAAGAAGCACGGACTAAACATATCCACGCCTTCACAAATAGCAGGCGAAGAACGATTATGGGTCTCCCTGCCTGTCTAACAATGTCAGAAAGCAGACGAGATAAGGTGAATATTAGACTATCAGTGTCTTTATCTCTTTAATATTTATATGTACTGATGGCGTCATAACTGGCTGCGGGTCTACATTGCTCTTCTGTTTTAGTTCATTATAGATGTCGCCAGACCATGGATTTGCCAGGAATTCACACTAGCTGACGACCTACATTTGAGTTTACCGACACGTGTTGTTTTCCATTTAGACTTGTCAATTCGTTCGTTTTGTGTGTTTTCTTCCGTCCGATATCCTGGAAAAATATAATATAGCACTACGCTTAAATATGGGTCATATTTCACGGCCTAGTTCACAGGGCTGGACTTTACGAGATTGGCGCCCTTCATCCTAGCTGAAGACAGGGTCAGCTTTGTTGTATAAAATTTAGACACAACTATAATGAACTGCTACACGGAGAGAGATGGGCTCCGTCAGGTGTGTAGGGGCCCAAGACACACCGTTGTTGTATGGCTAGAGCTGGTACTACAAACTGCAATAATGGTGCCTCAACGACCTTCTAGGTTGTGGTGATGATGATGATAGATCATTTGTAGACTCTTACAGCAGATCTCAAGAGAAGACTCCAGGCTACGGAGATGATGTTCTAGAAGACTCCTAAGTATCACCTCCAAAACCGTATCACAAGCGATGAATCGAGAATGCAAGCAAACTGTAACATGACCTCATCACAACGACCGAAATGCTAAAGTTGACTTGGTATGGCCATCTCTCGAGGTCCAATGAACTTGCCGTAGTTTTTGTTGTTGTTGTTGCGAAAACAATGGGAAGACAACATCTATGAATGGACTAACTTACGACTCAGGGAGGCACAAGAAACTGCCGAAGACATAGAAGGATGGCTCATGATTGTGGTAGAGTCAGCAGGGTGCCCCAACGATCTGAAGTGGTCACGGAATGAACTGAACTGAATTTGTGTCATTGCATTATACGTATATATATATATATATATATATATATATATATATATATATATATATATATATATATATATATATATATACCTCTTATAGACTCTGAGCAGTGCATGAACTGCAGTGGTCAGCGACCCATAGCTAACTGCTAGCGTCAGGGCCAGCGAACTAGAGCTGCCAAGACCCTTCTACACCTTGACGTGGTGATCCTGGATAACAGGCTGCAGTAGGGCAGACTGGCTAAGGAGAAGGGATCGAAGAGGGAATGCTAACCCGGTACTCGAAAAATGCTTGCTGAAGTCGGATGTGTTGGACCGAAAGGTACAAATATCACAGTCAAGCTGTAAACTACAACACAACGCATTCCGTTCTCTGGACTACATTCTGCTACTTAAGCCCTTTCAGGGTTTGGCAGCGGGGGATTGAGAACAAACGCAGAAGAAGAAAAAGAAGAAGATAACAATAAAAATGTGTGTGTGTTCTAATCCACTGACTGTATTTCCTTCGGTCATTTACTTCCGATCTAGAAATGTGTTCTTAGGCTCAGCATTGTGCTAGTGGGCTATCTTTGCCTGTCCCACAACCATATATCATATTCAACTTCCTCTGCCCTTTATACAATTCATTTCTATCTACAATATCTTGTTAAATTACCGCCTTTACCCTTTATGCGATCCCACCGTGGCCTTAGTTTCTTACTTTAACGTTTATTTTACACTTTTTACATTTTATCCACAACTTTGTATCTTGGTATAGCAATGATATTTGACTTTATGTAATTTATGCACATACATGGTATCCTGCAATAGCGGTACCTTTACCCTTTCTACACATTTTTCCTAGCCTCAGCATTCTTCTATATCTCAGTTTTTACCCTTTATAAAATGCATCACTTGCCCTAGTATAAAACGAGTATAAAACCGACTTTACCCTAGCGACGGTACACTGCTATTACCCTAGCGACAGTACCCTGCTATTACCCTAGCGAAGGTACCCTGCTAATACCCTTGCGACAGTACACTGCTATTACCCTAGCGACAGTACACTGCTATTACCCTAGGGACAGTACACTGCTATTGTACAATCTGTATCTTTTTTGTATTTTCATTTTATTCTACGCGGGAAGATGCTATATACGATTATTTCGATTCCAACTCATTTATTCTATTTCTGGCCTTGACCTCTTGACCACGGACTCAGAACCAATTAATTTTAGAACTCTCGGAACACACGATAATCCCCCAAACGACGCCACCCCCTCCCACCTCAACATTCGCTCAGGAAATGTTTATTGTTCTTGTGTAACAGTTTTAATGGTCTGAGGAGATTTATTATTCATTTGCGCTGATGTTAAAGAACGATTATCAATCCTTAATTTAGATTGGTTGTTATAAATCAGTCAGTTTAACCAACACATTTTATTAAATCGATAATTGATATTCTTCTTTGTTTCGATTTTGTAGGACGGTGCAATTTCGAATTCTACATTCATCATTCTCGCGTACAGTAGTCATTTTTGTCATTTAAGTTTTGCTTATTTCTGACGAAAACTTGTTGGTTCGTAACGTAGTCTAAAATAGATATATATCTGACTCATTCTTGTTTATTTTATTTCCTGTTGTTAAATGCTTTAATTTTTCTTAAAGTGAATATAACTAGCCTTACGTAATTACATTGAAGAAAATAAATGGGGTTGGTAAAATTTGAAAAAGTCTCTTTGGGAGGCAAATTCGTTTTATATTTAGTGTTTCAAATCGATTAGGAAATGTGGAAGTTTTGGACACATTAATTGAAAACACATTTAGAATGAATGACCAAAAATGGAGTCCAACAATTAAGAATTGTTTCATCATATTAAAAAAAACATAACAGTTTGCTGGAAATACAAATAGAACGCAAATGTGCTAGACAAGTCAAGAAAACATGAGCCTAAACACGGCCATCAAGGTTATAATCTACGTGTCCGGGGCCTAACACGATATTCCCAATATGCCAGATGGGATCTTCACTATCTGTGTCGTTGTTATAATTCTTATACAAGTCGCAGACGGCCATGAAATATGTATTCTGTGGAACTTTCGAGTGAAATAATATGTAAAATATCGCATCTCCACCGTCATCTGTTTGAGTTTCCATGTCTCATTCATTGTTATATAAAATTCCAGATTCCGTTTCTGGTATACAATGTTTCGTTCAGAGCATCCGTTGTCATGTCAACGGCTTCTACTCGGCATTTGCTTCTGGAAGTCGTGCGAGTTTGTGATATAAATTCTACGTCAGAGTTGATGTTGTTGTTACTTTATCTATAACAATGTATTTTTTTGGTGACACGTACACAAGTGTTGCCCGTGTTATCGAACCCTCGAACCCGTAACTCCGACTTTAGCCTGCCCACTACCTTAGCAGACCTGCCAGGATTGATACGTTCTGCCGCTGGTAAAACTCCAGCTAGCATTCCTCTGGGGATGTCTTATACTCAGGGATTGAACTTCGACAAGGTGAACGCAGATATTGAAGATGAGGAGGGGGTAGTGTGGTGGGGGTGGGAGTTTGTAATGTTGTTGTTGTTGTTGCTGATTTTTGTGTTTGGGGGCCGGGAGGGGGGGGGGGGGGCGGAACAGTTGTACCAGAAAAACACGAAAGGTTAACAGCTAATTTCAAATGGAAAGAACGGCCAGGCACAAAATTAGGTCTTATATAAACGCTCATTCAAGCGAATACATATATTTATATACTCACACACTCGTATATACACGCTCATTTAAGCGTATACATATATTTATATACTCACACACTCGTATATAAACGCTCAGTCAAGCGTATACACATATATTTATATACACACTCGCATATAAAAAAGCTATACTGTTGGTTTATTTGTTCGTTATGCTCTTTCAACCCGTTCCCGTGATCTGAGCTAAACTTTCCACACATACCGTTCAGGACCAGTTGGAGTTTAGACGGTTTGGGCAGAAGAGATGGGCTGGTTGCGGGGATTAGACTCTTGGGGAGAGAGGGGGGGGGGGTGAGTATTAGTTTCAAGATATGCGCGCGGTGATGGCCAGGTTGAGGGGGAATTTAGTGATGGGCAGGACCCTGGACGGGTTTATTGTAAGAGGGTGGGGGGGGGGGGGTTGGGAATTGCCCAATAATGGGTGGGGTGGCGATGGATATGATTGGTTGAGAAATTGGTGGGTTGCTGTGGTAGAGATGAGGGTGGGGATCAGAGAGTTGGCTAGAGATGAGATGGGCAGATTGAGGAGAGAAGAAATGGATGTGATATGGCCGGACATCAACAAGTTTAAGAACAGACGGGGACTGGTTGAGAGGGGGAAGACAGCGAGGTAAAGAAATAAGCGGATTTAAGGGGAAACTATTTCTGGTTTGAGGGAGAGAGACCAGGATGTTGAGGAGGAAATAGATGGACGAGTTTGCGAGGGAGAGAAGAGATTGACGGTTGATAGGAAAGAGACTTTACAGGGAAGAGAATGGCGGTTTATAGGGAAGAGATTGGCGGTTTATAGGGAAGAGATTGACGGTTTATAGGGAAGAGATTGGCGGTTTATAGGGAAGAGATTGGCAATTTACAGGGAAGAGATTGACGGTTTACAGGGAAGAGATTTTACAGGAAAGAGATTGACGGTTTATAGGGAAGAGATTTTACAGGAAAGAGATTGTCGGTTTATAGAGAAGAGATTTTACAGGAAAGAGATTGACGGTTTATAGGGAAGAGATTTTACAGGAGAGATTGACGGTTTATAGGGAAGAGATTTTACAGGAAAGAGATTGACGGTTTACAGGGAAGAGATATTACAGGGAAGAGATTGACGGTTTACAGTGAAGAGATTTTACAGGGAAGAAATTGACGGTTTATAGGGAAGAGATTGACGGTTTACAGGGAAGATACTGACGGTTTATATGGAAGAGATTGACTGTTTACAGGGAAGAGATTGACGGTTTTCATGGAAGAAATTGACCGTTTTTAGGGAAGAGATTGGCGGTTTACAGGAAAGAGATTTTACAGGGAAGAGGATTACGGGTTATAGGGAAGAGATTTTACAGGGAAGAGAGTGACGGTTTATATGGAAGAGATTTGCGGTTTACAGGGAAGAGATTGGCGAATTCACAGGGAAGAGATTCTACAGGGAAGAAAGGGCATAACGAACAAATAAACCAACAGTATAGCTTTTAATATGCGAGTGTGTATATACATATATGTGTATACGCTTGACTGAGCGTTTATATACGAGTGTGTAAGTATATAAATATATGTATATGCTTGAATGGGCGTTTAAGGGGAAGAGATTTGACAGAGAAGAGATTGACGGTTTACATGCAAAAGATGCGGTTTACAGGGAAAAGAATGGCGGTTTACAGGGAAGAGATTTTACAGGGAAGAGATTGACCGTTTACATGGAAGAGAATCGCGGTTTACAGGGAAGATATTGGCGGTTTACAGGGAAGAGATTGGCGGTTTACTGAGAAGAGATTTTACATTGAAAAGATTGACGGTTTGTAGGGAAGAGATTGGCGGTTTTCAGGGAAGAGATTGACGGTTTATAGGGAAGAGATTGACGGTTTATAGGGAAGAGATTGGCGGTTTTCAGGGAAGAGATTGGCGTTTTTTAGGGAAGAGATAGGCGGTTTATAGGGAAGAGATTTGCGGTTTATATTGAATAGATTGACGGTTTATAGAGAAAAGATTGGCGGTTTATAGGGAAGAGGTTGGCTGTTTATAGGGAAGAGATTGGCGGTTTATATGGAAGAGAGTGGCGGTTTATATGGAAGAGATTTGCGGTTTACAGGGAAGAGATTGGTGGTTGGCATAGAAGAGATTGGCGGTTTATGGGGAATAGATTTGCAGTTTACAGGGAAGAGATTGGTTGTTGACTTAGAAGAGATTGACGGTTCATAGGGAAGAGATTGACGGTTTACAGGGAAAAGATTGACGGTTTACAGGGAAAAGATTTTACAGGGAAGAGGTTGACGGTTTACAGGGAAAAGATTTTACATGGAAAAGATTGACGGTTTATAGGGAAGGGATTGGCGGTTTATAGGGAAGGGATTGGCGGTTTACAGGGAAGAGATTGATGGTTGACATAGAAGAGATTGGCGGTTTATAGGTAACAGATTGGCAGTTTACAGGGAAGAGATTGATGGTTGACATAGAAGAGATTGGCAGTTTACAGGGATACGATGGACGATTTTTTGTGTGTGGGTTGGACGGGGGGAGGCTGAATAAGATATGTTGAAAGGGGGGGGGGGGAGTAATTTGTGTTTTGAAGGGTAGGAAATAGCAATCGGAATTGGTGAGACGAGGGGAGAAGCGATGGAACGATTTAGGACAAGTTGGCAATGCTATAGAGACATGAGGGGGTGGAGGGGTCTTAAACATTTAACTGCTTTCACAATTACTCCAAACAACAACGGATACCGCATGTAACAATATTTACGCTACATTCATAGAGACAATGATGGCAAATCAACAAATAGTTGTACAAATATTTGTACACCTCATCACTGTCGACACTGTCTTGTTGCATGGTGTAGGCAAATTTTGTCCCAATGAAATAATGCTGTTGGGGATGAAGTTTTAGATTATTTATTGTACAAGGTATCGTTCTAATATTCGGATGACCGATGGATTTCCTCGCTACCTGGTCCCACAAATGATTTCCTGAAACCGGATGTGTTGAGCCGACAGGCACAGATATTGAAGTGTAGCTGTAACTTTCGATATAACGCCACAAAAACGACTTTTTCAGGACTAACTTTCGATATAACGCCACAAAAACGACTTTTTCAGGACTAACTTTCGATATAAAGCCACAAAATCGACTTTTTCGGGACTGACTTTCGATATAACGCCACAAAAACGACTTTTTCAAGACTAACTTTCGATATAACGCCACAAGAACTACTTTTTCAGGACTAACTTTCGATATAACGCCAAAAAAACGACTTTTTCAAGACTAACTTTCGATATAACGCCACAAAAACGGCTTTTTCAGGACTATATTTCGATATAAGGCCACAAAAACGACTTTTTCAGGACTAACTTTCGATATAACGCCACACAAACGACTTTTTCAGGACTAACGAGGCAGAATAAGGGGCAAAATTCGGATAACTATCACTGTGCGCCTTTTAGACATAATATCTGGTAGCAGAGTGTGAAGAAGTACACGCGACAGATCGACAGTTGATGAAACATATATAGAACAACAAGACGGGATACTTCTTCTTCTTCTTCGTACGCAGTCAGACAGTAACCATTATTTTTTAGAAAAAAGCGGCGGTCATTCTGAGGCTGTCGCCGCTGCCATAGAGCTTGTCTTGCAGTTCCACTGGTGATGGCCACATCTGCTCTCTCTGATCCTCGTATGTCGCAGATGTTCAGCGGTCATTTTACCGGTACCGCACGGGCATTCGTTGGTACCACCTATCTTCAATTTGTTGAATAGGTGGTACCTCAGTCTATTGTGGCCAGTGCGAAGTCTAAAGACAAGGACCTGCTCTAATCGGTTCAACTGGTAATAGGCATCGTTTTTGGTGTAACCAGTATGTTCGGTTTTCCATTTGGTCATGTATCTGGCTTTGATAAGCCGTTTTGACTTTTCTTACGTCATACTAGTATCTGTTTGTGGTAGTCTTGCACCTTCTTTTGCCAGTCTGTCTGCCTCCTCGTTGCCTTGGATGTTGCAGTGTGATGGGATCCACTGTACCACTGCCCTTTTTGGTGCGGACTGCTGGCACAGTTTGCAGAGTGCTGCTCTTAAGTCATTAAGCTCAGTGTTTCTCTTGCTTTTTAGCGCTGTTACTACGGCGAGAGCATCTGTAAGCAGGACTATATGGCTTTCATTTTCTTTGTGTGTCACCATTTCTTCCACTGCCGCCCTCAGTGCCTCTGCCTCCACTCTGAAATTGCTTGTGTACTTACCAGTAGCGAATGACAGTGTTATTTGTCTGCCATTTGGTAGGTTCAGGAATGCTCCTGCCCCTCCGTTCTGTGTAGTGTTTGTTACAGAACCGTCGGTGTATGCATGGGTCCAGTCCATGCTTGAGTAGCTTTTCGATATAAAGCTTAGGGTAGTATCTCTCCTTTCTTTTTCAGTCTGGCAGTTTTTGTTTCCAATACCTGGTATATTTTCTACCACCTCTGGAAATATATCCTGCCTCCAGGTAGGTTTTCGTACAGTAGTGATGGGTTTTGGTGTTATTAATGCGTTTATGGGATCTTCGTGCATCTTTGCTTTGGCTATTTCTGCAAAGTTTCTCCGCTTTAGTTTCCCATTTCCCAAATTGTTTAGTCTCTGGTACATTGGATGGTCAGTCAGTCTTCGGAGTTTCTCTGACTGCATCTGGGCTCTGCAGTCTCTTCTATCGGTCATGGATTGCAGTTTTGTAATTTTTTCAAGTTCTACAATTGGCGTTGACTTCATGCCTCCTGTTATATCTCTCATGGCTTGGTTTTGAAGTTTGCTAACTTTATCGAAGTTCGCCTTTGCTGCTGTTGTCCATGCCGCAATGCCATACTCGAGAACTGGTCTCACTCTTCCAGTGTACAGTTTCTTTAGTATGGCTTCGTCTGCTCCCCAGCTTGTGCCAGCAAGTTTCCTCATGATTGCCATTCTTTCTCTGGCTCTCATTCGGTTTCTCTCGATCTGACTTTTCCATGTCATGCGCCGATCAAATGTGACTCCCAGATAGGTTGGGTTGCCGTTTGGCTGCAGGAATTTGCCATTTAAACTTAATTTGGTATTTTGGGGTTTTATTGATAGCGAGAATATTGTGCAAGTGGTTTTCTCCTCGTTTATTTTGACCAGCCATGAGTTTGCCCACTCTTCCAGCGATGTTAGGGCCTGCTGCATCCGATTTCTTGCTATGGTGAGATTCTTTTCAGAGGTCCACATAGCCAGATCGTCTGCAAACATTGAGCTATGGACTCTCCTTTATATATTCTCTGTAATGTCGTTTATATATACCAGGAAGAGTGTGGGTGACAGTAATCGCCCTTGGGGTACTCCCTGCTCGAGTGACACCTTTTTTGCTCATCTGCCCTTGTACTTGGACTCTGGCCGTTCTTTGTTTGAGGTAGTGGTTGATCCACTTGTACATTTTCTCACAAACATCACTTCTTCTTAGCTTGACTCTATGTCCGTCTTTCCAGACTTTGTCAAATGCCTTTTCCAGATCCACCCAAACAGCTACTGTGTGTTTCTGTGCCTGGTAGGCATCTTCTAATTCCAGACGGGATACAACAACAATATGAACAATTGGTTGAAGAAAGGAGATTCAATCTTTCAGAAAAGAAATGAACAGAAAAGCAAACACAAAGAAAATACATTTTAGGTTGGCATCTGTAAGCGACACAAGAATACAGATACATGTATCGATAAATGCAGAGCAGATCAAGCAGATGGGAATAAAGTGTTAAAGAATTATTCATAGTACAAGTTCTCAGCGTTTTCTCACGTCAAGAACTCATTTACAGGAGGAAAGATGATCGACTTGAGAAACTTACACATTTCTTCTCCGTTATTAGATTTCTCATAATGATACCTGTTTCTTAAATAAACTTGGCTTTTATCAATGTAAGCTTTAAAATAATGACACCTGTTTCTTAAATAAACTTGGCTTTTATCAATGTAAGCTTTAAAATAATGACACCTGTTTCTTAAATAAACTTGGCTTTTATCAATGTAAGCTTTCAAACAATGATACCTGTTTCTTAAATAAACTTGGCTTTTATCAATGTAAGCTTTAAAATAATGACACCTGTTTCTTAAATAAACTTGTCTGTTTGTTTCACGCTTCACTCGTTATCATACAGATTAGCCTTCATCTGAGCTGCAGAATGCCATGTTCTCATCCTGCTCTTGTCAAGAAGTCCGCAGTCCAGGGGAACTTGTCTGTCTCATTGTAAGGCGCATGTCTGTGTGTTCAACTATGATTTGGTTGACCCGATGGTATCTGAGTCCGGACTGACCTGTTCCTAGTCTGATTATCGCCACTTGATATATTGTTGCTGGAGATTAGTCCGCTCACTGGCTGCTCTGACACATCAGACGACTATGGGCCGTTATAACTTTATTCGGTGGATAGCGCCTCCTAGATGCGTAAGATTTGATTGCTTTTCAACAGAGACTGAGTTTACAGCACATCCAATACAATTTAAACCGTATTATGACAAGTACGCGCTCATTGGTCATCAATTATGTACTAGACCGTACGGTTGGACAGATTTTACAACACATAGTAACTGATTTCTTGAGATGTTAGGTTCCGCTTGCAAATTACCTGGGCCCGTAATGAGATGTTATAATAGTTGCATTGTAACCAGTCAGACACATAGCAATGGGCAATTTAAGAAAACTGGGCATGACGCTAGAAACCATATTCTGTGGAACATGTAAGCAGCAAGCAAAACAAAGATATATATCTGCATCTCTGAGTAGTATACAAATTAGTAGGCAAGCAAAAAGCTACTCATGTCTATGAAGACACCATAAGTAGGAAGTGGAAAGATATATCGAGATTACATTTCCACTGAACATTTTTTAGACAATTTGTAGAACAATTCAACTAATTCACGTGCTATCTTATGTCCATATAAGTTGTGGGCAAACGATTATGTATATTATTTCCTGGCAAATTAAACATTCATGGCCCAGTTCGCTTGGCCTATATCCTGTTACCTTTGAATACTGATCATCGCTGTTGCCGGTTTACTTACACAATTTAGAAAGGATGGTTTCGCCAAATTTGGCCAAATGTTCTCGATGTCTGCAGACAGACAATGATGGCAGCATCCAATGCCTGTCGTTCAATATTTTTTGGGTTTTTACTGACGTGATGACCTAATTGTGTCTCTTAAAATAAATATGTTATTTCATGGAAAACAGTTTAAAATCAGGTGGAATTTTTGGAATTCTGTCAATGAAAAGATTTTCCCATTGTGTAAGAATGGATGTTTATGGGGAGGTAGAGATGTGTTGTCTGTTTGAAATTTCATGGACAGCAAATAAGACATATAAATTGGTGCTTGTGGTGTGGTAGAGTCAAGATTTAAATGAGTAGTTTACTTATCTAAAGAGTTATAACATGTACATATACAACGACACGACTTCAACACAGAAAAACACAATAATCACTATCCTGATCATAAAACAAATAATTTATTAACATGAAGATCAACACAAAGCAAAGAACATCTAAACATCATGTAGCATGTCCTTTATAGAACGTCGCTCCCATCACAGACTGTCTGAAAGAAACTCTTTCACCTGCCAAAACTCCAGCCTCCGCCATAGTCATAACAAGGCATTTATGGATATCTTGGTGCCATCGTCTTCTAGGTCTACCCCTGCCTCTTTTGCCTGGCACCATACCTTCCATCACTGTTCTCTCGTGTCCGTTGTGTCTCTTGATGTGGCCAACGTATTACATTTTCTCTCCATAATTGGATTTATAAACCAGTTCTCCTCTATGCTCAACTCTTGCCGAATGTCTACATTTGTCCTTTTCTCTGTCCAGGGTATTCTGAGGTTCTTTCTGTAACATTTTGACTCGAATGATTCGATTCCTTGTCTAGAAGTTTTAGTAATCGTCCATGATTCGCAGCCATATGCTGCCATAGGAAAAAGACAGACTCTAAAGATTTTTACTTTTGTCGTTTTGTTGGTGCTCTGCCATAATTTCTTCAGGCTGTTCAGTCCATGCATTGCCATTCCTATTTGTCTTCTGATTGTTTTCGAGCAGTCGCCATTCTTGTCACTTCTGGAACCCAGATATTCTTCTTCTTCTTCTTCGTACGCAGAACCCAGATATTCAAAATGTGTGACCTGATCTATTTCCTCACCACCCACTGTAAATTTATGCTGATATTGTTTTTTGTCGGTGGTCATTATCTTTGTATTGTTTATGTTTATAAATAGGCTTTGATCTACAGCTGAAATTAACTGCTAAAGCCCTTCTGCACTGTGTCGTCTGCGTATCGTAACTGGAATCTCGTTCCCGCCAATCGTAAATGTATCAAAACTGTCGACGTTCTCGTCTTCTCTAACATGTCTTATTATACATTCCGCATATACATTGTACAGATAAGGTGAGAGGATACATCCCTGTCTTACTCCCTTCTGTACTACGAACCAATCTGACGTTTGCCCAGATACTCGGATAGCGGCTCGTTGATCTTGGTATAATGTTTCAATGAGATGGATAATGTGCACAGGAAACCCCATTTCCTTCATGATGTTCCACGGATTTTGATGTTTTACTGTATGGAATGCCTTGGTATAATCACTGAAACATGTGTACAGGTCTACATTAAACTCTCTACATTTTTTGTACATATTCCTCATAATGAATATGTGGTCTCTGGTCATTTTGTCTTTTTTAAAACCTGCTTCGACCACGTGAATTTCAGATTGAAATCTTTTTCTCTTTTCTTCTTAAAAGGATCCACAATAGTATATATGATGGCTCATTAGCGAGATAGTTACAAGACTTCGTAGAATTAACAAATGTTTCTAGCCAATACGCTTCGATGTAACAGCAATACAGACTGAATGCAACATCAAAGTAGAAAACAAATTCAAGGCGTTGCTTGCTGTACATGAAGAGATGACTTCTGAGGAGTTAACATCACCCGCAAGGGATATTTTAATCTCGACAGTAAACGAAATGATTCCCTGGATGTCGCACAAGAAACCCAGCTATATATCACAGGAAACACAGAAACTTATTGATTGAAGGAAACAATTAAAAGAAATGGGAAGTCAGAGGGCCAGTACAGCACATACAAATTGCGCAAGAAAAGTTGGAAGAGAAATAAGAAAAAATAACAAAAAGATACAAAGGGGACACTTGTAACGACAAATAAAATCTACAGCAACAAGGCAGAGAGAGAGAGATGCCTTTAAGGCAATAAGAACACTGACAAGGGAATTCCGTCCGGTTCCGCATGTTATAAATGACAATGATGATAACACATTAACAGAAAGCAAAGACGTACTGAATAGATGGAGAGAGTACTGCAGAACCATGTATGAAGTTAGCACAAAGCGCTCCATTACAATCCTACCAAAGGATGAGAAAGAACCTGAACCAACATTGGAGGAAGTACTCAGCAAGCAAAAGCCTCAAAAGGGAAAGTCCCCAGTATGTGATGATATCCAAGCAGAGCTGACAAACGCAGGAGGGGAGGCCAGGGCTCGAGTTTATCACACGCTGTGTAAACAGATATGGCACAGCGTAGATTGGCCAGAAGCATGGAAGAAATCAACTAATATTTTCTTCCTCCTCCTCCACCCCTCCAAGGCACATCTAAACTAAATAATCATAATATATATTTTGAGCAACGATATGAGGTTTTACGATCTAGCTTTTGATCTTACTCCTGTAAGCTAAATAAAACCCAGATTTCATGCCGCTGCACGCTCAACACACAATCACAAACTCGTCTTCAGGATCAGATCACGTCATCAGGCGAATCTGTACGCTCACTCATAATCAGCGAACTCGTCCTCACGATCAGATTACATAGATCAGTTTATATACTCAGACGAATGTGTACATTCACATACGATCAGACCACTCACAATCAGGCGATCTGTGCATTCACAAATACTTAAATCACTTCATGTATTCACGCGAATCTGTACACTCGTGTAAACATTCAGAACATAGATCGTTCCCAGGGTGTAATAGGCATACAACACACATTCAGATCTCGTCCTTATGCGATCTGTACACTCGTGTAACCATTCATAATGTACATGGTTCACAATGTGTCCAGCACATACCACAAATATTGAGATCTGTTACTTTTCACAGCGTGTCCATCATAAATACTTTTTGAGCGCGACTAGACAAAACCCAAAACTCGAGGTATATGAAGGTATAGTCACCGTGCAATCTCACTCACGCTCAGATTTACTCTCATCCTTCCTGACAGCCTCTCAGCTAATCTCCTAGCCAGTCTCGATTTTTAACCTGCAGAGTATTTTATAGTCTCACTCAACAACATGATTGTCCAGTAGTCTTTTGTTGGGCGTCTAACCTAGCCCTCCCTCCAATTTGGAACTACCTCCAACTAAATGTTGTTCGTTGCCCATCCACGAATCACTGTTACTCTAAATATCGTAGCCGCTTGTGGCAGCATCAGACTGTCACCAACCCCCATCCACGTCTATTCTGAACGCTAGAGTGGTCAGCTCCGAACAGCCACCCCTGTGCCAGACACAGTCTTTCACCTAAACCCTTTGTTTCCTTTGTCGACCTAGAGTCGAAACGGTGATTGACCTTGGCGTAGCCTGCGTTCGTCCAATGCTTTCAGGTAACCTTTGTTCGTAGATTTATCAACCCAATTCCCCCCTGCTCTAAAAGTCCATGCTCCAACTGGAATTGTCATAGTAGATGCACGGGCACAATGGCAGCTTATGGAAAAAACTGGAAAACGTAGTTTGATATTTTGTGTTTATCTATGTCTCTAATATTTGCTTTATCGTAATATTATTTTGCTGTATAATATATTGTTACATGTTATTTTATTACAGGTGTCGCCTTTCCTAATTGATGTGAGCAATGCAACACATTGGTTACTTAGAATGTTGTATATGTACATTTAGCAAAAACACTATGTCCATGAACTACTGAGCGGATGATAGAGAGTAGAAAATTGTCAATCTTGCTACGGACCACACCCGCAGCGTCAACATCTGGAGTCCAACTCTCTTCAAAGACGTCGAAGATACAACGTTGCTACTAAAGTACAGAGGGACCGGCGACATGCTTCGCTTGCCTGACAGTAGATGGGCACTTGATGTGATGTTATGATGGATCTACATATTTAATCGTGGACCTGGACTTTCAATAATGCGATAGAGAGAAGAACTTGGCCCGCATGGTACTCCAGGATAGAAGACAGGAGACGAGTTTAGACAATCTTTGACTACCTAGCATAGAGCACAGGATGTGCCTTGATGTAAACTAGGATTACAGTGTTACATCGTATCCGCATTAAACCACCAACCAAAGACTTAGTACCTGGTCGGGGTGTCGAAAACAGTAGAGCAGCCACCTCACTGTGAACTGTCGAGACTCAACCAATGACCATGAGAGCTGTCCGCACACCAGGCGAAGAACATCTCTGTGACATTAACAGGCTTGTCCTCTGGCTAAATGCACTTCGGCTATGATATCTACCTCTGTACGTTATCAGCCATATAACTATCATGCTGGACGCAGAAGAGATGCAGACCAGCGGACATTGCACACCTGCCCCACTGTGTCAACACCCCAGGTGGCGGGAAATGCTAGGCGTACCATCTCTGCATAGAAGCCAAGAAAATAAAGGGAGAAAGAGATACCCCACTCATATGCAAATGCTACGTTTCTGGCAGGACGTGACGATCCTGGGATACAGACACACTGGACTGCCTCTCTTCCGGGTAAACCAGTCCATCTCATATATCATTTCACATATCATCATTGCACCCTATAGACACGAGTAGTGAAGACTCGATAGTCTGGTAAGACAACTTCCATAAGAGAGACAACTCTGATCATAAACAACTGCTGCCTTGCAGATAGGCTGGGGACAGCCAAAGGCTAAGGAGGGCATCCCTACAGAAACGCCTGTTGAAATCGGATACACGGGGCCGCAAGCCTAACAAAACAGTGCAACGTAAATCGCAGCATGATGACAGCACAACCTATTAGAAAAACGCATGGCGCTCATCCTGCGGAGTCCCGCCAGGCAGCGATAGTGCCGGGCCTCACGCCTCGAAGGGGCCCACCCTTGACTACTGGTGGTCACCCACCCATGTGTCGTGGAGTCAAGGCACATGGCTATGGGGCAACTTCTATTGACCAAAACCTCAAGACCCTCAAAATACTACAGTGGAATGCGGAGGGAGTCATTAACAAAAAACTTTCCCTAACACATCACCTGCATGAAGGTAAGATTGACGTGGCATGTTTCCAGGAAACGCACCTCAACAATAATCATAAATTCTCAATCAGAGGATATCAGACCTTCCGTCTAGATAGAGAAGGCCACAAAGGAGGGGTCCTGATACTGACCAGAAACTGCATACCGAGTAGCGCGGTATCTGTCAATCACACCGGACACGCAGAAATTGTAGGAGTTGACATAATGGCCCAAGAGACGAAGCTCCGCATTTTTAATCTGTACAAACCACCAAATAGAGACCTATCGCTCTCGAGTATGGAGGTCAGAGACTCCAACTGCATAGTAGTTGGAGATTTCAACAGCCACTCGGAGAGATAGGGATACTCTGACACAGACAGCAGAGGTGACGAAGTGGAAGATTGGGAGATAGATGCAAATCTCTCCCTAATCAATAGGCCGGAGGATAGCCCTAGCTTCTATTCAAGAACATGGCATACCACCTCGACTCCAGATTTGGCCTTCTCCACACAGGACATACACCATAAAATAGACCGCCAGGTGCTAAACCAACTGGCAGGTAGCGACCACAGGCCGATCAGGCTAACCATTGACATGGAAGTAGGCCCACAGGAAATAAAACCGCTCCCACGTTGGAATTACAAACGAGCCTACTGGGACAGATTTGCAATCCTGACAGATGGGCTGTGTGAAACCATCAACACACGAAACACCAAAATGAAGCCCATGGTAGAGAGCCTAAGCAAGGCAATAATGCAAGCCGCCACTAAAACCTTCCCAAGAGGAGCTAGGAAAAACTATAAGCCCTACTGGAATGATGAGTTGCAGAAAGTGGAAGATGCAGTAACAAATGCTAGGAACATGACAGAGAGAGAAAAATCCATGGAGGCCAACATCGCCCTCAAAGCCGCCGCGGCGAAGTACAAACACACTCTCAAGCAAACAGCAAGAGAAAGCTGGAAAAATAAAACGGAAAGTCTAAACCTGGAAAAAGACGGGAACAAGCTATGGAAGCTAGTCAGAGCCATGAACGACGAAACCCCGTCAAATAAACAAATTACTATCAAGCAGGGCGAGAACTTGATCACAGGTAAGAAAGCCGCAAACGCCTTTTTCGATCACTATGCCAGAGCAAACCACATCGAGGTCCCTGCAGATAAGCATTCAGACATTAGCGAAGAGCTAAAGGGGCACGAAAACATGAATACGGCACATGAAGAGCACATGATGGCCAAATTAACAATGCGCGAAATGGAAGAGGCTATGAGAACATAAAAGAAAAGGAAATCTCCCGGAAAAGACGGGATAACAAACGAAATGCTGATGGGGCTGGGCCAAACAGCGAAGAGGAAACTGCTATCGGTCCTGAACCAAAGCTGGAAAAGGGGAATTGTACCACAGGCATGGAAAGACGCAATACTGGTACCAGTACCAAAAACAGGAAAGGACAAAACAGATCCAAATGGATACAGGCCCATAAGCCTACTGAGCTGTGTCGGCAAGCTGATGGAACGGATGATAAACACCAGACTGATGTGGCATCTGGAAGAAAAACGAATACTAATTCCACAGCAAGCCGGCTTTAGGCAGCACAGATCCACTGAGGACCAGGTCATCCTCATAGCCCAGGAGATAGAAGATGCCTACCAGGCACAGAAACACACAGTAGCTGTTTGGGTGGATCTGGAAAAGGCATTTGACAAAGTCTGGAAAGATGGACTTAGAGTCAAGCTAAGAAGAAGTGATGTTTGTGGGAAGATGTACAAGTGGATCAACCACTACCTCAAACAACGAACGGCCAGAGTCCAAGTACAATGGCAGATGAGCAAAAAGGTGACACTCGAGCAGGGAGTGCCCCAAGGGGGAGTACTGTCACCCACACTCTTCCTGGTATATAAAAACGATATTACAGAGAATATACCAAGAAGAGTCCACAGCTCAATGTTTGCAGACGATCTGGCTATGTGGACCTCTGAAAAGAATCTCACCATAGCAAGAAATCGGATGCAGACGGCCCTAACATCGCTGGAAGAGTGGGCGAACTCATGGCTGGTCAAAATAAACGAGGAGAAAACTACATGCACAATATTCTCGCTTTCATTAAAACCCCAAAGTACCAAATTAAGTCTAAATGGCAAATTCCTGCAGCCAAACGACAACCCAACCTATCTGGGAGTCACATTTGATCGGCGCATGACATGGAAAAGTCAGATTGAGAGAAACCGAATGAAAGCCAGAGAAAGAATGGCAATCATGAGGAAACTTGCTGGCACTAGCTGGGGAGCAGACGAAGGCATACTAAAGAAACTGTACACTGGAAGAGTGAGACCAGTTCTCGAGTATGGCATTGCGGCATGGACAACAGCAGCGAAGGCGAACTTCGATAAAGTTAACAAACTTCAAAACCAAACCATGAGAATTATAACAGGTGGCATGAAGTCAACGCCAATTGTAGAACTTGAAAAGATTACAAAACTGCAATCCATGACCGATAGAAGAGACTGCAGAGCCCAGCTGCAGTCAGAGAAACTCCGAAGACTGACCGACCATCCAATGCACCAGAGACTAAACAATTTGGGAAATGGGAAACTAAAGCGGAGAAACTTTGCGAAATAGCCAAAGCAAAGATGCACGAAGATCCCATAAACGCACTAACAACACCAAAACCCATCACTACTATACGAAAACCTACCTGGAGGCAGGATATATTTCCAGAGGTGGTAGAAAATATACCAGGTATTGCAAACAAAAACTGCCAGACTGAAAAAGAAAGGAGAGATACTACCCTAAGCTTCATAACGAAAAGCTACCCAAGCATGGACTGGACCCATGCATACACCGACGGCTCTGTAACAAACACTACACAGAACGGAGGGGCAGGAGCATTCCTGAACCTACCAAATGGCAGAAAAATAACACTGTCATTCGCTACTGGTAAGTACACAAGCCATTTCAGAGCGGAGGCAGAGGCACTGAGGGCGGCAGTGGAAGAAATGGTGACACACAGTGAAAATGAGAGCCATATAGTCCTGCTGACAGATGCTCTCGCCGTAGTCACAGCGCTAAAAAGCCAGAAAAACACTGAGCTTAATGACTTAAGAGCAGCACTCTGCAAACTGTGCCAGCAGTCCGCACCAAAAAGGGTAGTGGTACTGTGGGTCCCATCACACTGCAACATCGAAGGCAACGAGGAGGCAGACAGACTGGCAAAAGAAGGTGCAAGACTACCACAAACAGATACCAGTATGACGTACGAAGAGTCAAAACGGCTTATCAAAGCCAGATACATGACCAAATGGGAAACCGAACATACTGGTTACACCAAAAACGATGCCTATTACCAGTTGAACCGAAGAGAGCAGGTCGTTGTCTTCAGACTTCGCACTGGCCACAATAGACTGAGGTACCACCTATTCAACAAATTGAAGATAGGGTGTACTGACGAATGCCCGTGCGGTACTGGTAAAATGACCGCTGAACATCTGCTGCAGAACTGCCCGACATACGAGGATCAGAGAGAGCAGATGTGGCCATCACCAGTGGAACTGCAAGACAAGCTCTATGGCAGTGGCGACAGCCTCAGGATGACCGCCGCTTTTTTCTAAAAAATAATGGTTACTGTCTGACTGCGTACGCAGAAGAAGAAGAAGAAGAAGAAGAAGTATCCGCATTACATATCCTCATTAAACAGATATTTACACCGTTCGGTTCGACATACCCGACTTCATCCGACATACCAGAGGTAATACATTTGACACTATTAATCCTGCGTGTACTTCCGTTATTTTGGAGTCCACCAGGAAAACGAGTCGCTTGCTGTTGCAATTGCCATGCAGAGTACATTTTACGTTTCTTGTTTCTTTTGCTACCCGCTAGGAAAAAAAAAGTATTGGATGTACCGGGGTTTTGAACTGATGTTAATTATCCTGACAGCTTCAACACTTGCTGCTCTGAAGGTCCGATAATTGGTCGTGATGTATAGGAGATGACATGACAATAACCAATATTTAGTGAATGAATGTGGCGATGCATTTCAATGAGCCTGAAGAATTGATCCTATAAACATAACTGCACAGGTGATGGGTTATAGTCCACAGGGGGAAGATAGGAGTGGAGAAGTAAAAGAATATGTAACTGTTGCTGTTGTTATGGATCCAGCAACATATGCGCTCTCGCCCTTCAACCCAATGTAATGAAATGGTATCATAAATTATTTGTTAGTTGTTGCTTAGTTTCATACGAAGATATTTAATCTACCTGGTTTCGGTGGAAGAAGCAGTTTCCTAAAATCTCAAAGAAATGATGATTGACGGTTTCATATGGGCGAGTAAACAGCTGACACTCGGGAGTGTCTTGTGGTTGGATTCTGTTATGTAGCTTTTTAAGTGGGATGTGTTGGGTTCTTAGTGGGGCAATGGTGGTCTTATCCTTCCTTGAGAATGAACTGATGCTGTAATTAGGCTCTAGGGAGAGTCAGATTTCTTTAGGGCTCCCTCATAGACTGCATCTGTAGAAGAAGAGGTCAAGACTAAAGTCTCCGGTGTGGAGCTGAAGAAGATGGTCTAGAATTTAGATCTGAGGAGACCACTTTGTTTTACCTTAAGTTCCAATATGAAACAAATGGATCATTTCAACAAATCTATATTTTTTATGTTTTTTTTCTTTTTCCTCTCCCTCGTCCGTTCTCAGTCTCCCACTACCAACTTATGAAAAGGGAATTGGAAATAGCAGGATGTAGTCCAGAGAACGGAATGCGTTGTATCGTAGTTTATAGCTTGACTGCGATATTTACACCTTTCGGTCCGAGATATCCGACTTCATCAGGCATTTTTTGAGTAGCGGGTTAACCTTCTCTCTGCTCTGTTACACCCTGTTATGCAGGATCATCGTATGGATGGTGTAGAACGATCTAGCTCACTGATCCTGACGCTAGCAGTCATTTATGTGTCGCTGACCGCTTCAGCACATGCGCTGCTCAGCATCTTGTTCCAAAAAATGTTTAAGAATGATAAATATACGTACATGAAAAATAGTGTATAAGTAACATTATCACATAGAACGCACTTCTAACTCGAAGGTGCTGGGTTTTTACTCCGTATTGCTCTTGTTGACCCATTTGTAAATTAATATATGCCTTACTGTTAGGGAAAGAAAGTCATTGAGAAAAACAAATCTCTTCCAAACATCATAAAAGTCTGAAATCTAGTACATTTTCTAGCACTTAATATAGATAGGAAAACTAATTTCTGGTCAGGCAAAATATATTGATCAGTCAGGGTCAGGCAAAATATATTGACCAGTCAGGGTCAGGAAAAATATACTGGCCAAGACAATCATCTTAATTTCCCCATAGTCCTCCCTGGAAATGGGCTGTTTTCACGGCAGCTTGCCTAACGAGGTGAGGGATCGGCGTGATCCCCATGGTAGTGCACGACATGAAGATAAGGCAAACAACTGTGGGAGCGTAAGGCGTTTTCACAGTAGTTAGCTATCTAGAAGATAACAATATGCATATGCATCATTCACGACCACACACAGCAAATATCCTAGCAAACTGCAGGTAGCAGATTTATTACATGAATATCAACAAAACCAACATTTAGTAAACGTCAAAGCAAAAACGATATTATTACAAATATAAACTATATCGTAAGTTTTAAGCATTAGTTCTTGTTAACTCTTCCATTTTCATTCAACCCAGTTCAAGCCGCTACGCTCTGCTCTCCTATTTGTACACTCAACACACTCTCACTTCAATATCGTCCTATATACTCTATCGTTCTGTGCATTCACCCACACTCAGATCCCTTGAAGCAGGTGATCTATACATCCGTATTCAGATCCCTTCAGGCTGGTGATATTTACATTACATTTGACATTTTTCAACGTATACTCACATGTGGTCACACACTCAGTCGATCTGCGTACTCACATAATCCGGAACATTCATCGTTCCCTCTGTGTCCTGCACACATCACACACGCATTCATATCTTTTTTAGTCACGGCGTATCCAACACACACCTTATAGAGCGACTGGTCAAGACTCAAAGACGTATGCTGGTCAAGTCACTCTGCAAATCATTCCATTTCTCACACACTCGTAAACAGCCTGCTAGCTAGTAGCAGTCTATCAATCGCTCTTCTAGTAAGTCAGTGAGCTAAACTCTCATTCCTTTCTAGCCTTTTTCCTAGCTAAACTTTCAGTCCCTCTCTCTCCATGGCCAGTCTGCTTGAGTTAATCCTTGTCTAGTATTATATAGTCTCAAGCAGCTTCGTGGCTTTCCAATGGACTTCTGTGGGTTTTCTGACTCAGCCATAAACCTAGTTTGGATCTACCTCCAACTAGTTGTTATTGGAACGAATCACTCCGAATTTATGTCACTCTTAGATGTCGCAGCAAGACCTGATGGCCTCTGCATGACACTAACCCCCCACTACCCAAATCGAAACGCCAGAGTGGTCAGCTGCTAACCCCTACCTGTACTAGACACATTCCTTTGTCGACTTAGTGTCGAGACAGTAAGTCACCGGGGCACACATTCATGTACCTTTGTTACCAGAGTCGCCAGCCCCATCACCCCTGACCTTAACGCACATGCTCGGTCTGGAACTGTTACACAACGCACAACCGCCTGGAGAACACCGGTCCACTCTCATCAAAACGTTCGGAATGTGAGGAAAGCTGCAGCAACCCGTCACTTAACTTTTTTAGGACGCACACAATAATAATCCTACTCACTGTAGGCATTTAACACAAACAATAACGACAATATATCACTTAATCTTTAGCAGCAGTGTATGTTATGTGACTTGAGAAACATAAAACATACTGTCACGGACACATTCAGAACATACAACGCAAAACAGAAGAAAACAAAATGCAATCCCGTAAATGGAAACAACTCACGAAGCCAACCCAGAAGACAGCCAGTGGTCAAGCGAAGTTCTTAAATGTTGATTGTGTATGCTTTCAAACCGTACCCCTGCAGCACATACATACGATTACAGACGATAATCGGTTTGGTTTTTATATGGCAAGACATTTCAGACTTGAATTAGATATGGATTTCTTGTTTTTGATCGATACGTTTCGGACAAAAACTGTATTTGTAATCGATACTGGCCACAAAATATTTCTCCCATGTCTCAATTTAGTTCCATCGCTTTCTGTCTATCCATAGTTCTAATACATATTGCTATTCTCATTGGCTATTTCTCAACCAATCTTTTTCGCATTGTTTCCCCATTTTGCGTGTTTATTGTGACATGCTTCTTCGTTCTATTCATCCTCTTCACCTCTCTGTCTATCCTATTATATTACAATTAGCCCTTTCTATTCATCCTCTTCATCTCTCTGTCCATCCTAGTGTATTACAATAAGCCCTTTCTATTCATCCTATCATCTCTCTGTCTATACTAGTCTATGACAAAAAGCCCTTTCTATGCATCCTCTTCAACTCTCTGTCTATCCTAGTCTTTCACAAAACGTCCTTTATATTCATCATCTTATCTCTCTGTCCACCCAAGTCTATCACAATAAGCGCTTTCTATTCATCCTCTCATCTCTCTGTCTATCCTAGTCTATGACAATACGCCCTTTCTATTCATCCTCTCATCTCTCTGTCTATCCTAGTCTCGATATATCACTAAGCTCTTCCTTTTCTGAGCTGATCGAGCAGTAATTGAGCACCTGGCTTACTGAAAGAAAATGTCACGAAGAAGGAAACTGGCCATCCCACCTAACAAACAAAGATTATGAATGTAATGAAGTCTCTACCAATTGGTGCATGATAGTAGTGTCTACTTCAGGACTGCCATTCTCATTTGGTTTTGAAATTCTAAAGTTGTATTCTTTCACAGTGGAGAAACAAATAGATCGAGGCTGCTGCGGTACAGAAGGATACAAATCGATAAAAACACATACAGGTAATGACTAAGTCATTGCACTAGGACAGAATCAAAAAGTTAACTACGTTACGACCACAAGCTCTTCGTCTGGAACAAAGAACGAACGAAAATATCAAACAAATGACAACAACATGGTGCAGAATGGACGGTTTAAGTTCACCGCCATATACAACCGGTTCGAGCCTGAATGGTTTGATTTTCCGCATGGCTTGTCGTTCACCTCATGGTGTGAATACATTAGCACAGACTTCGATTCTCATTCCCCTCTCTTTTCTCTTCTATTTCCTTATCTTTATATGACTATCTCTCTCTCTCTCTCTCTCTCTCTCTCTCTCTCTCTCTCTCTCTTCCTATTGCTGTTTAGTCATTGACTTAATGTACTAAAATCTTTGTATAGGTGTATCTCTTGATATTTGTTTGTTTTTTGCGGGATGTTTTTTGCTGTTATTGTGTGATTTGTCCAGTTTCGTCTGTTTTTGCCTGTGTTAAATCATATTGATCATTTCTTGTTTGGTATACTCAAATTTAACTGGCATACCATATCTCATCCTTTCCTGGCTCATCCTGGTATCCCAGCGAACTTGAACGGCTCATTTCATGTCTTGTCTTTTCTTGTGATTTGCTGATTGGGTTTATTCGCTCGTTGTCTCTAACATGCCGAAGCGTAGACATCGTTTTGTTTTTGTCCTGGTACGATATCTGAGTCATTACCTACATGTGTTTTTATGTATTTTCACAGTGTTACCTTTCCGCAGTTATTTCTTTGCTTTTCGACCAGCCTTACCACCCATAGTTGGAGACCTTGAAAAGCAATTTATCTAATCTTTAGTTGCAAGCCTGCAAAATTATTTTGTGTGCAAAAATATCGAAGGAAAAACACACAGAGTAGCACGCAATAATATCAAGAATATCATCTCATAAGCATGTTGTGAAAGGTTATAATTATTTTTGTTGTTGTTGTGTTCGCATTAATTCTCTAATCCACAAGGCGGTGTGCATTGCATTGTGGTTTTTATTTTGCGCCTGTCGGCGATTGCATCCGACTTCAGCATGCATTTTATGTAAGGGCGTGCTTCCTCCTGCATTTTCTAAGGGTTTACTTCCCGAGGTAACAGCCGGTGCTGTGATGGGGATCGAACCCAGCACCTTCAGCTTGTGAGCCGTGTCACTTAACCACTAGCCAACGCCGTCCACAAAGACTATTTTCAATGGCAGTAATTGCGGTTGACACCATCATAATGTAAGTACACATCGCTATAATGAGGCACTACACACGTTTGGATACATGCTTCCTCTAAATGGACCAGCTACAGATAAAACATACGTTTCACATTGACGCGATATGTCGAATTATTAGAAATGCTTGGGAACATAATGGAGCCAGCTGGAGTAGTGGGGAGCAACAAAATGTGAACAATAACAATTGGAAACGATTGGACTGGGCTTATTTTATATGATACAGCTGCTACATCAGGATGATGATGAAACAAATAGTATGGGATCAAGATGCTGAGCAGCGCATGAGGTGTAGTGGTCATTGACCTTTAGCTGACAGCTAACGTCAGGGCCAGTGAACCAGATCTGCCAAGACCCTTCTACACCTCTGCGCGGTGATTCTGGATAACAGGCTGCAGCAGGGCAGACTGGCTAAGGAGAAGGGATCGAAGATGGAATGCTAACCCGGTACTAAAAAACGCTTGCTGAAGTCGGAAGTGTTGTACCGAAAGGTGCAAATATCGCAGTCAAGCTGTAAACTACGACACAACGCATTCCGTTCTCTGGACTACATTCTGCTACTTAAGCCCTTCGAGGGTTTGCTAGAGGGAGATTGAGAACAAACGAAGCCAAGCCAAGCCAAACAAACAGTATTGTTGGCCAAGTGGACAACAATTAAACATTCGTGTCATAAAGTAGAGACGGAAGAGTTAACACAAATAATAGAAAAACAATCTCAAGTATACGCACTCTGAAGGAATAAAACAATACACACGACAGGGAACAGCATAGAAGGTAAACTAAAAAAGCAGCATGCATTTGAACTATCTCAAAGCAGGTTCTCATTATGGGCACATTAGTGATGGACAGAAGTGACATTTTCAAATCAATGAATGACCGCAATATATGACGCAGCGATCCACAGGCTGCAAAGTTTCGACATTAAAGGACGTTCGAGTGGCGTTGGGCGCATGAGAGGACGGAGCAGGAGCGTGTACAATCAGAGAGCTACAGGGACCATCAGCATCCATACCTTGCACCATTTGATGAGAGAGACTGAGCACCCATGGGTATGCCCGGAGTGCAGTGACGTCGATTCTTAGAAACATAAACAGAAAGCAGGTTATGGATTTTAAGAATAAGAAATGTATTTACTCCACCTTGGCAGTCCATGTATCCCCTGGTGAAGTCAAATCGGAATGATATCAACATCACTGCATGCAGCCTGGGAATCAACCACTCATCGAGTGTATTGACGGTTTACACAACAAGTTCTTGTCGTTTAAGTGGTCTACTAACCTAACTATCTAGCTACCTACATACTTACCTACCTACCTATCTAGCTACCTAATATTTACCTACCTACATACTTACCTACCTACATACTTACCTACCTACATACTTACCTACCTAATACTTACCTAACTACATACTTACCTACCTACATACTTACCTACCTACATATATACCTACCTGCATACTTACCTACCTACATACTTACATACATACTTGCCAACCTACATACTTACCTACCTACATCCTTGCCTACCTACATATCTACCTACCTACATACCCACGTACCTACCTACCTACATACTTACCTATCTACACATCTACATACTCACGTATCTACCTACCTACATACTTACCAACCTACATACGTACCTACCTACATACTTACCTACCTACATGCTTACCTACCTGCATTCTTACTTACCCACATACTTACCTACCTACATACCTACATACCCACGTCCTTACATACTTACCTACCTACATAAATACATACCCACGTACCTACCTACCTACATACCTACATACCGACGTACCTGCCTACCTACATTTCATAGTTACAATAGATTGTCGTGGAACATTCTAGCCTAAAGATGATATTATGTTATTGCTTTTGTTGTGGACGTCACAAGTACTGACTGAATACATCTCTTGTCGACGTTTCTTCAGCGGATGGCTGAAGTAGCTGTCCCTACATAACGAGGTAGGAAATGTAAGGTTCGTTAGTAAGTTCATAACAATGGAGATTACAGTGTCGTTCCCCACATCGGTGGCCAGGTTGCTGTAGCACAATTTGTTTCCAGAAAGAACGACGAGTGCATGCGGGGGTGGGGGGGGGGGGGTTTATATCAATATGTTTCTTCTGACCTTGATTCTATTTTCAGTTTGTATTTTTAGAAAATAGTCATAGCTACAGTAATATAGAATGTGGAGAAGAGAGAATTAGTGATAGTTACAGAACAGTAAAATGTGGAGAAAAGAGAATTAGTGATAGTTACAGAACAGTAAAATGCGGGGAAGAGAAAATTAGTGATAATTACTGAAAAATAGAATGTGGGGAAGAGAAAAAGTAGTGATAGTTACAGAAAAGCAAAATGTGGAGAAGAGAGAATTAGTGATAGTTACCGAAAAGTAGAATTTGGAGAAGAGAGAAAGTAGTTGTGGGTACAAAAAGATTGAATATGGACACGAATCGATCATTTATATTGTCAATTTAAACACTCGTACACAAAACCAGCCCCATTGACCCCCCCCACCCCACCCCCCCCCCCCTTTCGCCCCCCCCCCCCAATCCCTGATTCACTCTCACCTCATATTACTTGCCATCTTCATTAACATAAAAAAGCAAGAAAACTATTTCTCTCTTTCATGTCCTACTCAACCATGCTGCGTCCACTCAATGTCCATCTTCACATTGGGCTTGTTGAAATATTCGAGAAAGCTCTCTCTGGACGTAGGCCACTTGCGGTCATTCTGTTAGAAGAGTTCCCTTAGCACTCCAAGATCTTTACATCATTTTGGATCATTGATTGGAAGCAGAACGTTTCTGGTCTCAGCTGGGTAGAGGAATGGATGACACAATGGATTGATGGAAGAAAGAATATATATATATATATATATATATATTTTTATATATATATATATATACATATATATAGATATAAAGATAGATAGATAGATAGATCGATAGATATATATATAGATAGATAGATATATATATATTTAGATATATAGATAGATAGATAGATAGATAGATAGATAGATAGATAGATAGATAGATAGATAGATAGATAGATAGATAGATAGTTAGATAGATAAATGTAAAGATAGATATAAAGATAGATAGATAGATAGATAGATAAATAGATAGATAGATAGATAGATAGATAGATAGATAGATAGATATATAGATAGATAGATATATAGATATATAGATAGATAGATAGAAAGATAGATAGCTAGATAGATAGATATATAGATAGATAGATAGATAGATATATAGATAGATAGATAGATATATAGATAGATAGATAGATAGATAGATAGATAGATAGATAGATAGATAGATAGATAGATATATTACATATACCTTTTTGAACATATCATGATTAGTCCTTGATTTATTAGAATGTTATCCATACGGCACAGGGTTTATAGAATGTATTATATTAAGACATTGAGGTTATCAACATTATCTTTACATGGACAAACTGATTTTATGTAGCACACACTTTGTAAAGTTACCACCATCATGCGGCGTTTACAATATCTTAATGTTGTTCTATAGCTCTTCCGCACATATAAAATATATCCAATGAAGCCTTGGGTTACTGGAATTATGTTTGTGTGGCTCTGTTGGAATTTGTTATTATGCGAGATTTCAGAGTCAGGTAAGTTATCTTTATTCGGCGTTGAACATTGACAATGGCAAATCTTATAGAAAATATCATCACCCGATTCTCGAGTCATCGAAATTATCGTTATTTGGCCGTAGGACCTTCGAAATTATCTTTCTGTAAGAATTTTGACTGATCTAAATTGTCTTCATACGTCCATTATTGAAAATGTCGAGGAACGCGTGGCCGAATAGTTTCGAGGCCTGCCTGCTGACAAGGAGGCAGCGGTTGAATCCCCTATATGGGATTTATTATTTTTCTGTTGGGGGTGAAATAAATAAACATATCTAGCGCACGATGTTACGACAGCGGTGGTGAAGCGGTCTGCAGTCCTCAGCCTTCAAAATCCCTCGACTACCCCAGCAATGGAAAAAATGTCGTATGACTGTTTTAAAAAAAAAAAGGGAAAATGTCTTCACTGGAACTTTGAATTTGTCATTAAAAAGCTCTTGGGTAATGGGACATCACTTTCTCTAGTCCCTAATTAACTAAAATTGTCTTCCGAATACGAATGTATCATAAAAATTGTTTCTCTGCGATTCATGAATTATCGAAATTACTTTTACGCCTGTCAACATTTTCTTCTTCTTCTTCTTCGTTCGTTCTCAATCTCCCACTACCAAACCCTGATGGGCTTAAGTAGCAGAATGTAGTCCCGAGAACGGAATGCGTTGTTTCGTAGTTTTACAGCTTGGCTGCGATATTTGCACCTTTCGGTCCTTCTTCTTCTTCATCGTACGCAGTCAGTCGTTAACCATTATTTTTTCGAAAAAAGCGGCGGTCATCCTGAGGCTGTCGACACTGCCATAGAGCTTGTCTTGTGGTTCCACTGGTGATGGCCACATCTGCTCTCTCTGATCCTCGTATGTCGGGCAGTTCTGCAGCAAATGCTCAGCGGTCATTTTCTCGGTACCACACGGGCATTCGTCGGTACCACCTATCTTCAAATTTGTTGAATAGGTGGTACCTCAGTCTATTGTGGCCAGTGCGAAGTCTGAAGACAACGACCTGCTCTCTTCTGTTCAACTGGTAATAAGCATCGTTTTTGGTGTAGCCGGTATGTTGTTTTCCCATTTGGTCATGTATCTGGCTTTAATAAGCCGTTTTGACTCTTCGTACGTCATACTAGTATCTGTTTGTGGTAGACTTGCACCTTCTTTTGCCAGTCTTTCTGCCTCCTCGTTGCCTTGGATGTTGCAGTGTGATGGGACCCACTGTACCACTACCCTTTTTGGTGCGGACTGCTGGCATAGTTGACAGAGTGCTGCTCTTAAGTCATTAAGCTTAGTGTTTTTCTGGCTTTTTAGCGCTGTGACTACGGCCAGAACATCTGTAAGCAGGACTATATGGCTTTCATTTTCTTTATTTGTCACCATTTCTTCCACTGCCGCCCTCAGTGCCTCTGCCTCCGCTCTGAAATTGCTTGTGTACTTACCAGTAGCGAATGACAGTGTTATTTTTCTGCCATTTGGTAGGTTCAGGAATGCTCCTGTCCTTCCGTTCTGTGTAGTGTTTGTTACAGAACCGTCGGTGTATGCATGGGTCCAGTCCATGCTTGGGTAGTTTTCCGATATAAAGCTTAGGGTAGTATCTCTCCTTTCTTTTTCAGTCTGGCAGTTTTTGTTTCCAATACCTCTTATAGTTTATACCACCTCTGGAAATATACCTGCCTCCAGGTAGCACCTTTCGGTCCAACACATCCGACTTCAGCAAGCATTTTTTGAGTACGGGTTAGCATTCCCTCTTCGATCCCTTCTCCTTAGCCAGTCTGCCCTACTGGAGTCTGGTATCCAGGATCACCGCGTGGAGGTGAAGAAGGGTCTTGGCAGCTATGGTTCGCTGGCCCTGACGCTAGCAGTCAGCTATGGGTCGCTTACCACTGCAGCTTATGCGCTGCTCAGCATCTTGATCCACTGTCAACATTTAACTGTCAACATTTGAGCATTAACTCACATAAACAATTTGGTAAATCTGTGCTGAGATTATTCAACATACCGTCAATGGTAGACTTCAAAATGTGCACCATTTTAACATAAAATACTCTCATTTTGAGCGCTTTTGAAGCCAAGATTACCCTCTAGGAACATAATACCCTTTTCCAAGCCATAAGGAAAGTTGACCAGACGAGAGACATTTATCACTGCCTTGATCACTACCAGCAGATGATTCTGTTCCGTACGAGAAAAGGATATAGCAGACGAATGGTCCCTTACACAGGCTAAAATTGGGTCCACTACGCGTGTCTGCTTGTGGACAAGCAATTCAGGCAGCCGACAATATCCTAGATTGTTAAATGATTAGCCAACTGCATTCTGAGCAGTGGCCCATGTAGACGAACTTCCACTCAAAGTAATTTGGGAGCCTTGAAGAGCTTCCAATATAACTACCTTTTTCCAGAGAACTGGATTTTATGTGTAGACTAAATATATATATTTTAAAAAAATGAAATAGAAGAAGACAAAGAAGGCGACGAACAAGAAGAATAAGAAGAAGAACACGAAGAAGAAGAAGAAGAAGAAGACGAAGAAGAAGAAGAAGAAGAAGAAGAAGAAGATGAAAAATCAAAGGAGGAAAAGGAACGAAAACGAAGATGGAGAAAAAGAAGAAGAATAAGAAAATGAAGAAGAGTAAGAAAATAAAGAAGATAAATAAAAAAATGAAGAAGAGTAGGAAAATGAAGAATAAGAATAAGAAGAAAACGAAGAAGATCAAGTTAAGAAAGAAGTCATGATGTCAGATCTATCGTTGTCTTGAAACGCAGGGCGACCAATATTTAAACATACACTTAGAGAGACCGGAAAGTAAACGTTACAACCTGTATGTCCGACATACACATTGTGTAGTGGTGTGGTTGTGTAAGATCATATTCGCTAATGTATGTCTTACAACACAAAAGGTGAGTTTGTTAAACTCGGAGACTCATAGAATTAGGTATTGGCAGTGCAGACAAGCCGGAAGATAACTCTTCTACTACTTCATCAAAATTAATTACTCGGTTGCTTCCTTTTGGATGTTGTCTTGTGTAAATGAACATTACAAAGTTTCACAAAGTGAATGTAGCTTCTGGGCGATATTGTTTAATTTAGTTTAGTTTAGTTTAGTTTAGTCGAAGAATTAACACGGTTTACCCAATAAGTGCTATGTTCCTCTCCATATTTTGTGGAGAATCTCAGCACAATGCACGAACTTCGTAGATCCGGCGAGGATCAAGTAATAGATTGGGCAGATTTTAAACATAATTTTGCATTTTTCGCCGGAATCGGCCGTTACGCTTACTTTTTTTCGATTTCCAATTGCCGATGGATTTTTAAAGTGGGCTACACTGGCGTCCGATTTCTACTACCCAGAGATGCGGTGAACACGGAAAAAAAGCCCTGACTCCAGTTCAGTTCGGTACAGTTCAAGTGCCTTCCTCGCATGGAAGGTCGTCTGCAATGGATCTCCAGTGTAGGTAACAATGTAATCCTGATTTCGGTAATTAATTTATAATCTTAGCCAGACATATATACCAGACATATTACTCAGAGTCAGGCATACTGATCAGACATATTAGAGTCAGGTAAAAATGGTGAAGACCCTTACTTCAACTTCACGTTGATCTCCCTGGAAGTGGGCTGTTTTCATGACAGCCTATATAAGTGAGGTGAATTAATCGACGTGATCCCTGTAGTAGTCATCAACACACATTTGAAGTTAAGAATATCTCAGCTGCCTGGAAGACACCGTTCATCAGCACGCTCATGATGTCAGGAAAGTCACTGTAACCAGCCACTCAACGTCCTATGCAAGCTACACAAAGAGAAATCAAACTGATTGTGGCTATTCAATAGCAGCAACGACAACAACAACATTAACACCAGCAACAACAACAAGAACGACAACGACAACGACAACAACGACAACAACAACGACAACAACAACAACAACAGGAACGACAACAACAACAACAACAACGACAACAACAACGACAATAACAACGACAACAACAACGGCAACAACAACAACGACAACACCAACGACAACAATTACAACGACAACAACAACGACAACAACAACGACAACACCAACGACAACAATAAAACAACAACAACAATGACAACAATACCAACAACAACGACAACAATGATAGCAACAACGACAACGACAACAACACCAACAACGACACCAACAACAACGACAACAACAACGACAACAACAACGACAACAACAACACCAACAACAACGACAACAACGACAACAACAACGACAACAACAACAACAACAACAACGACAACCATATTTACAGAGTACTCATATGAATTCCAGAGAGTATATTAAAGTTGTTGCAGTTAAAAAGCTCGTAGTTGGATCTCAGGCGCAGGCGGGCGGTCCGGCTCGCGCCGGTTCACTGCCCGTTGTCTCCTTCCCTACCGTCTGCCGGCTCTCTCCCACGGGTGCTCTTCGCTAAGCGTCCAGGGTGGCCGGCGCGTTTACTTTGAAAAAATTAGAGTGTTCAAAGCAGGCCTCGGCTGCCTGAATAATGGTGCATGGAATAATGGAATAGGACAACGGTTCTATTTTGTTGGTTCTCGGAACTAGAGGTAATGATTAACAGGGACAAACGGGGGCATTCGTATTGCGGCGTTAGAGGTGAAATTCTTTGATCGCCGCAAGACGAGCTACTGCGAAAGCATTTGTCAAGAATGTTTTCATTAATCAAGAACGAAAGTCAGAGGCGCGAAGACGATCAGATACCGTCGTAGTTCTAACCATTACGATGCCGACTAGCGATCCGCAGGAGTTGCTTCGATGACTCTGCGGGCAGCTTCCGGGAAACCAAAGTGTTTGGGTTCCGGGGGAAGTATGGTTGCAAAGCTGAAACTTAAAGGAATTGACGGAAGGGCACCACCAGGAGTGGAGCCTGCGGCTTAATTTGACTCAACACGGCCAAACACTGACATGATTGACATGCCGAGAGCACTTTCGTTGGGTCTAATATGGAACAGGTGCTGGAATTAGACCTTAGAAAATCTGGGGCTACCCTCTAAGTAACTTGATTGTCTCGCTAAAGGAATTGGCGGAAGGGCACCACCAGGAGTGGAACCTGCGGCTTAATTTGACTGAACACGCCAATACTGTAGAACGACTGACAAATCGAGAGCACAACCGTTGGGTCTAATAATGAAGGTACGCTGGTATTAGACTCACGGAAGACAAGTCAGCTCTCTAACACTTTAATGAAAGAACGCTACGAAAATCGTGTTTAACCCCGCAGAAACCGCAGATTTCAAATACCTGGTCACTGACAAACAAAGGCGCTCAATAAATTCGTCTGGCAAAATAGTGAACGGGTGCTGGAAATAGACCATCTGAAGACAGGTCAGTTTTACCCTACTAAGGACAGGGCGTTGCTACGGAAACCCAGCTCATATCGAGAGGAGCCACATACACTTTGGTACACGTACCAGGCTGATAAGCCAATGGCGCGAGGCTACCATGTGGGGGATTACGGCCGAACCCTTGTAAGCCGCAATCCCGCCCAAAATCTCAGCACCACTGCAATGGGAGGCTCCTACATGTTCGGGATCTGGGGCTCGCGCCCCAGCCCTGTCCGGTAGAGCCGCAGAAAGAGGTCTCTGCCGTCCGCCGATCAAAGCGGGCGGACAGCTGCTTGATACTCACCTTATACGGCGATGGGGTGCGAAACCACCAACATAAGACTTAGTTCCTGGTCGGGGTGTCGAAAACAGTAGAGCTGCCACCTCACTGTGAACTGTCGAGACTCAACCAATGACCATGAGATCTGTCCGCACACTAGGCGAACAACATCTCTGTGACATAACCAGGCTTGTCCTCTGGTTAAATGCACTCCTGCTTCGATATCTACCTCTGTACGTAATCAGCCATATAGCTATCATGCTGGACGCAGAAGAGATGCAGACCAGTGGACATTGCACACCTGCCCCACTGTGTCAACATCCCAGGTGACGGGGAATGCTAGGCGTACCATCTCTGCATAGAAGCCAAGAAAATAAAGGGAGAAAGAGATACCCCACTCACATGCAAATGCTACGTTTCTGGCAGGACGTGACGATCCTGGGGTACAGACACACTGGACTGCCTCTCTTCCGGGTAAACCAGTCCATATCATATATCTCATATATCATCTCACATATCATCATCGCACCCTATAGACACGAGTAGTGAAGACTCGATAGTCTGGTAAGACAACTTCCATAAGAGAGACAACTCTGATCATAAACAACTGCTGCCTTGCAGATAGGCTGGGGACAGCCAAAGGCTAAGGAGGGCATCCCTACAGAAACGCCTGTTGAAATCGGATGCACGGGGCCGCAAGCCTAACAAAACAGTGCAACGTAAATCGCAGCATGATGACAGTACAACCGATTAGAAAAACGCATGGCACTCATCCTGCGGAGTCCCGCCAGGCAGCGATAGTGCCGGGCCTCACGCCTCGAAGGGGCCCACCCTTGACTACTGGTGGTCACCCACCCATGTGTTGTGGAGTCAAGGCACATGGCTATGGGGCAACTTCTATTGACCAAAACCTCAAGACCCTCAAAATACTACAGTGGAATGCGGAGGGAGTCATTAACAAAAAACTTTCCCTAACACATCACCTGCATGAAGGTAAGATTGACGTGGCATGTATCCAGGAAACGCACCTCAACAATAATCATAAATTCTCAATCAGAGGATACCAGACCTTCCGTCTAGATAGAGAAGGCCACAAAGGAGGGGTCCTGATACTGACCAGAAACTGCATACCGAGTAGCGCGGTATCTGTCAATCACACCGGACAAGCAGAAATTGTAGGAGTTGACATAATGGCTCAAGAGACGAAGCTCCGCATTTTCAATCTGTACGGACCACCAAATAGAGACCTATCGCTCTCGAGTATGCAGGTCAGAGACTCCAACTGCATAGTAGTTGGAGATTTCAACAGCCACTCGGAGAGATGGGGATACTCTGACACAGACAGCAGAGGTGACGAAGTGGAAGATTGGGAGATAGATGCAAATCTCTCCCTAATCAAGAGGCCGAAAGATAGCCCTAGCTTCTATTCAAGAACATGGCATACCACCTCGACTCCAGATTTGGCCTTCTCCACACAGGACATATACAATAAAATAGACCGCCAGGTGCTAAACCAACTGGCAGGTAGCGACCACAGGCCAATCAGGCTAACCATTGACATGGAAGTAGGCCCACAGGAAACAAAACCGCTCCCACGTTGGAATTACAAACGAGCCGCCTGGGACAGATTTGCAATCCTGACAGATGGACTTTGTGAAACCATCAACACACGAAACAACAAAATGAAGCCCATGGTGGAAAGCCTAAGCAAGGCAATAATGCAAGCTGAAACCATCCCAAGAGGAGCTAGGAAAAACTATAAGCCCTACTGGAATGATGAGTTGCAGAAAGCGGAAGATGCAGTAACAAATGCTAGGAACATGGCAGAGCGAGAACAATCCATGTGGGCAAACATCGCCCTCAAAGCCGCCACGGCGAAATACAAACACACTCTTAAGCAAACAGCAAGAGAAAGCTGGAAAAATAAAACGGAAACCCTAAACCTGGACAAAGACGGGAACAAGCTATGGAAGCTAGTAAGAGCCATTAACGACGAAACTCCGTCAAACAAAAAAATTACCATCAAGCAGGGCGAGAACTTGATCACAGGTAAGAAAGCCGCAAACGCTTTTGTCGATCACTATGCCAGAGCAAACCACATCGAGGTCCCTGCAGAAAAGCATACAGACATTAGCGAAGAGCTAAAGGGGCACGACAACATGAATATGGCACATGAAGAGCACATGATGGCCAAATTAACAATGCGCAAAATGGAAGAGGCTATGAGAACATTAAAGAAAAAGAAATCTCCCGGAAAAGACGGGATAACAAACGAAATTCTGATGGGGCTGGGCCAAACAGCGAAGAGGAAACTGCTATCGGTCCTGAACCAAAGCTGGAAAAGGGGAATTGTACCCCAGGCAAGGAAAAACGCAATTTCGGTACCAGTACCAAAAACAGGAAAGGACAAAACAGATCCAAATGGATACAGGCCCATCAGGCTACTGAGCTGTGTCTGCAAGCTGATGGAACGGATGATAAACACCAGACTGATGTGGCATCTAGAAGAAAAACGAATACTAATTCCACAGCAAGCCGGCTTTAGACAGCACAGATCCACTGAGGACCAGGTCATCCTCATAGCCCAGGAGATAGAAGATGCCTACCAGGCACAGAAACACACAGTAGCTGTTTGGGTGGATCTGGAAAAGGCATTTGACAAAGTCTGGAAAGACGGACTTAGAGTCAAGCTAAGAAGAAGTGATGTTTGTGGGAAAATGTACAAGTGGATCAACCACTACCTCAAACAAAGAACGGCCAGAGTCCAAGTACAAGGGCAGATGAGCAAAAAGGTGACACTCGTGCAGGGAGTACCCCAAGGGGGAGTACTGTCACCCACACTCTTCCTGGTATATATAAACGATATTACAGAGAATATACCAAGAAGAGTCCATAGCTCAATGTTTGCAGACGATCTGGCTATGTGGACCTCTGAAAACATTCTTACCATAGCAAGAAATCGGATGCAGACGGCCCTAACATCGCTGGAAGAGTGGGCGAACTCATGGCTGGTCAAAATTATAACAGGAGGCATGAAGTCAACGCCAATTGTAGAACTTGAAAAGATTACAAAACTGCAATTCATGACCGATAGAAGAGACTGCAGAGCCCAGCTGCAGTCAGAGAAACTCCGAAGACTGACCGACCATCCAATGCACCAGAGACTAAACAATTTGGGAAATGGGAAACTAAAGCGGAGAAACTTTGCAGAAATAGCCAAAGCAAAGATGCACGAAGATCCCTTAAACGCACTAACAACACCAAAACCCATCACTACTGTACGAAAACCTACCTGGAGGCAGGATACATTTCCAGAGGTGGTAAAAAATATACCAGGTATTGAAAACAAAAACTGCCAAACTGAAAAAGAAAGGAGAGATACTACCCTAAGTTTCATATCGAAAAGCTACCCAAGAATGGACTGGGCCCATGCGTACACCGACGGTTCTGTAACAAACACTACACAGAACGGAGGGGCAGGAGCATTCCTGAACCTACCAAATGGCAGAAAAATAACACTGTCATTCGCTACTGGTAAGTACACAAGCAATTTCAGAGCGGAGGCAGAGGCACGGAGGGCGGCAGTGGAAGAAATGGTGACACACAATGAAAATGAAAGCCATTTAGTCCTGCTTACAGATGCTCCCGCCGTAGTCACAGCGCTAAAAAGCCAGAAAAACACTGAGCTTAATGACTTAAGAGCAGCACTCTGCAAACTGTGCCAGCAGTCCGCACCAAAAAGGGTAGTGGTACAGTGGGTCCCATCACACTGCAACATCCAAGGCAACGAGGATTCAGACAGACTGGCAAAAGAAGGTGCAAGACTACAAAAAACAGATACTAGTATGACGTACGAAGAGTCAAAACGGCTTATCAAAGCCAGATACATGACAAAATGGGAAACCGAACATACTGGTTACACCAAAAACGATGCCTATTACCAGTTGAACCGAAGAGAGCAGGTCGTTGTCTTCAGACTTCGCACTGGCCACAATAGACTGAGGTACCACCTATTCAACAAATTGAAGATAGGTGGTACCGACGAATGCCCGTGCGGTACTGGTAAAATGACCGCTGAACATCTGCTGCAGAACTGCCCGACATACGAGGATCAGAGAGAGCAGATGTGGCCATTACCAGTGGAACTGCAAGACAAGCTCTATGGCAGTGGCGACAGCCTCAGGATGACCGCCGCTTTTTTCGAAAAAATAATGGTTACTGTCTGACTGCGTACGAAGAAGAAGAAGAAGAAGAAGAATTCCAGACATCCATTTAGGAGCACAATATTTGCTTTTATGTACCTTACTGAGACTGACTAAATAAGGTAGTTCATGGGACTGGTAATCTCAACGTGTAACATAAAACGACACTGAAACTTCATTCACGGGAGTTGATATATATATACTTTAGCACATGATTTTGCAAAGAGACTAACTTTAATTAATGGTTTGTGCTCTGCTGGAGCAGAAAACAACATGCGATATTGATGGTGCTAGGTCGAATAACTCAGATTAAATTCGTCGATACACAAGGTCGTATCCCAAGCGTGTTGCAGTGCTGCCGGTAATTCCGTATTATATACGACCCATTATTTCTAGATCTTCATTTCAAACCCAGAAGAACTTCTTTGTACTTTCCAGATATTAGTCTGGCTGATTGTCTGGGTCGGAAAATCTATAATTTGGAGTGACTTCTACTCTTAGTTGCATACCTTATTTCCAAGCCACATAGTAATCTCTATTTTACATTGATGTTGAACACTCAAATCGATTTTTCAGTTGAATATATTGCTGAATTCTACAAAGTAAGCACAAAAGCATTTCCGGCTACCATCCAGAGTTGTAGGTTGGAGTTCCGCTTCACGGATTATCTCGAAACTTTACAAAAAAACTACACGGTCTAAGAATCAAATTTCAAGGCCTCGCCCACTCACTGGCAACTCCAAACAATTATTTACACGGTTCATGAAATCGCGCACTTTAACATGGAATGAGAATTCATTATTCACGGATTTCATGGTCTGCTACTACCTCTGCAGTCGTGGAATTTTTCTGAAACTGGAACTGGTTTCGCTTCTTGACTGAACGGTACTAAACATTGATAACGCGTGAATTTAAAAACAGATCAATTTTTTTTTTTGATTCCGCATTTATCGATTATTTAGTCCTACATTTTTGACACATTTCTGTTGACAAGTGCAATGCACTTTAACGTGGTCAGTACTTGTTAGAAATGTTCCAGTTAAGATAAAAGATGTAATGGTTTCTAAGGTAAAAAGATGTAATGGTTTCTAAGGTAAAAAGATGTAATGGTTTCTAAGGTAAAAAGATGTAATGTTTTCTAAGGTAAAAAGATGTAATGGTTTCTCAGGTAAAAAGATGTAATGGTTTCTAAGGTAAAATAATGTAATGGTTTCTAAGGTAAAAATATGTAATGGTTTCTAAGGTAAAAAGATGTAATGGTTTCTAAGGTAAAAAGATGTAATGGTTTCTAAGGTAAAAAGATGTAATGGTTTCTAAGGTAAAAAGATGTAATGGTTTCTAAGGTAAAAAGATGTAATGGTTTCTAAGGTAAAAAGATGTAATGGTTTCTAAGGTAAAAAGATGTAATGGTTTCTACGGTAAAAAGATGTAATGGTTTCTAAGGTAAAAAGATGTAATGGTTTCTAAGGTAAATGGATGTAATGGTTTCTAAGGTAAAAAGATGTAATGGTTTCTAAGGTAAAAAGATGTAATGGTTTCTAAGGTAAAAAGATGTAATGGTTTCTAAGGTAAAAAGATGTAATGGTTTCTAAGGTAAAAAGATGTAATGGGTTCTAAGGTAAAAAGATGTAATGGTTTCTAAGGTAAAAAGATGTAATGGTTTCTAAGGCTTACGGTCAATGGATTTCCATCACAACTGTTTCTACGGAGATTGCTCGCATTGCTCGAATTCAAGAGGATTTATGTGATTAGGAATAAAGGCCGCTTTCTTCTGCAGCTTTCACGTATTGTAGAAGGATTGACATTTCTTGTAGATTCAGCAGCAAAATGAAAAGATAAAAAACTGCTTAACAGAGATTTTGAATACACAGCTTCGCAGTCGGCAAACCTACGTCCAAATCACTTACCGGCCGAACATCGGATGAATATCATCTTTCCTGATTTGTTGGATTTCTGAGGAAGAAGAATGACGTCATCAGTGGTGTTACCATATATACGAAAGTATGGTATTTTCCGTGAACAAGGCCGCTCCGGCGTAACGAACTCACGCCAATTGTAAAATACACAATTTTGAGGAAAATGAATTAAAATAGTCTCTGCAGTTTACACCTACTTTACCAAGATGTGGGTGGCTGAGATCAGACCTTTCACCTACCTAACAAAGATGTTTTCTGGGTGACTGGCCTCAGCAGTTCCCCCTATCTTACCAAGATGTGTTGTGGATGACTGACTTCAGTACTTTCACCTATTTTACCAAGATGTGTTGTGGATGACTGACTTCAGTACTTTCACCTATCTTACCAAGATGTGTTGTGGATGACTGACTTCAGTACTTTCACCTATCTTACCAAGATGTGTTGTGGATGACTGACTTCAGTACTTCCCCCTATCTTACCAAGATGTGTTGTGGATGACTGACTTCAGTACTTTCACCTATCTTACCAAGATGTGTTGTGGATGACTGACTTCAGTACTTTCACCTATCTTACCAAGATGTGTTGTGGATGACTGATTTCAGTACTTTCACCTATCTTACCAAGATGTGATGTGGATGACTGACTTCAGTACTTTCACCTATCTTACCAAGATGTTTTCTGAGGGACTGACCTGAGCACTTTCCACTTTCATAACAAGATGCTTTCTGGAGGACTGACTTCAGCACTTTCCCCTACCTAACCAAGCTGTTTTCTGGAGGACTGACTTCAGCACTTTCCCCTACCTAACCAAAATGTTTCCTGAATGACTGAGCTCAGCACTTTAAAATACTGGAAAAAAGATGTTTTTTGATTACTGAGCTCAGTACTTTCACCTATCTTACCAAGATGTGTTGTGGATGACTGATTTCAGTACTTTCACTTATCTTACCAAGATGTGTTGTGGATGACTGACTTCAGTACTTTCACCTATCTTACCAAGATGTGTTGTGGATGACTGACTTCAGTACTTTCACCTATCTTACCAAGATGTGTTGTGGATGACTGACTTCAGTACTTTCACCTATCTTACCAAAATGTGATGTGGATGACTGACTTCAGTACTTTCACCTATCTTACCAAGATGTGTTGTGGATGACTGACTTCAGTACTTTCACCTATCTTACCAAGATGTGATGTGGATGACTGACTTCAGTACTTTCACCTATCTTACCAAGATGTGATGTGGATGACTGACTTCATTACTTTCACCTATCTTACCAAGATGTGTTGTGGATGACTGACTTCAGTACTTTCACCTATCTTACCAAGATGTGTTGTGGATGACTGACTTCAGTACTTTCACCTATCTTACCAAGATGTGATGTGGATGACTGACTTCAGTACTTTCACCTATCGTACCAAGATGTGTTGTGGATGACTGACTTCAGTACTTTCACATATCTTACCAAGATGTGATGTGGATGACTGACTTCAGTACTTTCACCTATCTTACCAAGATGTGTTGTGGATGACTGACTTCAGTACTTTCACCTATCTTACCAAGATGTGATGTGGATGGTTGGGTGCAACACTTTCACCTACCTTGCCAAGACATTTTGTACGTTGCAAATTTAAATTGTATGCTGCCATAGGACGACACTAGACGTAGTAGCCTCTACTTGCTATGTTAGTCAGTGTTCAGGAGAAGAAAAGTAGAAGCGACAAATGAGTACCGGACATTTACTTGCGTGCGACTTGAAACGCATCATAATCCCTACGCTAGAAATGTGTGATAGAGAGTTGGAGCGAAGAACGCCACGCTTTGTTGTTAGCTTTCAACAAACCATTGACATGCAGAGCCAGGAACCCTACTCAGATAGATTTGTTTTTTAAAGAAGTGTTTACAATTAAAGAAGTTTATATGCTATGAAAAACAGCTAATACTTATTTAAGCTAAACCCTTCTGTTTGATGAAATTATGGAAGAACACGATTGCATATTATAAAATCTACTGACAAATACATTTTCAATGAAGATTCAATGTGTGAAAGCCATTATTGGAACATTGATTTTTATAGGACGTTAAATTCCTAAATTAAAGCACACCTTGAATTAGAAAATAGACTACGTGTCTGAATAGAGCTGCAAGTATCTTGTTTCTTAGGCTTTGGTGTGGATCTCTCTCCCTTCCTCCGACTGATCCATTCGCTGGAGCAAGGACCAACACTACATTCTGTTTAACCTAACCAGCTTTAAGGAAAACAAACCTGCTTTTTGTCATTTGAAGTCCTGTTTCGTGGCAATAGTATCTACATAACACGTTTGCCAATCACATGCATACATTTCCTCTGTCACCTGTTACCACATGCACGGAAGAAAGATGTTACATTCTGTTTGCATCCCATCCCACTGCAATATTGAAGGCAAGGAAGCTGCAGAAAAACTATCAAAGAGTGGAGGAGCATCCCCTCAAACAGACCTGAGTATCACATATAATGAGGCCAAAACCATGGGCCGATTAACACCCCTTCCGAAAAGAAGACAGCTACTATAACTGAACTAGAGACGAGCAAGTCATCCTCTTCAAACTGAGAACTAAGCATAACAGACTCAAAAGTAATCTTTACAACAAAAGGAGGATTGGGACAGATGACAGGTGTCCATGTGGGGAGCATATCATGACCGTGGAACACATCCTGCAAAGCTGCACGCTCACGTAGGAAGAGAGACAAACGCTGTATGGAGAGGAAACAGCCTTACAAACAACGGTGTCATTTGTAAGAGAAACCGAAACCTTGATCTGAGGAGGAACGAAGAAGACGAAGAAGAAGTTTGGTAAGATAGCCCCGTGATCTGTATCTGCTGAAGCCTAATCTAACCAAAAGGACTGATCAAACTGTACGAACAGGTAACTTATTGCCACAGTCGTCTTTCTTTCTGATGTTTGTCGTAAGAAGAATGATGTAAAAATGCGTCAAAGTTCACAGCAAATCCGCTATACATGCGCCTTTGGGACTGACACATCCGGCTTCAGCACACATTTGTTGGTCCAGGATATCTTTCCTTTCTTGACACATCTTCTCTTTGCCAAACCCCACGAATGCAGCTTGTTTCCTCGGCCGCCACTTGAAGGCGGAATAGGATTTCGGTCAGGTTTGCTTCGCTGACCACCAGTTATTATACTCTCGCTGCTTTGTTGTTGTTGTTACGGATCCAGCAGAAGTCGGGCTTTCGCCCTTCATCTCAGTACCATGTAATGGTATCTACACGTGTTTATCAGCTGTTGTGAAGTGCCAAACAAAGTGTTCCATGTATCTGGTCACGGATGAAGAAGCATGTTTCTAAAATCAATGAGCGCTGAGCACTCGAAGAGATGATGATCAACGATTTCTTATGGGTGTGTTCTCAGCTGGCACTCAGGAGTGTGTTGTGGTTAGGCCTGTCAAAATAAAAACAACAGTGCAACGCACACCGCCTTGGGGAATAGAGAAAGAAGGCGAACGCAAAAAAAAAAAAGCATAAAATATTCTTGGTGGAGAGGAGAGTTAGCTTATAGATGATGTAATCACCCGAGAACTGAAGTTTATTGGACCCGTTAAACGACACAACGGATTGGAAAGAGTAGTTATGTAGGGCATGTTTATTTGACAGCAAAGCAGGGGCCGACCGAGAAGACTTCAGGACATCAAGTAGATTCTGGATTTGACCTTATAGCAGGCCGGAAGACTGGCGGAAGGCACTGCCACATGATGATGATGTACTAGATAATGAACTTTGTGAAATCAAAATTTTAAAAACAAGATATCCAAAAACAGTTTACCGAAATAAGTGAGTGAACCTACCCTGAATGCTGTCATGCAAGGTAGTGGATTAAAGATGAACTCTCATGGCTCAATTAATGTTCGCTTAGCGTTAGCAGCCTGCCCTAGACGTTTCTGAGAGCACATGCACTCATTGACACGTATCGCTTCCTACAAACTTAATGAAGTGTGTCGTGAGAGTCTCTTTCAATATAAAAATAAGATTACCTTGGCAGATAAAGCATATAAGTCATAAGTCATATTTTATCTGTGAGTGAAAGTGTAACTTGAAAAAAAGTTGCTACTTGCAGGTGGTCTGATAACAGTCAGTCGCTAGTAGAGTGAGTCAAACAGGAAAAACAGAGTTGCTGGAGACGGATGTGCCCAGCCAAAAGTTCATATACCGATGTTAGCGTGTCAAATGTGATGTAATCTTATAGCTTGACTTCGTTCGTTCTCAATCTCCCGATACCAAACACTGAAAGGGCTTAAATATCAGAATTTAGTCCAGAGAACGGAATGCGTTGTGTCGTAGTTTACTGCTTGACTGCGATATTTGCACCTTTCGGTCCAACACATCCGACTTCATCAATAATTTTTGAGTACCGGGTTAGCGTACCCTCATTGATCCCTTCTCCTTATCCAGTATGCTCTATTGTAGCCAGTTATCCAGAATAACCGCGTGGAGGTGTAGAAGGGTCTTGGCAGCTTTGGTTTGCTGTCCCTGACGCAAGCAGTCAGCTATGAGTCGCTGGCCACTGCACCTCATGCGCTGCTCAGCATCTTGATCTTACGATTTGTGTTGTTCTTAATTCTTTGTTAAAGATCAAAGAGGAAGAAGAATGTGTGACCTCGTGACCTCTTCGTTCCCAAAAAAAACAACAGCGTGTCTGCTTCACATCGTCATACAGAGTTATCTCGTCATTCATTACACTGTTCTCAGCCGTTCAATCAATGTTTTCCTACAATAAGATGTAAATGTCGTTCAGTCAATGTTTTACTACAATAAGATGTAAATGTCGTTCAGTCAATGTTTTCCTACAATAAGATGTAAACGCCGTTCAGCCAATGTTTTCCTATAATAAGATGTAAATGTCGTTCAGCCAATGTTTTACTACAATAAGATGTAAATGTCGTTCAGCCAATTTTTTCCTACAATAAGATGTAAATGTCGTTCAGTCAATGTTTTCCTACAATAAGATGTAAATGTCGTTCAGTCAATGTTTTCCTACAATAAGATGTAAATGTCGTTCAGTCAGTGTTTTCCTACAATAAGATGTAAATGTCGTTCAGTCAATGTTTTCCTACAATAAGATGTAAATGTCGTTCAGTCAATGTTTTCCTACAATAAGATGTAAATGCTGTTCAGCCAATGTTTTCCTACAATAAGATGTAAATGCCGTTCAGCCAATGTTTTCCTATAATAAGATGTAAATGTCGTTCAGCCAATGTTTTACTACAATAAGATGTAAATGTCGTTCAGCCAATTTTTTCCTACAATAAGATGTAAATGTCGTTCAGTCAATGTTTTCGTACAATAAGATGTAAATGCTGTTCAGCCAATGTTTTCCTATAATAAGATGTAAATGCTGTTCAGCCAATGTTTTCCTACAATAAGATGTAAATGTCGTTCAGTCAATGTTTTCCTACAATAAGATGTAAATGTCGTTCAGTCAATGTTTTCCTACAATAAGATGTAAATGTCGGCCAATTCGCGTTTTGAAACAATAAGATATCAATGGTCTGGAACCTTTAAAAACAGATGCTCGTTTGTACTTTCAGCAATGAAATGGACTGATCACTTACGGGGGTTCTAAGAATAATTCGCGATTTTCCAAGATAATAAGTAGTAACATGATATATGGTTGTGAGGTCTGGAGCCTCCGAAAAACAGATGCTGACAGACTTCAAGTGACCCAACAAACGATGTAGCGAAGAACACTGTTCAGTCTAACTACGAGACCGCATACACAGCACTGAAATAAGGCGCTAGACCTCTTTCAACGGCGTCGTGGATACAGGGCTATTAAGAAAATACAGATGGGATGGTCATGTTATACGCTTGTCTGACGACCGATGGACACACAGATGGACGGGTCATGTTATACGCTTGTCTAACAACCGATGGACACACAGATGGACGGGTCATGTTATAAGCTTGTCTGACAACCGATGGACGCACAGATGGGCTGGTCATGTTATACACTTGTCTGACAACCGATGGACGCACATATGGGCTGGTCATGTTATACACTTGTCTGACAACCGATGAACACATAGATGGGCTGGTCATGTTATACGCTTGTCTGACAAACGATGAACACATAGAGTTATGTACTGGTGTCCTTGTAACTTTCGTTGGCCTCCGGACGTCCACCAATGATATGGTGAGATGGACTGCCAGAGGTTCAACCTGGTTCTCCAAAGGCGTATTTAGACGTCATTTGGTTACCTGGCATCAGACATCCAATGTCCGATTGAATACCAGGAGTACAAGTTACAAGTTTCAAGATTTCTAGCCCAAAGGACAACCCTCTTCACACCCCTTTTACGACATACTAGGAAAGTTACATTCGAAGAGTAGTATTCAGTAGTATTCGAATGACTCTCGTGTCACGTGTTCGTTGATTCCAAAAATGTCAGGAGTTTTCACAAATTTAGACAATCACCTTCATTTTCAAAGTTCTGTATCAGCAAGGTCGAACGCTAGCGGGAAATATCGCCATTTGTAGATTTCTTGGAAAAATGTGGTGCATTGCTTTTTAGAAAGTTACAATCGATTCTGTTTCAGAGTTCAAGGGTATCCAAATTATGGCCGGTCGGCCCCATTTCATCCGCACATAATGTTATCTGGTCTGTAACAACCTCAAAACAATGGCCATTAAAAAAATATTTTTGTTTTCTTTGAATTGAAAATGTCCACATCAGCAGAAGGACCAGTAGAGATGAAAATATTTTGATCTGGTAAAAATTGCATCTCACACCCAGACAAACGCTCTCTCCGTCATAGGAATGAAGTCTCATACGCTCTCCGTGTCAGATTATTAATGTTCCACAGCTCTTCAAATTAGAGGATTAAAGTTACATACGCTCTTAAAGCAATGGAATTAAAGTTACATACGCTCTGCTAATCAGAGGATGTAAGTTACATACGCTATCAATGGCAGAAGATTAAATTTACACAGTCAATGCAGATGAATATTATGGTTTTTAGCTTTACAATATATAATATTTTATATTATATATCTAACTGTATCTTCCCATATCTTTGTTTGCTATTAACAACTCCTAGATTTGACATGAATAATTTGAACCTTTTCTAATATAGTGTACGAACTTTATTTTCTTGATCATGTTGCATGTAGTGAATACATGAAGGAATATTCTATCTCTATTTCAAACCATACTTAGTAATCGTTTGTGATATATCTGGTAGGAAACAGTGGATTAATTGGAAAATGTTTTATGAGCACAGCCAACCTCTCTCTTTTCCTTCTACTGCCAATCCCATTCACAATCCACGATCTACTAGCAACGTGGCATCCCAAACACAGTACATTTGGCAGGGACAACAGCAAAGAACGATTTACCCCAAAAACGTATACAGTTGACTAGGACAATAGCTAAACGGTCTCTAAGCCAGATAATTAAAGTACCAGAGGAACTCTGAGCCGTTCTAATGGCACTGGGATACAGAACAGCCACCGCTAACGCAATGAGAGTGTGGATGCGAACAACAGCAACGAACATCGCTTTAAACAACCAAACTATTTGCAACCGGATTCATGAGACGTCCTGCAGTTTGTCTCCAATTACGTTCCATAAGTCCTGCAGTTTGTCCCTACTTACACTCCAGACCCCTGCAGTTTGAACCTACTTAAACTGCATAAGTCCTGCAGTTCGTCTCCGTTACACTCCAGACACCTAGCAGTTTGCACCCTCTTACACTCTAGACGTCCTGCAGTTAGATAAAATATACACTACATACGTCCTGCAGTTCGTCCCCCCCCCCATACCTACAGATGTACTTCAGTTCACCCCAACACACACTCCAGATGTGCTTAAGTTCACCCTTATACACTACAGATGTACTTCAATTCATCTCCACACACACTACATATGTACTTCAGTTCACCCCCACACACACTACAGATGTACTTCAGTTCACCCCCACACACACTACAGATGTACTTCAGTTCACCCCCACACACACTACAGATGTACTTCAGTTCACCCCCACACACACTACAGATGTACTTCAGTTCACCCCCACACACTACAGATGTACTTCGGTTCACCCAAACACATTCTCCAGATGTACTTCAGTTCACCCCCACACACACTCCAGTTGTACTTCAGTTCACCCCCCCCCCCCACACACTCCATATGTAATTCAGTTCGCCCCCCCCCCCACACACACTCCAGATGTACTTCAGTTCGCCTCCCACACACACACACTCCAGATGTACTTTAATTCGCCTCCCCCCCCCCCCCCCAACACTCCAGATGTACTTCAGTTCGCCCCCCCTCCAAACACTCCAGATGTACTTCAGTTCGCCCCCCCCCCCCACACACACACTCCAGATGTACTTTAATTCGCCTCCCCCCCCCCCAACACTCCAGATGTACTTCAGTTCGCCCCCCCCCCTCCAAACACTCCAGATGTACTTCATTTCACCCCCCTCCCACAGACACTCCAGTGGTACTTCAGTTCACCCCCCCCCACACACTCCAGATGTACTTCAGTTCGCTCTCACATACACTCCAGATGTACTTCAGTTCACCCCCACAAACACTCCAGATGTATTTCAGTTTACCCCCACACACACTCCAGCTGTACTTTAATTCACCCCCCCCCCCACACACTTCAGATGTACTTCATTTCGCCCCCACACACACTCCAGCTGTACTTCAGTTCACCCCCACACACTCCAGATGTATTTCAGTTACCCCCCCCACACACACTCCAGATGTACTTCAGCTCGCCCCCCCCCCCACACACACTCCAAATGTACTTCATTTCACCCCCACACACACTCCAGATGTACTTCAGTTCAACCCACCCACACACACTCCAGATGTACTTCAGTTACCCCCCCCCCCCCCCCACACACACTCCAGATGTACTTCAGTTCGCCCCCCCCCCTACACACACTCCAGATGTACTTCAGCTCGCCCCCCCCAAATACACTCCAAATGTACTTCAGTTCACCCCCCTCACAAACACTCCAAATGTACTTCAGTTTGCCCCCACATACACTCCAGATGTACTTCAGTTTGCCCCCACATACACTCCAGATGTACTTCAGTTTGCCCCAACATACACTCCAGATGTACTTCAGTTTGCCCCCACATACTCTCCAGATGTACTTCAGTTTGCCCCCACATGCAGTCCACACATCAAGTAGTCCCCCCCCCCCCAACTTACACTCTAAACATCACGTAGTTCCCCCCCCCCTCCACATACATTCCAAACATCACGTAGTTCCCTCCCACATACACTAAAAACATCACGTAGTTCCCCCCCCCAAATACACTCCAAACATCACGTAGTTCCCCCCCCCCCCCCCACATACATTCCAAACATCACGTAGTTCCCTCCCACATACACTAAAAACATCACGTAGTTCCCCCCCCCCACATACATTCCAAACATCACGTAGCTCCCTCCCACATACACTAAAACATCACGTAGTCCCCCCCCCCCCAAATACACTCCAAACATCACGCAGTTCCCCCCCCCCCCACATACATTCCAAACATCACGTAGTTCCCTCACACATACACTCCAAACATCACGTAGTCCCCCCCTCCCACATACACTCCAAACATCACGTAGTCCCCCCCACATACACTCCAAACATCACGTAGTTCCCCCCCCACATACACTCCAAACATCACGTAGTCTCCCCCCCCCACATACACTCCAAACATCACGTAGTCCCCCCCCCCACATATACTCCAAACATCACGTAGTCCCCCCCCCCACATATACTCCAAACATCACGTAGTCCCCCCCCCCACATACACTCCAAAAATCACGTAGTTCCTCCCCCCCCACATACACTCCAAACATTACGTAGTCCCCATCCCCACATACACTCCAAACATCACGTAGTTCCCCCCCCACATACACTCCAAACATCCCTTAGTCCCCCCCCCCACATACACTCCAAACATCACGTAGTCCCCCCCCCACATACACTCCAAACATCACTTATTCCCCCCCCCCACATACACTCTAAACATCACGTAGTCCCCCCCCCCACATACAATCCAAACATCACTTAGTTCTCTCCCCCCCCCCCCCACATACACTCCAAACATCACTTAGTTCCCCCCACATACACTCCAAACATCACGTAGTTCCCCCCCCCCCCCCATACACTATGGGCAATGTGCCATATTTGTAGATGACAACGCCATTGACGACAGAACACATATCATTAAAATTGACTGGCCAATTTGCTAACTGATCTGAAACCTATTGAAAATCTATTAGACATCCTGGGAGAATAAGCAAGAACTATTAGCTCTTTGTAGTGGCGTGAACCATTTGTTTCATGTTTTTTTGAAGAAGTGGCAGGCAATCCCCTCGCAAACTATCAGCAGGTTGATTTGATCCACGAGGCATCGCTGACTAGCTTGTACTTGTAACAATGCCTGGAAAGGTTACAAGTGCTACTGACCATTAATCCAGCAATTGCTCAAACAATTTTTACACTGTGATCTCATGCCTTACGTCGACGAATGTGCGGAACCATTTACCCATTTTCCCATTAAATTATCAAGAGTGTATAGCAGCATACAATTGGGCCCCAGAGCAAATGTAAGACCATGAATAATATACATTGACAATGTTAAAAAGACAACAGAGGCTTGGGTTAAAAATGTGAAATGCAGTGGAAAAGTAAACTAATAACTGTTCGTATGTGGTCGCTCTTTGTGAACTTTCCGCTAATAACAAATATTCGGACCTTCGAAATGCGATGGTGCAAATAACGTAGTACGAGCCTCCCAACGGCAGATAAATAGTAAGGTCAATAACCTAGAATGTGCCTCCCAACAGCGGATAAAAAGTAAGGTCAATAACCTAGAATGTGCCTCCAAATGGCGGATAAATAGTAAGGTCAATAACCTAGAATGTGCCTCCCAACAGCGGATAAAAAGTAAGGTCAATAACCTAGAATGTGCCTCCAAACGGCGGATAAATAGTAAGGTCAAAACCTAGAATGTGCCTCCCAACAGCGGATAAATAGTAAGTTCAATAACCTAGAATGTGCCTCCCAACATTTGATAAAAAGTAAGGTCAATAACATAGAATGTGCCTCCCAACATGGGATAAAAAGTAAGGTCAAGTAAAGTAGAAATTCAGCAGAATTATCCGCTGGTTGGAAATGGAGTTTTTGAAAACTCCATTGTACTAAGTCGCAGCCTGTGAGAGGTAGGGTGATCAGTGCCCTTCCTTGCTGTTTTTACGTTCTCAAACTCATGCGTTAGGTACCCATTTACAGCTGCGTTGACCGAAGAAGCGGTCCCCGATTAAAATCCCGGATTTGTCAGCCTGCGGACGCGATTCGAAGCGATGAACGTTGTTGCCACAGAAGATAGCGAATTGCTCGCTGTGGACAGCTGACGAGATCCACAGCGCATAGCGACATACATGAGCAGATGGGGAAGCTGTGGGATGATGGGATGTTGAGATCTTGGGATGATGGGATGGTGAGATCATGGGATGATGGGATGTTGAGATCTTGGGATGATGGGATGTTGAGATCTTGGGATGATGGGATGGTGAGATCTTGGGCTGGTGGTATGGTGAGATCATGGGATGATGGGATGTTTAGATCTTGGGATGATGGGATGTTGAGATCTTGGGATGATGGGATGGTGAGATCCTGGGATGATGGGAGGGTGGGATGGTAAGATCTTGGGATGATGGGATGTTTAGATCTTGGGATGATGGGAGGGGGGGATGGTGGGATTGTGATATCCTGGGATGGTGGTATGGTAGGATGATGGCATGGTGAGATCTTGGAATGATGGGATGGTGAGATCCTGGGATGGTGGGATGATGGGATGGTGGGATGATGGGATGGTGAGATATTGGGATGATGGGATGGTGAGATCATGGGCTGGTGGTATGGTGGGATGGTGAGATCTTAGGATGATGGGAGGGTGGGATGGTGGGATTGTGATATCCTGGGATGGTGGTATGGTAGGATGATGGCATGGTGAGATCTTGGAATGATGGGATGGTGAGATCCTGGGATGGTGGGATGATGGGATGGTGGGATGATGGGATGGTGAGATATTGGGATGATGGGATGGTGAGATCATGGGCTGGTGGTATGGTGGGATGGTGAGATCTTAGGATGATGGGAGGGTGGGATGGTGGGATTGTGATATCCTGGGATGGTGGTATGGTAGGATGATGGCATGGTTAGATCTTGGAATGATGGGATGGTGAGATCCTGGGATGGTGGGATGGTGGGATGGTAATATCTTGGGATGATGGTACGGTGAGATCCTGGGATGGTGGGATGGTGGGATGGTTGGATTATGCGATGGTGGGATGGTGGGATCTTGGGATTGTGGGATGGTGAGTTGGTGGATCGGTGGGATGATGAGTTGTTCATATCTTGGAATTGGGGGATGGTGGTATGTTGAGATCTTGGGATTGTGGGATGGTGAGTTAGTGGGATGATAGGATGGTGAATTGGTGAGTTGGTAGAATGGTCAGTTTGGATTGTGAGTTGGTGGGATGATTGGTTGTGAGTTTGTGAGTTGGTGAGATGGTGAGTTGGTGGAATGGTGAGTTGGTTGGACGGTGAGTTGGTGAGATGATGAGTTTTTGGGATGCTGAGATAGTGAGATGGTGAGATGGTGGGATTGTGAGATGGTGAGATGGTGGGATTGTGAGATGATAGGAAAGTGAGATGGTGGAATGGTGAGATGGTGGGATGATGAGATGGTGGGATGATGGGATAATTGGATGATGAGATCATGGGATGGTGAGATTATATGATGGTGGAATGGTGAGATGGTGGGATGATGAGATGGTGGGATGATGAGATGGTGGGGTGGTGAGATGGTGGGGTGGTGAGATGGTGGGATGATGAGATGGTGGAGTGGTGAGATGGTGGGATGGTGAGATGGTGGGGTGGTGAATGGGTGGAATGATGAGATGGTGGGGTGGTGAGATGGTGGGGTGGTGAGATGGTGGGGTGGTGAGATGGTGGGATGATGAGATGGTGGGGTGGTGAGATGGTGGGGTGGTGAGATGGTGGGGTGGTGAGATGGTGGGGTGGTGAGATGGTGGGATGATGAGATGATGGGATGTTTTGATGGTTGGATGGTGAGATGATGGGGTGGTGACATGACGGATTGGAGACATAGTTAGTTGGTGAGATGATATGGTGAGATGATGGGATGGTGAGATTATGGGAGGGTGAGTTGATGGGATGTTTTGATGTTTGGATGGAGACAAGGTGGGATGCAGAGATGGTTATTTTGTGGGTTTAACTACGGGGATTGTGAGATGTTGGAATGATTAGAAAATGTGAGATGGTGTATGATGTATGGTGAAATTGTTATGTGGTGCGTTATCGCGCTGATGGAGTGCAGGAATATTGTGAGGATGTGATGATATGAGGATGTGATGGTAGATTTCTTCTTCTTCATCTTCTTATTTTTTGTTGTTCTTCTTCTTTTTGTACGATTTTCGCACTTTACAATCATCACTTGCAATTTGAAACTTTTCTTCTGTGCCGCTCATTTTTTATAATATCAAAATATGAGCCCTCACACAAAGAACTCACCCTTTAAAATTCACCCATTTCTATTTTCTTCCGCTGTACAGAGATCGTAATTCCTCGTCAATAACACAAGGAGTATGGTAACTCTTTCATATTCACAGGGTGAGTTGCTCCTTTGAAACAGCCTCAAGCTCACGTTCAAATTGTAAGACGTGTCGGCTCTGAACAAGAAGCATACGGTCAGATCAGATTAAACCTCTAATCCTTATCGATCACGCTCACAGACGGATGTGCTAAGAAGATCATGGAGGTTCCTCACAAGTGGGCATCATGCGGGGCCATCTTAGGTCGGCCTGACCTTTTTAGTGTCAGTCAAATTTGGGGCCAGGTCGGCCTAACTCGGAAAATCCCATTTGGACATTGCTTAAGATTATGAAAAGATTGGCCTGAAGGCTGGATTCTTCCTGAATACGGGTTATCCTCTGTGGTGTATTCATGACTCGACGAAACCCCTCTATGGTAGAAACACCATAATAAACAATGGAACTCCGATCGAATGGGGATCACTTACTTGATTGGATAGCATTATCTATAAACTTTTCCACAATTACTATACAATGCAGTGAATAATTTCCTCGTTTTGTCTACTTCACTCCTAAACAAGCATAAAGACACATCCGTTAGAGAGGTCTACTCATAGGAACGGTGGAAGTGAATGACATGACTGCTAGAGTCCCATTGGTAGATCTCAAGTAAAGGCGCAGTAGATAAATCGGTTGAAAGCATATGTTACAGTCTAAACTTTCTTTTACTAGTTTAGAAGGCTCTATAGAGGCTGTATATATATCGAGTAGTTTTAAACTCCACCATTATGAAAAATTACTAGGATCATCCAATCTTTTTTTGAATGCATTAGATGACCCTGCCTCCACCACCTCATGAAGCAATGCATTCCAAACATTTACTACTCTGTGACTAAAAAAAACATTTTCTAATATCTAATCTGGTCCTGTCTTTAAATAATTTGAAGCTGTACATCTAGTTCTTGTAGCCGGTTCAACTTGGACAAACTTCTTGCAGTCTAATTTATCCTTTCTATTGATTAGTGTTAAGTCACCATGAATTCTTCTTCGGTCTAAAGTATCACGGAATTAAAAATAATAATGTAAGCCAAATGACGGCAAAAAGAGACACAGCTCTTAGTAGAACACCCAAGGATGGTCATACAGTGGATCCCATCCCACTGCAATATTGAAGACAAACTAGCAAAGTGGGGAGGAGCATCACCACAAACAGACCTGAGTATCACATATAATGAGGCCAAGACCATAATTAAGACCAACTTCATGGTAAAATGGGTTGATCAACACCCCGACTTCCGAAAAGAAGACAGCTACTTTCACTTAACTAGAGAAGAGCAAGTCCTCATCTTCAGACAGAACTGGGCATAACAGACTCAAGGGTCATCTTTACAACAACATGAAGATTGGGACAGATGACAGGTGCCCATGTGGGGAGCATACCATGACCGTCGAACACATCCTACAAAGCAGCACGCTGACGCAGGAAAAGAGAGAACAATACTGGTCTCGTGAGACAGATATGAGACAAAAGCTGTATGGAGATGAAACAGTCTTACAAACAACGGTGTCCTTTGTAAGAGAAACCGGAACCTTGATCTGAGAATGAACGAAGAAGAAGAAGAAGACACACTTATTACAGTATGGACCGTCTGTGTTTGTCTAAAAATTAACGAACGCTCTTTGGTAACCAGGTGCACTTTAACGAAAATACAGTCAGACTGGCCAAGGGAAGACAACCTTCTCGCAAACAGATATGTATACTCGTGCTAATTCTCTCATTATTCCTCCTTAGTCGTGCAGTAGGCCTGTTCCTTCAACCTCGTCAAAGGGATACGAAATCCACACATAAAATGTAGCCAATATATGTTGATGCTGCTGTTGTTATTTTGTTGTTGTTGTTGCTGTTGTTGTTGTTATTGTTGGACGACACTTGTCAATAGCATTCACATGGCACGAGGCATTTCATGTCACATCAGCCCCTATTAGCATCACCTTGCCAACTTTGGGCCCATATTTCCACGACCAACATCAGCCTCTATCAGCATCACGTCGCCCGCCTTTATTTCTAAGGCTTGTTCTGGTACCAACATTTTGAGGCTAGGTCGGCCCTGCGCCGTTTACGATCGAAAAAACTATTTTCAATTACTTGGGGCTTCAGACTAGACCGCTCAGCTGGACAGACAGTGCACTAACACATTTAAATCATGGTTACGTTTTTAGGTAACGTATTATAATAGCTGCAGTTACCTGTCCACACATTCTTCAGTACATGAACAGAGGTTTCCCTGGCTGTATTGTAATGTTCGATTCACCAGTAAGCTCCCCTCTACAGTGTCGATTCCCATCATGCTCTTCAAGCTGCTGTGACATAGTCTGTTTCCAGGAAGACTGTGAGCTGGTGAAGTGGTGTCATGATCAGATTCTTTTACGTTGCCCAACTTACTCTTCACTCCCATTTTGGTTAGCATGCTTCACCTGAGCATAATGCTGCTCTTCACTTTCATCTTGATCAGCACTTTTTCAAGCAACCCTGATGTTACTCTTTAATCTCACGATATTCACTATAATTCACCTGCCTATAATGTTACTCTTCTCTCCCACCTTGATCAGTATATTTCACCTGCCTATAATGTTACTCTTCTCTCCCACCTTGATCAGTATTTTTCACCTGACCCTGATTTCTCTTTGTTCACACCTTGATCAGTATGTTTCCCCTGACCCTGATTACCCTTCGTTCTCACCTTGATCAGTATGTTTCACCTGACCCTGATTACTCTTTGTTCACACCTTGATCAGTATGTATCACCTGACCCTGATTACTCTTCGTTCTCACCTTGATCAGCATGTTTCACCTGACCCTGATTACCCTTCGTTCTCACTTTGATCAGTATGTTTCACCTGACCCTGATTACTCTTTGTTCACACCTCGATCGTTATTTTTCACCTGACCCTGATTACTCTTCGTTCTCATCTTGATCCGCATGTTTCACCTGACCCTGATTACTCTTCTCTCCCACCTTGATCAGTATGTTTCACCTGACCTTAATGTTACTCTTTACTTCCACCTTGACAAGTACCCCTTACCTGAGCCTGATGTTACTCTTCCCTCCTACCTGGACCAGTTTGCTTCTCCTGACCCTGATATTGCCCTTCCCTTCCAGCAGTTACACGTTCTCACAAAACAGAAACTGCTGTCAGAGATGAAGGGCTAATCATTTCATTGTACTACAGCTCACTTAACAAACGATCGGATTGTCCATTCTCATCCTTTCTTCCTTTTCTCCCCGGACTGTAAACCAGGTACACATTTGCATTTGAGTGAATTTCAGCATTAATAACGAGGTTCGAACCCAATTCCTTTCCCGTGAGACTCGAGTGCCTACAACTACGCTACTCAAACACTACACGTATTGATTTCAAGAGTGAACGGCTCGCTATCAAAAGGATTCACCCCCTTCTTCTTCATCCTCTTCTCAACCCCGGGGAAAATGAGTTATCCATTTTTGTGTCCCTTGCATAATATTTGAGGAGTTGATTCCAAAGCTTTCCTTCAAACACAGATGCCCACTTTTCACTCTCCAAGTTTTTGGTCTGTGTGAATGGCAATAGGTTGACGAGAAGAAGACGTTGTTTGATTCAGCAAACGACATGCTAAAGTGAACAAATGGGTGGCATCAAAAATAATTCTGTATTAAAAATAGTCGAGCTTTACTGATTCTCAGATGCTGATTACCAAAACACAATTACCCATTTTGGATGTTCTGGAGGGGGTCTATAAAAAGGGATGTCAATGAGTGTTATTTGAACTTTCCATTTTTTGGTGTTGTGTGACATAGGACAAGGGTCAGCTGCAAATGAGGAAAGAAATCAGCGAGCAGGGATTATTGTATCTCTCGTTTTTTCGTTTTTGCCCGATTGGTACCTGGTATGAAAAATATAAGAACACTGTAACCTACCACGAATGTCTTTAGAGGTGAATAAAGCCGGTTGTGCTTAATACTGAGAATCTGACCATGTGAAGCGAAATTGCCATTATAAACAGCAATTGCTGACGGTTGTATACAGGCTTCCTGTATGGGGGCCAGATGCTTCATATGGGTGAGAAAAATGGATGGTTGCAAAACAATAAATCATTCAATTAATGCCCATCGCTCCTTTCGGGGCACAGGCCATTGAAAAGTTCAGACGAACCGCCCTTTCTGCCTTTCTCCAGTTCAGGTGCAGGAATAGAAGTTCATTTTCAATTTCTTTTCCAACTGTTCCTTGGTCTGCATATCTTCCTTTCCCCTGTGAATTCCATATCAAGGCATTTTTAGCCATGTTTGAAGACGATTTCAGTAGACTGTGTACTATCCAACCGCATTCTCTACTTTTGATCAATTGCTTGACTGGTTGTTCTTTTCTAATTTCTCCCCCCACGTCTCGTCAGTCTATATCCAATAACATCCCTAGACATTTTGTGACGAAAGACTGGAATTTCAAGTGCCTCTGTCGTTCCCCGAGTTTATTCAGGACAGAAGTACCGAGTTGACATTGGAATTATCTTAACTTTGCAATAGTATTCATTTTCTAGACTTTTCACGTATTATTCAGTAACATTAATTCTGCCCTTGTGTTTCCAATACTAGCTTTTGCATTTAGGTGCCCCCAGAAGTATCAACGGTGGTGCCCAAATATTTGAAGGTGTCCACCTCTTCCAGTGCCTCACCTCAAAGCATCTTTGCTTAAGGTGTTCATTTTGAATAGCTTGGGATTCTCCATATTACTATTTTGTCTCAAGTAGGATTTGAAATTTAAAAACCTCCAGCTGCAGTGGTGACCTATGCTTCACATTAGATCATACAAGAAAATGATTGCAAATCCATGGAAAATGATTCTTTACCAAAAGACCTGCTGAAATCGATCTGGATGTTTCGTATTTGAACGACAAGATAAATAGATTCTTGTGGCTTTTCAAGTTCTTAAAGGAGAATTGCAGAATCCATGTCTGATAGAGTTGACAAACGTCTTACCTGGCATGTCTGATAGAGTTGACAAACGTCTTATCTGGCATGTCTGATAGAGTTGACAAACGTCTTATCTGGCATGTCTGATAGAGTTGACAAACGTCTTACCTGGTATGTCTGATAGAGTTGACAAACGTCTTACCTGGCATGTCTGATAGAGTTGACAAACGTCTTACCTGGCATGTCTGATAGAGTTGACAAACGTCTTATCTGGCATGTCTGATAGAGTTGACAAACGTCTTACCTGGCATGTCTGATAGAGTTGACAAACGTCTTACCTGGCATGTCTGATAGAGTTGACAAACGTCTTACCTGGCATGTCTGATAGAGTTGACAAACGTCTTACCTGGCCTGTCTGATAGAGTTGACAAACGTCTTACCTGGCCTGTCTGATAGAGTTGACAAACGTCTTACCTGGCATGTCTGATAGAGTTGACAAACGTCTTACCTGGCATGTCTGATAGAGTTGATAAACGTCTTACCTGGCATGTCAGATAGAGTTGACAAACATGCCTTCTTACCTGGCATGTCTGATAGAGTTGACAAACATGCCTTCTGACCTGGCATGTCTGATAAAGTTGACAAACATGCCTTCTGACCTGGCATGTCTGATAGAGTTGATTAACATGTCGTCTTACCTGGCATATCTGATATTTGCAAAGGCAGAAGGATTGATTGAAGTGCATGTGTCTCTAGGAAAACAAACCGTGACCAATCCTCAGTCTCAGTTCACTACTGTCCCCACAGTTATGAGAGTGTCTGTCGTACGACTGTATTCCAATTTCTGGGGTAGTCGAAAGATTATTAGACTGATGACAACAGGCCGCTTCGTCACAGCTGTCGCCACGATACGTGCTAGGTATACTTGTTTATTTTACCCTCAACCGAAAAACAACATATACCTTACAGGGAACTTGATCTACTGCCCTCTTACTTAGCACACATCATCGACATCATTCGGTCAATGGGTACTAGATCAATAATTAGGGCACAATTTCGAGGACATGAACTTGTTGATGATGCGTCAGTAAGTTGGTCACAAACTGTTCTTAGATAAATGAAAAATGCAGTTACTAGTTTCTACAATTGTCATTAGGTGGCAGCAACATTCAGGTTTGTGGTTACTGTAGGTAGGTTACAGTCATTAGGTGGTAGGAACATTCAGGTTTGTGGTTACTGTAGGTAGGTTACAGTCATTAGGTGGTAGGAACATTCAGGTTTGTGGTTACTGTAGGTAGGTTACAGTCATTGGGTGGTAGGAACATCCAGCTTTGTGGTTACTGTTGGTAAAGTATGCACGGTTTCTCATGCACGCGCGCAGATCAGATACAACATGTCTTCCGTGTTCATAGAATGAACAACCAAAGAACAGCGTTTCTTTGGGAAAACGAACTTTCTACAAAGGATATTCATATCGGTATGATTCCTGTTTACAGTGAGAATAGAATGTCACATAAAACGATGCATAACTGGGTTGATACATTTTGTCAAGCGTGTTTAGAAATTGCTGCCGAAACCTGACCTGATTGTTCTTTTCAAATTGCAGCACACGCATATGTGTGGTGGTTGGGGAAGTAAGTTGATTTTAGCTGAGGTGCAAGTAACGATAGACAGTGTAGAAACTACAAAAGTGCGTTCACGCGGTATAGTCTACAGTTGCGGTAAACGGCTCATGAATGACCAGGACAATGAACGTGAAAGTACTAATGTGGCCGAGTGAGCAGACCAAAGAGATATGTGCTGCAGGATTTAGTGCACATATAATGCAATGAGAGGAAAAGTGAATCACTGTTGTTTGAAATTATATTGAGTAATAAGTTTTATTCTGTACATCATGTACATCGTACGTATATTCACTTGGTGCAGTAAAGCCCGGTTTCATTTGAAAATTGGTAAAGAGCTTCCGCTGTAAATATTACTTAGAGAGATAATTCGTGGATAGATAGAAACGGGTGTTTACGTTGAAACGTGCAACTAGGAAAGATGGATTGTTTGGACCTCCTGGTTTCTAGGATCTTGTAATGTTTCTGGGAGCGATGATTTTTGCCATTTAGAGATGGGAAGGCATTGTTTAGTTAAATGCGTTTATTGCTGACTCGCTGGCTGTTTTCATGGAAGCCTGGCTAATGAGGTGAGTCAGGTGATCCATGTAGTAGCCAGCGACACACAGTTAAAGCCAAGCATTGAACAACCGCTTGGAAGATCCCGCTCCACCTTCATCAGCACACTAGGGATGTGAGGGAGGCTTTTGTAAAGCCAATTAACCCCCCTTTCAGTGCGTTCACAAGAGTATACTTACTCATTGTGTGAATTCAACAACAGTAACAACAAAAACAACAACAGCAACAACAAGAGGAACAACAACATCAATAATAACATCACTAGGGCAGCCCTTACGTTCTGTACTGTTAAGAAACGATCTCATTTCACTCCAGAGAGAAACATAGGTGCTCAGTCCCTATCAGCAAATGACAAAGAGTAGATACTGATGATTCCTGTACCTTTCTGGTTGTTCAAACACCTGCTGTGTCCTCTCAGGCGTCCCTCTTTGCTGGACCCGCAATATGTGCAAGACTGGTTCATCGACCGAAGTGTTTTCAAAGAAAAGAATATCGTTGAGCAACTTCAACATGCCATCTTAACCCATTGCAAATGTCTCACCCGTGAGTGGTTTGGACGCCGAAAGGTACATTTGACTTATTTCGACAAACTCCAGCATGAACAGGACAGCTGATAAACACAAGTTCCAGGAGATTCGAGGCTTCTATTTCCACTATCCACTCACGCCACTGTCTACAATTCTGCGCCTTCTGAAGCATGGACTGAGAGTCAGAGATGATAACAGCCTACATTACAGAGGTCCCAGACGCATCAGAGCCGAACTCACAGTCTCAATCTTCATTCTGATACTGGACGTTGTTGTCAAGTATGCACCACTCCTCTCGGCAACGACCCTGCCTCTTACTCTAGTTGAGAATCCCCACACTGATCTTAGTAAGTGACATTGAGTATTAAAATAATAATTAATAGACAATACGCTGACACCAGACAGCATAATGATGGTATTAAATCTTGGGCAATGACTAGAATGACTTGACAACAGACAGCGAGTCATAATGTACTGCTTGCGTTAAAGTCATCAAACCAAATGCTATTCCGCCACCAAATGACGGCCCTGGAAAATACTGCCCCCGTTCAACCTGGCTAAGGGATTAGGAATCGAAAAGAGAAGAAGAACGAGGTTCTAAAAATGCGGTACTGAAAGCGGATGTTTTGGGTTGGAACGCGAAGATTTAGCAGCCTCGCTGTGAACTGCGACATGACGCCCCTGCCAATGCGAGCACTAAGAAAACAATATCACAGGCCATGGAAAATGAAGGGTAGAGTGGGGACGGATAACGATAACTTGTTATACCCAATGATGTGTTATCATTTGCTCATCCTGTGCTCCCATATACTACCTTCTCAGAGAATTAAGCAACGGTCGGGGTCAGGCGAAACATACCAACCTATAACTCACAACTCGTGGCTGTGATTCTTAAAATATGAATGTTGCAGCAGCCTGGCCAATGAGGTGCGGATTAAAAGTGTAATTCCTTATTGCACTACAGCAGGGAAATCCAAAACTCTTGTGCAAGAAGAAGAGCTACTGTGACATGCCACCACTTATACGGTTTCAGGAATGACACGTCCAGCAGAAGTAGATTTGGACGGCAACAACGTCCATTTCACGGTGTAAGTCAGCTAGTCAGTCAGTGAGTCAGAATGTCAGTCAGTCAGATAGTCAGTCAGTCAGAAAGTCAGTCAGTCAGTGAATCAGAAAGTCAGTCAGTCAGACAGCCAGTCAGTGAGTAAGAAAGTCAATCAGCAAGTCAGTCAGCCAGAAAGTCAGACAGAAAGTCAGTCAGTCAGTTACAAAGTCAGTCAGTTAGAAAGTCAGTTAGAAAGTCAGTCAATGAGTCAAAAAGTCAGTCAGAAAGTCAGTCAGAAAGTAGGTCAGAAAGTCAGGCAATCAGTCAGAAAAAGTAAGTCAGAAAGTCAGTCAGTCAGAATTTCAGTCGGAAAGTGAGTTAGTCAGATAGTATATCAGGCAGTCAGAAATCAAGTCAGTCAATCAGAAGGTCAGATAATCAGTTAGTCAGAAAATCAGTCAGCTATGAAGAAAGTCAGTCAGTCAGAAAGTGAGTCAGTTATGCCGAAAGTCAGTCAATCAGTCAGTATGTAGTCAGTCAGTCAGAAAGTCAGTTAGTCAGAAAGTCAGTCAGTCTGTCAGACAGTCAGTCTGTCAGACAGTCAGTCAGTAATTAAGTCAGTCAGTCATTCAGAAAGTTAGTCAGCTATGAAGAAAGGAAGTAAGTCACTCAGAATTCCGGCAATCCGAAAGTCAGTCAGTCCGAAAGTCAATTTGTTAGAAAGTCAGTCAGCTATGCATAAAGTCAGTCAGTCAGAAAATGAGGCAGTCACTCACTCATAAAGTCAGTCAGTTACTCAGAAAATCAGTAATTCAGAAAGTCAGTCAGAAATTCAGTTTTTCTGAAAATCAGTCAGCTATGCAGGGAGTCAGTCAGCCAGAAAGTCAGATCGTCCGTCAGAAAGTCAGTCAGGAAGTCAGCCAGTCAGAAAGTCAGTCAGTTATTCAGAAAGTCAGTCAGTCAAGAAATAACTCAGTCAGAAAGGGAATGAGTCAGTCAGTGAGAAATTCAGTCAGTTAGTCAGAAAGGTTGTCAATCAGTCATGAAGTCAGTCAGTTAGGCATTTTGACAGTCAGTTATTCAGAAAGTGATTGAGTCAGTCAGTCAACCACACACTCGCTGGTGTAATCCCTCGCGCAATACCTCAACGATTGTATTCTTGCCTCTCCAAAAGTCTGTCCAGCGATCAGTAACAGATTGTCTTCCCCTGACGTTAATCCTAACGCGTATTTCATGCCATTCATTCCTCAGTATTTGCCGCCTCTCTCCCCGTAAATCCCCATTTAATCTATACACAGATTTGGCCAGCAAACTTGGAAACAGACAACAGAAGCGCTATTCAACAGAACTAAAACATCCCTAAACAATGTCATTTTGACATTTCCAAATTTATTCACGTTTGTGTAACCAAAATAAAAAGAATTTGACGATTCACGGTTTTTTTTTTCCACTGTTGATGTTTTCAAATCCAATCCGCTATTTTTTTGCTTCTATCTGAGGCTACTAAGCTTAACTGAGAAATCCGCATTGCTGTCCTAGGATAGGGCTCCTTAGCCCAAGTCCTGTGTGCATGAGGATGGGCTGGTGGATCAGATTGGAGGTACAATAAAGGGATGAACAGTCCAGAAAAGAATAACAGATTATAGAATATTGGCAAAAAAGAGGTGGCTGTGTATTCTGGGTGTTTTATTAGAGAGAATTCGGTAAAGAGATTGTTGAAAACGGTTAAGGAGAATACATTTTTGTGATTAATTTTCTTCCTTTGATCACATCTAAGTGTAGCCCCCATGAAAAAGATACATTTTGAGTTTATGTAGAAATGTGAAAGTTGAAAAAGATTACAGAAAGGAAAGTGTAGAAAATGATGGGTAAATGGAGATGTGAAAAGGGAGATTTGAAAATGGATACGTTGAAAAGGAGATTTGAGAAGCGATATCCAGAGACATATTTGTAGAAAGCGATATGTGAAAAGGGATATTGTTACAATGACAATGTTGATAGGAGTGTATAGAAAAGGAGAGGCAGAAACGAAGCTGTCAAAAGGTAGATGAGTTAAGAGAGATGAAGAAAGGGATATTTCGAAAAATAGGTACGCATATAGGGAGATGTATCATAGGAAATGTAGATGTAATATGTAGAAATGATGATGAAGAAAGCTATTTCCAGATAGGGACATAGGGAGATGTAGCATATAGGGAGATGTAACATATATGAAGATGTAGTATTTAGGGAGATAGGAAATGTAGATGTGATATTTAGAACTAATGATGAAGAATCATGTATGTAAAAAGGGAAATGTTGAAAGGGAGGTATTGAAAGCTATTTGTAAAAAGGGATATATATAAAAATATATGCAGAAATGGAGGTGTAGAAAGGCACATGTGGGAAGAGATGCTGGAATGGAGATTATAAAGTGATATGTAGAAGCAAAGACGTGGAAAAAGACATGTACATACAAGATTACTTGAATATTTACTTTATTATGAGAAGAAGCGACATAAGCATATAACGAAATACTGAAAGAGTAATAAATTTTGAGTAGGAGTTGATTTAATCATTATGATATCGTACAAAAACTATGCTCTCTCCTCGCTGTCTCTCTCAATCAGAGAGAAATAGAGAGAAACGAGGATGATTCAGTAAATATGTCACGCATGCTCACCCAAATTAAAAAAATGAATAAACTGGAAAAACAAATATTATTGCACTTAAATTGTCCCTTATTTCTCAACATAATGTCCACTAACATTAAAACATTTACAATGTCCCTTATTTCTCAACATAATGTCCACTAACATTACTACACTTATCCCATCGCTTTATACCTGACGTCTTCGGTCAGCTGTTTTATCCATATCTTTGCAGTACGTGTTCAAACACTTCATCATTCGCCAAACGTCTCCCGCCAAGGTTGTATCACGTTTTATGATGTAGAATAAACCATGCGAACAGCATATTGCAGTTTCTACACTGTCTATCCATACCGCTCTGTGAGCTCAAATCATCTATCCCACCAGATACTTACTTACTTTCCGTGTCAAAACACCATTTAACACGGCATCCGTCCAGTATTCAGCAACTTGAACTGCCTTGTCGTTCGCCTCCATCATGTGGTTCATGTCACAGGTTTCAGGGAGGTTGGGGCAGGACATCAGATGATATTGGTCCTGAACTGCGCCGCATTCACATGTGTCGACATCTGAGTTTCCCCATTTCTTCAAGTTCACTCTGCATCTTGAGACACCAGTTCGAAGTCTGTTCATTGCCTTCCACACAGCGTAGGGCAGGTGGTGTCCAGGTGCAGCTTTTTCCTTGAGCTCTATCCATGGATCCTGCATTTTTGTCTCGCCACCTCTCGATGCGTTGACCTTACGGACTTGTCTGGATGGTTTCTGTCGATTTTAAGAAACTGTGTCTTGATTTAAGTCTTGTGGCTTGTTCCTGATAGCCAAACATCGGGTGTCTAGGGTCGTTTCCTGTTTCCTTCGTTCGATTTCCGCAGCTACACCTCTATTTATATCAGGTTTTGCAATGCCAATTAAGGGATATATTTTGATTGTGTGGGTGGGTTTAAGGCACCCCGACACTATCCTGCCCATTTCGTTCACTGCTGTATCAACTTGTTCTGCATAGGCGGAGTTTTTCCATACTGGGGCTGCATATTCCGCTGTGGAAAGGCACAGGGCAATCGCTGATGTGCGTAAGACTGGTGGCTGAGCACACCATGTTGTGCCAGTCAATTTTTGGATAATGCAGTTTATCGCATGTACCTTACGCTTTGTCTCCTGACAGTGTGTCATATAGGATAATGTGCGATCCAACCTTACACCTAGGCATTTTGGAGCCGGACAGTGTTCAAGATCCTGTCCTTGCCATCTGATCCGCAGTTCTCTATTTGCCTCTCTGTTCTCGAGGTAATATGCGCATACCAGAATCTTGTGTTGCAATATGAACTGTATGGTCAGGTCGGGTTTAAGAAGCAATTTGTGAACGACCCTGAGAAAATTTATCGACACAATTATTCACCGATTTCGCAATAAAGACTTCTTATAGTTAACAAGAAGTATTATATCGATATTTATCTTCAGTCCACGAATGTCGGTAGACGTCATGAGAAGGTGCGACCTCCTTTGTTTAATATTTTATGGCAGGTGAAAATCCACTGGTGACTTGCCATCGTCTGTTAGTCCCCTGGAATATACGATCGTCTATCTTTGAGACTGATGGAGATGGAAGCGTAAATTAGAGCAAGGAGGACCCGCAGCCTGTCAGGCGCCATCTAAGCGACTCAACTAACCACATAACCAAGATCTGTGATTATAGCCACACAGTTCCCTTTTTTGTCCCCATATTCTCTGTGGGACGAGAATCCCTAGAATAATTTTAGTAGAGTGTTTAATTGAATTTTGCCAGAGCAGCGGCCGTTAGGCCTACTTATTTCGATTTCCAACTGCTAAGGTATTTTTATCGTGAGCGCCACTGCACACGGGTGTCTGATCTCACTACTCAGAGATCAGGGGAAATATTTACCCGATGATCCACGTGAACAAATTCCGGTGTCTCCACCGGGATTTGAACCCGCGACCTCCAGCACCCAAGGCAATCACCTTACCTCGAGACCACTGGCACCCCTATTTCCTTATGAATACACCTTGAAAAAAGCAATTTACCCCCAAATGCAGGTCATTCTTTGCTTGTACCGCTTGTGAAAACAGACACCATTTTGTATATTAGATGCACGCGTTCATGTGGCACCTAAAGTTTGCTAACAAAAGTAATCACACAACTATATGTTCCTGCCACCTAATAAAAGTAATCACACGACTATATGTTGCAGCCACCTAACAAAAGTAATCACATAACTATATGTTGCTGCCACCTAACAAAAGTAATGACACAACTATATGTTGCTGCCACCTAACAAAAGTAATCACACAACTATATGTTGCTGCCACCTAACAAAAGTAATGACACAACTATATGTTGCTGCCACCTAACAAAAGTAATCACACAACTATATGTTGCTGCCACCTAATAAAAGTAACCACACAACTATATGTTGCTGCCACCTAACAAAAGTAATCACACAACTATATGTTGCTGCCACCTAACAAAAGTAATCACACAACTATATGTTGCTGCCACCTAACAAAAAGTAATCACACAACTATATGTTGCTGCCACCTAACAAAAGTAATCACACAACTATATGTTGCTGCCACCTAACAAAAAGTAATCACACAACTATATGTTGCTGCCACCTAACAAAAGTAATCACACAACTATATGTTGCTGCCACCTAACAAAAGTAATCACACAACTATATGTTGCTGCCACCTAACAAAAGTAATCACACAACTATATGTTGCTGCCACCTAATAACAACTTAAGAAACTACTAACTACACTTTTCAGCAATCCCATATCAGTTTGGGACGTACAAACCGGCTTACCCAGGTATAGAACTCAAATTCACACCTCCAATCATAATCAAATTCACGTCCTCAATCATGACTTAACACGTGTCCTAATTATACCTAAACTCACACCCCACCCAGTCCTCATTCCCTAATTTGACTTCCTGTGACACATCGTTCAGTAACTCATCCATGCCACTTTTAGTCCACTAACTTGAATGTATGCAGTCATGCGTCAACTAACCTCACAATGAAACGCTTAGTCCACTAACTTGACTTCATAACATGACTTATTGTTACTGATTTAGAAAACTCTGCTGAGTTTATATACAACCAGTTTCTTCTTCGCCACATAATTTAAAAATAGCTGTGTGTATCCATCTATTATTTAATGCATTAACTGACTCTGCCACCATTATTTCCTATGGCACTGTACTCCAAGCATTCACCAGACTTTGAACATAAACATATTTCCTAGTATCTAATCCGGACCTATAGTTAATTAATTTGTAGATGTGCCTACTTGCTCTTGCAACATTTAGTTTGAACAACTTGTTAAATTCTAATTTATCTTTTGTCTTGATTATCTTATAAACCTGTATTAATTTAAGTAGCCTTTAGTCTAGAAACTTGACTTAATGCGATACTTCGTTCACTACTTGGCTTTGTTCGGTCCTTACTTCATTAATTGTCCTATTGGTAAAGGATATCCCACTCGCTGTCGGTTCTAGTTTTCCCTTAACATTATAAATCAATGCACGAAAATCAATTTAATTTAACATTGACAAACTGTGAACCACTTGGACGACGAGGTACTACGTACTGGCTATTTTCAGCAGGATGGAGGTACATGCCACACCTTAGAATGGCTTATATTGCTTCCATGATTTGAAGATCTTCTTATTTCAAAATGATTTTATCCACCAAGGTCGACTGACCTTACCTTACCTGATTTCTTCTTTCTAGGCATGCATAAAGTGAACATTTTAGTCAACAAACCAAGGAATCTCATGAAAATACAAGAAAACGTTTAGTGGGGAAACTGAGTCTCTAGCTTCTGATGCGTTGGTGAAAGGCATGCCTTGATGCTAATAGTGACCACTTGCAACATATGAGCTCATTATGTCTCTCACACATTAAGGTATGTTCATGTCAAATTTGATTGAATTACGTTCATTGGTTTAAAGGCTTTCATATGAAAACTGGTCTATGAGGCGAGTGGAACACCATGTATTTTGATATATCCGTCTTATTGTTCAGACAGTTCTGCTTAGAAGAGAGGAGGAACACTGATTTAAAACCCACTAGTCCCACAGAGTGCTGGCTAGTATAGGACGATGAGAGTATCATCGGCTGTCTCGAGTAACTAGCATCTGCGGGCAACAACTCCACTGCCTTGTTGAAACCTCGTGAGGGGTAGGGCTACGGGAGTAAACTCAGACATAAAATCCGGAGTGGTAGCACTTAAGGCGGATGGTTTCAAAATGGCTCATTTTAATTACTCATTCCGGCAGCTCCTGCAGCTGAACTGGTTCAAAAAAACTGGTTGTCATGCTTTGCATTCCTTTGGATTACCCCAGTGAAGCCGAGAGAGGGATCCTGCAGTTTGGGCAGCCCAGGGTCTCATATTCAGCGCCCAGGCTACTCACGTGGTGTCACGCGCATGGTCTGCAAAGACTGAGATGCCTATAAAGAAATTGTTGCAACATTAACTACCACACAAATTCAACCCAGTCTAACACTTTAAACACCACAAATCAGCCAATTAAACTGCAATTCAAGACCCATCCATACACTATGAGTTTTGTCCACACTTTGTCATCTCTCAGAATCTCATTCCCCGTTGTTTTTACTAGCACATTTTGACAATGTATAACATTTTCTAGGGTAAGCAACTCTAAAATTCATGACATTTTGCAGCCTGTCACTGCGGATAGGACAAAAACCTTAAATTTGAGGATAACTAGCAAAAAATACCTAAATATATGAGAGAGCAACAGCCGAAGAAAAACAAAAACCTAGTTTTCCTTGGGATCAGAAACAGTAAGAAGAAGTTGGATTTTAATTCAATCTCTCATTTCAAATCTCATCTTACATTATGGCCTTAATTCCATGTCCTAATAGCTTCACAAAATCCCATCTCAGCAAATTCCAGATGTTCGCACAGCGCGAAGCTATCTCCCATATTGGCCGTTCATGGGAGACAGGATAATACTAACATGAACGCAACATAATGAAACTAAGACTCTTATTATAAGACGCAAATCAGGGTCTGTAAGTGGAATGGTGGCTCTTATTTCACGAATGGATGAGTTTAATGACAAATGCGCACGGTGATAACAGAATTGTCTTTCCTGCTCCAGGGCTGGTTATTCCCTGTGATATAATTATCTGAAGATCGGTTGGTCCGTGTTATGAAATTACCTCCCTTCGACCAGATATTCAACTTGGCAGGTTTGGTTGCAGCTAGAGTTTACTCTTCTCAGTATGGAAGTCGTACTAGGATTGGTGCGACGGACACCTCATGTTGATACACACACACACACACACTCACACACACACACTCACACACACACACACACACAACGTATATATATGCATATATATATTTATATATATGGGGATGGCGTGGGCTAGTTGTTAAGTGACATGGCTCACAAAGCAAAGGTGCTGGGTTCGATCCTCATCACAGCACCGGCCGTTACCATGGGACGCGAAATGCATCCTGAAGTCGGATGAGCTGGGCAGACAGGCTCAAAATAAAAACCACAGTGAAACGCACACCATCTTAAGGATTAGAGAAATAAGGCGAACGCAAAAACTAAAAATATGAAGAAAAAAAGAAAAATTTATTATATTTAGAAGGGGGCTTCAAATGAAAACTTTAAAAACGAGATAGAAATTAGAAAAACCGTTCCTTTGTATTGTAACTTAATAATATGGTTGTGTAGGGTGTCAAGCGTGCCCTGCTACTTGACGTCATAATTTTTAGCTGAATGATGGGAACCCACTTATGACATGCACCAACGAGATGCAGAGTTCTGTTATACGTTTTTTGAGGAACGAAGGGGGTAAAACCTATATAAATTCATCAACCAATGAAGGCCCATACGGTGATGTTTGACTCATTCCAACAAGTTTATGAGTAGAGTATGACGTTATAAAACGGCGTAAGTTCTGTCATAGACTTTTCACGACCGGGTCAGGCACTCCGAGTAGTGACACCTGATTCTATTGCATTTTTTGACCGCCTCGAAGAGGAAAATCGTCGATTGACTTTGAATGAAACTTCCATACATCTGAATATCGGTCAAGGTCATCACATTACATAATCTATAATGTGTTACAGTACAAACAAAGTGTCTGCAAGGTGAGTGTCACACAAGCCTACTCTAGAATCACATAAACGACGGGTTGATGCCTGCCGGGAACGTTTGCGGCGCTTTGAAGCAGAAGGTGATGGTTTCCTAGCAAGAATTCATATTGAAGATGAAATCCGGGTTTACTACTTCGAGCCTGAAACGAAGAGAGCGAGCAAGGGATGGTGCCATCTCTTTTCACCGGAACCGAAGAAGTTGCGCACGCAACAATCTGCAGGGGAGGTTATTCTAGCTCTCTTTTACGATGAACGAGACGTTATGTTAGAGCACTGCATGCCCAGGAGGAACACTGTCACCAGGGCCACGTATACAGATCTTCTCAGGAATCATCTTTGACCCGCAATCAAATCCAAATGACGTGGACTCCTGAGTAAATGTGTTCATTTGCAACATCATAGTGGTCAACCCATACTGCCCCTGTAACGGCTACAACCACCGATTACATCTAGTTTAAATGTCTACCACATCCACAGTACTCACCACACGTATCCCCAAATGATTTTCTAGTCTTTCTACGACTAAAAGAAGAATTGAGAGGAAAGATTTTCTAGTCAGATGAAGAGATCCAGCAGGTAACACACACGACCACAATAATTTTTTTCTAAAGAAATTCTTGAACATTATAGGCGCTGAGGGACTTGTATCGAACGCAACGGTGACTACTTCGACAAATGATACAGTTGTGTTTCACATTTTCAGAATAAATTTACACAAAAATATGTATAGTTTTCATCTGAAGAAATAACGCGCGTGCGTGTGTATGTGTGTGTGTGTCTGTGTGTCTGTGTGTATGTGTGTATATGTATGTATGTGTGTGTATGTGTATGCGTGTATGTGTATGTATATGTATGTGTGTGTGTATATGTATGTGTGTATGTGTATGTGTGTGTATGTGTGAATGTGTGTTTGTGTGTGTATGTGTGTGTGTGTATGTATGAATCTGTGTGTATGTGTGTGTGTGCGTGTATGTGTATGTGTGTATGTATATGTGTGTATGTGTATGTGTGTATGTGTGTGTATGTGTGTGTATGTGTGTTTATGTGTGTGTATGTGTGTGTATGTGTGTGTATGTGTGTATGTGTGTGTATGTGTGTATGTGTTTGTGTGTATGTGTGTGTATGTGTGATGTGTGTGTGTATGTGTATATATGTTCGTGTATGTATGTGTGTGTATGTGTGTGTATGTATGTATACATGTGTGTATATGTGTATGTTTGTGTGTCAGTATGTGTGTGTGTATGTGTGTGTATGTGTGTGTGTGTGTTTATGTGTGTATGTGTGTGTATGTGTGTGTATGTGTATGTATGTGTATGTGTGTGTATGTGTATGTGTATGTGTGTGTGTGTGTTTATGTGTGTATGTATATGTATGTGTGTGTGTGTATGTGTGTATGCGTGTGTTTATGTGTGTACGTGTGTGTGTGTGTGTGTTTTTAAACAAGACTGCCGAAGAGACTCATGTACGGTGAGCTAAGGGAAGGCTGGCAAAAAGGAAGTCACCCAAAAAACCAATTTAAGGACAACCTGAAGGCATCTCTGAGAAGAGATGGAAACAATTAGGAGATCATCATGGAGAACAGATCGGACTAGTGAAGTAAAAGTATGCCTGGCTGAAGCAGAGAGTCACCGAATGTAAACAGCAGAAGGAAAAAGCAGATACATTTCTCTCACCGGCTGCAATAGACCTTGTCTGCAAACCGTATAATAGAACATTTCGTGCTTGCATTGGACTGATAAGCCACGTTAGGTCCAGCAAACACGGGACCGAAACACGACAGCCAGTGCAGAAATAAAAAAAAACAGAACATCCAACAAGGATGTTATCGATAGCGACGGTCAGTTATTATATACGAGGCGTGTTCTTCTTCTTCTTCTTCGTACGCAGTCAGACAGTAACCATTATTTTTTCGAAAAAAGCGGCGGTCATCCTGAGGCTGTCGCCACTGCCATAGCGCTTGTCTTGCAGTTCCACTGGTGATGGCCACATCTGCTCTCTCTGATCCTCGTATGTGGGCAGTTCTGCAGCAGATGTTCTGCGGTCATTTTACCAGTACCGCACGGGCATTCGTCGGTACCACCTATCTTCAATTTGTTGAATAGGTGGTACCTCAGTCTATTGTGGCCAGTGCGAAGTCTGAAGACAACGACCTGCTCTCTTCGGTTCAACTGGTAATAGGCACCGTTTTTGGTGTAACCAGTATGTTCGGTTTCCCATTTGTTCATGTATCTGGCTTTGATAAGCCGTTTTGACTCTTCGTACGTCATACTAGTATCTGTTTGTGGTAGTCTTGCACCTTCTTTTGCCAGTCTGTCTGCCTCCTCGTTGCCTTGGATGTTGCAGTGTGATGGGATCCACTGTACCACTACCCTTTTTGGTGCGGACTGCTAGCACAGTTTGCAGAGTGCTGCTCTTAAGTCATTAAGCTCAGTGTTTTTCTGGCTTTTTAGCGCTGTGACTATGGCGAGAGCATCTGTAAGCAGGACGATATGGCTTTCATTATCTTTGTGTGTCACCATTTCTTCCACTGCCGCCCTCAGTGCCTCTGCCTCCGCTCTGAAGTTGCTTGTGTACTTACCAGTAGCGAATGACAGTGTTATTGTTCTGCCATTTGGTAGGTTCAGGAATGCTCCTGCCCCTCCGTTCTGTGTATTCTTTGTTACAGCGAGGCGTGTTCAAATGATACCGGACCTAACTGCAAAAAGTGAATATACGTACGATGTGCATGATGACGTCACTTCTGATGTAACCAATACATATTAACCGTCAAGTTTGCAAAATTTCATTATCCTCAAATTCATAGTTTTCTCAGCCGACCGTGGAAAACATAGCCGGTGTGATACGGAATACGTCCATAGTTGATCAGCGAGGGGTGATTCGGTTTCTAACAGCTGAAGGATGTCGACCAGTTGATATTCATAATGCAGACAGTCTATGGTGACAAAAATGTGTCGAAGACAACAGTGAAGAACTCGACAATGATGTTTAAAGAAGGACGTGAATCAACGACATATCTTCCGAGACGAGGTCAGGCGCATATTGTTGCGTCAGAATATGCCATCGCGAAAATTGATTCGGATGGAGAGATGCCGGAGCGAACGTTTGGACACGCGTGTTACCATACACTGCTTGTATTCTGCGATGAATATCAACTGGTGGACATCCTTCAGCGGTTAGAAACCCAATCACCGCTCTCTGATCTTCTTCTTCTTCATCTTCTTCGTTCGTTATCAATCTCCCACTACCAAACCCTGAAAGAACCTAAGTAGCAGAATGTAGTCCAGAGAACGGTATGCGCTGTGTCGTAGTTTACAGCTTGGCTGCGATATTTGCACCTTTCGGTCGTACACATCCGACTTCAGCAAGCATTTTTTGAGTACCGGGTTAGCATTCCCTCTTCGATCCCTTCTCTTATGCCAGTCTGCCCTGCTGCATCCTGTTATCCAGGATCACCACGTGGAGGTGTAGAAGGGTCTTGGCAGCTATGGTTCGCTGGCCCTGACTCTAGCAGTCAGCTCATTTCCTGCTCAGCATCTCGATCCCGCTATCTGATCAACTTTGACAAATTCCATATCCCACCCACAATCTTTTCAACGGTCTGCTGAGGAAACTATGGATCGATAGATAATAACATTTTGCAAATTTGACGGTTGGTATGTGCTGTTTACACAAGACGTGACGTTAGCATGCTGATCGTACGTGTGTTCAATTGTTTCAGTTTGATCCGGTTTCATTGCCACATTGTTCGTATGTTTATATATATATACATATATATATATACATATATATATATATATTTAAAAAAAAATATTTATATATATATATATATAAATATATACGTCTTGTATGTATATTCATGACTGTAGTCGGACTATGCTGACTGGCAACATTTTTGACTAACGTGTGAGCCACCCTAAACATTTTCAAGTCTAGTGTATATAAATATATATATATATATATATATATATATATATATATATATATATATATATATATATATATATATATATATATATGATAGTTAAGCGGTCAGTGTAGTTTCCCTGCTCAATAACTCGGGCATGAATGCCATCATGATATTGTCGCACTGTTGCAACGAATGTTGGCGGGCACCCAGACTTGACCAGAGCTCGCCACAGACCGTAACGATGTACGGTATCAAAGGCCATAGAAACGTCCACAAACGTCGTATAGAGCGAAACATTTGACAATTCTTTTGAATCTGTTTTGCTGGAAAGTTCATATTGATGGTCCCAGTGTTCTTTCTAAGGCCAGATTGAATCTCAGGTAGTAATCTCTGATCCAGGTGAATATTTAGTCTGTGGAGAAGTATTTATGAAAGCACGTTTCCTCCAACGCATAGAAAAGATATCACTCTATAGCTGTTACATATTTGTCTACTACATTTACCCTTAGGTATGATATGAACAATGGAAGCATTTTTTAATTCCTGTGGGATACTCTTTTTCTTTCATATTTCGCCAAACAGATGAATCGGTGTGAAGCAATCACGCGTACTGGTCCTCCCGGCTCTTGTGAATATCAAGTTGTCTGTCTTGCTGTGGAGTGCCGACAACAATTGCGACGTTGTAGTTGGGGTTGACTACCACATTGACGGCGGGCTATTCAATCTGAGACGGGTCAAGGCTAAAACCAAAATCCACAGGGTGACTGTACGTGATTTACTTTGTGCGGATGACTGTGACTTAAATTCAAATACGGAGGTTGACATGCAAGAATGCATGAACCTATTGGCTACTGCTCGCGTACATTTTGACCACGCAATATATATCGCAAAGACAGAGGTTCTACATCAACCGGATCCAGATATGGCGTTTTCAGAGCCTTCACTCCTGGTACACGTCCACTGTTTAAAAATGTTCACAGATTGACTTACATTGCCAGTACTCTGTCTCAGGCTACTCGGATGATAAAGTGAATTCAAGAATAGCTAGTTCAGGTGTGGCACCTGGCTGACTATGTAGTAGGGCGTGGGATAGGCGAAGGGTCAGAACACAAACAAACATGGTCTAACTTGCAGTTGTTCTACCTTCCTTTTACATGCGTGAGAGATCTGAGCCGTATTTAGTCGTCATGTCGGGAAAATAAACCACTTCCACGTGCACTGCTTGCGGAAACTTATGAAGATTAGACCGAAGAACATGGAGATAAATACAGATGAGCTAGCGCGATTGGGCATGTCAGGTATACGCACCATCATATGTGTAGCACAGCTGAGATGACCAGGTCATGTGGTACGATGTAATCAATGTCTACCAAAAGAGCTGCTCTATGGTGAATTGCAAGATGGCAAAAGAAGAAGCGGATGCGGTACAATAAGGCGTTTAAAAAAAAAATCACTAATCCAAATCAATAGTAAGCTTAGATGGCCAGGGGCCGTCGCGTCGAATGACCGTGTCCATGACCACGTCTGATGGCCGCGTCCCAGGCGGTCTGCAGTTCTGTTTTAGCCAGGTGTTGTGAGGGTGGCCCCGAGGACGTCTACAAGATGAGCACGTCTTCTTCCCGTAACTCGCCCCCACAGCCTACTTCGATCAATCGTTGAACAATGCCGAAATCGATCAATCGTTGAGACAATGCCGACATCGATCAATCGTTGAGACAATGCCGAAATCGATCAATCGTTGAGACATTGCCGAAATCGATCAATCATTGAGACAATGCCGAAATCGATCAATCGTTGAGAGAATGCCTCCGGTGCGGTATTAATCATGATGACGGGAAACATTGCCACTAATCATACAGACTAACACATCACTATTGCTGAGGGTGTTCAGAGACATGTGGCATCAAGAATAAATGAGACTATACAGAAATGATCGCTTCGCAAGTCTACTCGCATCAACCATTCTTCAGCCTCGGTGATAGGAAGCGTCCTATTTCCTTATACTACACGCGACAGACAATTCGGGGCTGGGATTGGTTGATTTAGCGATCTTCAAACGCATGTGAACAATACATGTTGACAAAGTGGTCCTCATAGTTTGTAGTGGACGAACAACATATATCAATATATATTTATTTGTATCACCCAGTTTAAAAAGAATATATCAACTGTCTCCTTCTGAGCATGTAGTTAAAGGGTCTAAAGGGATCATGCTTGATGCTTGGAGCTGACAGACCTATTCGTGTGAAAGAATAATGCCATTATAATGTCCACTACAGATAAAGAGTGGCAGAGTAGGTCTATAAGTAGGTAATAAACTGATATGGCATAGCGGAAAAATGTAGCTGATAGTTTCTGAAGGTGCCGTTAAATGGCGGTGACATTCTTCATTATGATTACTGCAGGTAGCAGACGCTACGTGTCACATGAACACATGCTGTTGTGATTCAACATAGCTTCCGTGCTCATTGGGTAAGCAATCAAATGTTGTGTTCTTGTGCGTGAGCAAAAGGACTTTCTACAAAAGATATGCGAAAAGAAATGCTTCTTGTCAGCAGTGAGAGGTGTTTATCGCGCAAAGCTGTGCATAGCTGGGCCTGTAAATGTTTTTATGGACGCTAAAACATTGGTCATGAAGCGCCATTTAGTCGTTCTGTTCCCATTGCAATAGAAGCATATGTTTGTCGGGTAGGCGAGACGATTTTTTATGACAGACAGCTACGAAAACAGTGTGGCAAATGCAGTATGGTGTTCGCATAGTTTAGCCCACAATATAACACATGATCGATGAATATTTCAAATATGTGCTCAAGGCGGGTATCCAGATTACAGACTGACGAACACAAAATGAACCTGAAAAGTTAGGTGATAGGCGAATATATGTTGGTGGTAATTATGTTCCGAAAAAAGGGACACATTAAGTACAATAATAACGTTTGTTAAAGCTCTTATCTCATTAAGTATTTTATAAAATGCATTCGTGACCTACCCCCTGACTAGCCCTCATGTTTGCGTGAGCGTGTGTGGATATATTTAAATATTTGTGTACGTGCGTTAGTGTGAATGTGTGTGTGTGTGTATGTGTGGTTGTGTGTATGCTTGTCCATGTGTGTGTGTGTGTGTGTGTGTGTATCTCTGTTAATTAATAAATTATCTTTCTTTGTAACCTCTACACCTCACGGTAGAAGAGGAGCGACTAAGTAAGTAATCTTTCTCTGCAACATTATTACCCTCACGAAAGTTTCGTTCCAGATTTAAATAAGGAGCAAAATAGGAACAGAAGACACCCGTTTTTATCAACCTTCGTCGTTTCATTTTTGTAAATGAAATTAGAAAGTTCGTTCTGCTTAGCGCTCAGGTTTCGAGCGTACGAGAGTGTGTGAGGGGGAGAGCGGGGATACATCAAGTAAGCCTCATTACATCTATGTCATGTGATGGTTTCGCTTAATTGAATATCTCTCTTGAAAGACGCTGGCACATGCCAGGGGAATGGGTCATGCATACGTGTTCTCGCTTGGCTGCAAGTCGAGGATTTGTCAAGACTGACAAGATACCTGTAGAAACTGCCCAGGTACATCAGTGATTTTCTGAGAACGTGATACTAGAGTCGTACAACTTTTTGTGGGCACATTTTGACACTAAACCTCATACGGCATGATTAGACTCGTAGGAAAACGGTGACAGATTTGTCTTGTTGGACTGAACTGACGAATATATTCCGCTTTCCATCTTACACCGTAGTCCCTTTTGGCGATATTAGGATGTAGTGGCCAGTGTATGGATGCATGTGTGTATCTGTTTGGAATGTGTTTCACTAAATCGATTTTGCAGTACAGTAGTTTTACCAATCCTTTCAGTACGCGGGGAAGTGGTAAGATTGAGCTCATTCTCTGGCATGCACAGTCAACCTGAAGACGAAGTGATGCCAAACCCGATGGGTTGGGATTGCAAACTTAGATGTGATGCTTCTCTGACCCTTGGCTTTTTTTTACATGGCCGTCTATGGGTATTGCAAACATTATTTTAAATATTACGTATACATTTGTGTTGAGAAAAATACTTTTCATTTATTTATTTATTTTCGCGATTCATAAGTAATATACTTATCCAAATTAACATCATTTCTCCCACACACACACAAATACAAAATGAGAGAGAGAGAGAGGGAAAGAAAAAGAGAAAGACACGAATATAGCTATTTTGTTCCTATCAATTCATAGCACGTACCGACGTGGCAGGGTAAGGACCATAGATGGATATATCACCGATTAAGACGACCCATGGACAGAATTACCAGTCAGGTTATACTCTGGACTTCCAAGCGAAAGAGTCGTTGGGGAAAACTGAAACGTTACAGCGGAAGTTGTTGGCTCTTTTTTCTATATGTCTTCCTTCCTTACGATGTCCTTCCACGTTATGAAAATTTTCCTTTGAAGGCATCTGTTAACGAAGAACTAGTCTTTGATGTTTGGTCTTGGTCGTTCTCTATGTCTTTTCTCCATACAGCAACCCCAACTTGGCACTGACATTTTAATATTCTAACTTTGGGGTGAATCTTGATTTCTCTGGATCTCCATTTGGTGCTTAGTCTCAGGAATGCCTCTCGTGACTTTCCAATCCTGATCCTTTTGTCTGCATCTGTACCTGTCCTGCCCTAATCGGTGGATGTATCACAATATGTAACAACCATTTAGAGAAGTATTTGTGATTTTCGGTAATGAGCGAAACGGTAGCCCTGTATAACAGATGTTCTCTATCTGTTTCCATTTTGGGGGACCTTTTTCCAGTGATGAAAATCCAGCTGCCCTGGCGTTCCACAGCATCGTCACTCGCCCCGATCGTGGTCTCCTTACTCGTCATGTAGGTTCCAATTTGGCGCTTGACTGTTTTTGTTTACTCAACTTTGATCCACTCGCCTCTACCGTCTTTCCATAATCTTCTTCTGTGTTGATTGTTGTTGTGTTGATAGTCACAGATCTGTGTTGATTGTTGTTGTGTTGATAGTCACAGATCTGTGTCTGCTATTCTTGCTATTTATCACAATGTCTGCGATGAGACCAGTCAGTGCACACTTTCTCTCTGAATAAGATAAGGTTCGACGCTGCGGTGTGGGTTCTTCTTCTTCTTCTTCTTCGTCTTCTTCTTCTTCTTCTTCTTCTTCTTCTTCTTCTTCTTCTTCGTTCGTTCTCAATCTCCCGCTACCAAACCCTGAACGGGCCTAAGTAGCAGAATGTAGTCCAGAGAATGGAATGCGTTGTGTCGTAGTTTACAGCTTGGCTGCGATATCTGCACCTTTCGGTCCAACACATCCGACTTCAGCAAGCATTTTTTTAGTACCGAGTTAGCATTCCCTCTTCGATACCTTCTTCTTAGCCAGTCTGCCCTGCTGCAGCCTGTTATCCAGGATCACCGCGTGGACGTATAGAAGTGTCTTGGCAGCTATGGTTCGCTGCCTCGGACGCTAGCAGTCAGCTATGGATCGCTGACCATTGCAGCTCATGCGCTGCTCACCAGCTTGATCCCGGTGTGGTTTCGAGCCTGGCACATTTGAAACTGCACGTATTCTCAAAGGGAGTGGGGTCGGACCAGAGTGCCTGCATCCTGAATTACCTTCCAATCGTCTTGACTTATGTCGTGCTACTGCCCCATGATAGACCAGAGAGTGAGGTTGATGACCAGTGCAATTTCTTCCTCACTATAATCCAAGTACTTCGCACGTTACACCATTATGACACAACTTTCTCATTTTGTTACCATCATTGCTTGCTATGGGCAACTAACTACTGAGCCATGTGGTAGAACTTACTTAATGTAACTTTCATGTCGTTCTACTAGTTTAAGCATAGGTTCAACACTGCATTTGGCTTACCCTTACCAGTGTGTAGGACAATCGTATTCAGGTTTTTGTTGAAGGATAGATCCAGCACCTTCACTTGGCTTACCATTATCAACTTTTAGAAGAGCCTGATACCAGTTATGTGTTATCAGATATGTAAAGCACCGCAGAGACCCAGTAGTCTCGAGGTAAGGTGTTCTACTCGGGTGCTGGAGTTCGCGGGTGCAAATCACCATGTAGATCGGGATTTTTTCACGTGGATCATCTGGCAAATATGTCCCCAGATCTCTGAGTAGTGAGATCGGACATCCGTGTGTAAACTGGCGTGCACGTAAAAATATCTTTTGGGAGATTAAAATAGAAAAGAGTAGACTTAATGGCCACTGCTTGGGTAAAATTCGAGTTACAAAACTTATCAAATTATTCTAGGGTTTCTCGCCAATAGATAAAATGTTGCAAAAAGAGATGTGTGTGTGGATATAACGTCAGGTCTTGGTTATGTGGTTAGCGGAGTGGTATAGATGGCGCCTGACAAGCTGCTGGTCTACCTTACAGCACCACCAGTCCCAAAATACGGCAATCGTATATTCCAGGGCTTAACGGCTGGTAACATATACTGGGATTGATCTGGCAAGACACTAAAGCGTTTTCGTCTGCCATAAAATATGAAACAAAAGGTGGGTACACTTCACTAAGACGTCTAAAAACACAATTATCCCATAGCTGGTGAACAAGCCTGCTCTTGGCAGCCCAATGGCATTCTAATATATATCCAGGTCTTCTTCAATTGTTTCGCTGCTCCGTACAGTGTGCTGGAAATTGGCGACAGTGCATATAAGAATATTTTCCTCATGTCGGCAAGCGCCTTGCACTCAATGAGTAGATGTCGAACTGTTTCATCAGGATGAGAGCAGTGTCTGCACAAGGGCAGGTGTTGGGGATTGATGCGGTTCAAGTGGCTATTGACTCTATTATGTCCTATTCGGAATTGAAAGATGAGACTTCTATCTCTTCTATGTAGTTTATTTATGTCATCGTTACTTTTTGGCTGTGACATTTAGCTAAATACACTGCGACCTGTTGTTCCCGTCGCCCACCTGTTCATCCAGATTTTCCGAGTATTATTCTTAATAATTTGCTGTACTGTGTAGTCACTGCATGCTCTATCCAATTGTTGTTTCGGGGCTCCTGTTTTCGCCAATCTGTCGGCAAACTCGTTCCCTAGTAGCCCACTCATACCTTACTACAACGTCTAACAACAAGCGGACTGATAATAGTAGCAAGACAACACTGCATGTGGCTCACCCAAATCAGAATGTCGGAAAACCTGATTCCTGTTCTTTGTTTAAGCATAGGTGCAACACTGTAAATGGGTTACCCTAACAAGATTTCAAATAATAATAATGTTGGCTTAGTCGTCAAACGCCTGTTGCGACGATCTACCACTAGCATGTCCAACTACTGAGGATTGTTCGTGCAGCGTAGTGTGTTGACATAAATCCCTACCGACTCCTCTAGTTGGAACCAAGTACTCCGTAACCTGGGAATGAAGGTCGCGAGGAGTGTGTGTTGAACCAATGTTTGTTTCCGCTTTCCTTATCCGACCGTGTCTGACGCCGTATTTCTTATCGTTCCGCCACCGTGACCTCTGGATTGAACCCACCTTCGGGTCAGCGTTACACTTGCTGTACTCAGAAAACAAGGTTGGGAGAGGTATGGTGTAACATCCCGTAGAAGGGGGCAGGAGGTAGGCGGCTTCAGTCCTAGGGCCCTTGAGCAGTTATAGCATGGGCTGAATTATGTTGTGCATTCAAGAGGAACGTTCAAAGCCATCTTGGACTGTTTTATCACGGGTTAAGACAGGCACAGCTGCACCAAGATGCAGTATAACAACAGGATAGCCGAGTACTTGAATTCCACAGAATAAAGGCCTTGATACCACCTGCTGAAGGAGTTGTGAATTATAATCCGGACATGATTTAGTAAACATCAGAAAAAGACACGAAAACCGGACTTTTAAGCGAAGACTGATTTCAGTGATGTGCAATGCGGTTGTGCAGCAGTGGGTGATGAGATTGTCAGCTCCATGGTATAATCCTGCTGAGTTAAATATTGGGAGTAGGGAGGTGAAACATGACTGCAAACACATGTGATCAAACGCACATACACAAAAACATATACACACACGTACATGCATAGAGTCAGATCATGTTGCTTCTCTCCTTTGTCATCTAATCAATTACTTATTCTTTCACTCACTCCACTAACTCCACTACCTACAACCACTCTTACTAATTCACTCACTCACTCACTTACTTCCTCACTCACTTACTCAATATTTCATTCACTCTCTCACTCTGTCACTCAAACACTTACTCAAGAACTCGCTTATTCACTTACTTGCTCACTGTATCACTCACTCCCTCACTCACTTACTCACTCACTCACTTACTCATAACTCACTCATTCACTCGTTCACACACTATTTAAATCCTACACTGACTCACTCAAATACACACTAACTCAATCCCTCACTTACACACTCTCTCACAAACGTCAGATCCAAAAAGATCTTCTCTCGCACTTTACCCATCCTTAACCCCTCCCACACCACACCCCCTTCCCCTCCCCAACCCCCACCATTTGCAACTTCCAACCCACCACGCCACGCCGACATGTCAGAAACAGTCCTCCAATAATATAGATATGATGGACGCTCTCATTTAGCATTGAAGCTTTCTAGCAGATGGCGAGATGACGAACCTGTCTAAAATTGGTATATATGCACACACAAAAAAGACAACAAAAAAAATTGAAAAAACATGTGTAGATTAACAGCATCGTTCCGCACAGAGAGATGGTGAAACTAATTTTGTGCGTGTCATGGAAAATGGCAGAGGATTTCAAAGCTCTGCCGTCTGATCGTGAATAACAATTGATTCGAAAAATCTTCCATTTAGCGATTTAAAAGTATTTTGATGATATTCTCTTGCAAGAGACGAATTACAGTGGTAACTGTATGCTCTGTAAGGAGCAGAATGGTTACACTATAAGGTATATGTGAATAATCAAAATTGGAAGTTCATTAATATCAAGTCGACCCAGAATAAATGGGTACCCGACATACGATTATGGAAGTAAAAGTATTATAAATTACAATTATTATTATGGACGTAAAAAGCAGCGAGGCAAGAAACTGTTGATCATTTATCTCATTTGAGCTGTGGCTTAGTATACTGAAGTCTCTATCAACTTCATTCCCCGACAGTAATGTAACTACTATGGGACAAACCTTGAATTAGTATACTGAAATCTCTATCAACTTCATTCCCCGACAGTAGTGTAACTACTATGGGACAAACCTTGAATTAGTATACTGAAGTCTCTATCAACTTCATTCCCCGACAGTAGTGTAACTACTATGGGACAAACCTTGAATTAGTATAATGAAGTCTCTATCAACTGCATTCCCCGACAGTAGTGTAACTACTATGGGACAAACCTTGAATTAGTATACTGAAGTCTCTATCAACTTCATTCCCCGACAGTAGTGTAACTACTATGGGACAAACCTTGAATTAGTATACTGAAGTCTCTATCAACTTCCTTCCCCGACAGTAGTGTAACTACTATGGGACAAACCTTGAATTAGTATACTGAAGTCTCTATCAACTTCATTCCCCGACAGTAGTGTAACTACTATGGGACAAACCTTGAATTAGTATACTGAAGTCTCTATCAACTTCATTCCCCGACAGTAATGTAACTACTATGGGACAAACCTTGAATTAGTATACTGAAGTCTCTATCAACTTCATTCCCCGACAGTAGTGTAACTACTATGGGACAAACCTTGAATTAGTATACTGAAGTCTATATCAACTTCATTCCCCGACAGTAGTGTAACTACTACGGGACAAACCTTGAATTAGTATACTGAAGTCTCTATCAACTTCATTCCCCGACAGTAGTGTAACTGCTATGCGACAAACCTTGACTTTGTATAGTGAAGTCTCTAACAACTTCGTTCTTTTACAGTAGTGTTGCAATGTAACAAACCTATAGTTTTCCTCTTCTTCTTTTGGTCCAGCTTGCGACTTTCAGCGCCAGGTTACGAAGAGGTTTCTTGACTGTCCCCCTAGTATGTACTCCGTACACGGGAGCTTCATTATTTCTGTTATCCATCTTCCCAGTGATCTGCGCTTGACTTTGTATCAATTGTCGCGTGTTTACATTCACCTATGCCTAATGATTGTACTGGCTTTATCACTTCTGTTTTAGTTTTAGTTGTCGCCTTTTCCCTCTGATGAGATTATGTTACCCAGATCCGCGAACCTCTGTACATGTTTTACTTGTTGGCTTTGTATGAATATTGTTGTTTCTTTTTCTTTTCCTGCGATCGTCATAACTTTGGTTTAAAGTTTATCTTCATTCTGTAATCTGTACAAACCTCATTAAGTGTGTTGATATGTTCCTGTAGTTGTTTGTCTAAGACTCCTAGTAGTATTAGTCATCACAAAAAAGAAGTTAATTGAAGTAATGACTCGGGTTGTTTATCTCACTAATGTTGGCTTTTCTTTTTTTTTTACATATTACATCTACACGTGTGATAAACAGTCAATGAGATAGTTAGAACACAACCTAGCCGTACACTGGCTCTGATACGACATTTTACTCAATATCCGGTGTTTGATATCATCTCACATTGGCTATTGGTATAACAATTTTCACACATGTAGGTCAAATGTATTTTTCCTCGATACCGTTATAATGTTATCTACAGTTGGTATCGATGCAAAATTGGTTTCATGTATACATGACAGGGCATCAATCTCAAACCACCACAAAGGATGCATTCTCATTTTGTTGTTCACTGTTCGATGGCTGGTTTGATCTATAAACTTTCACCAAGGTGTCTGACCTTGGCCTGCTCTATGGATCTTCACCAAGTTGTCTGACCTTGGCCGGCTCTATATATCTTCACCAAGTTGTCTGACCTTGGCCTGCTCTATGGATCTTCACCAAGTTGTCTGACCTTGGCCTGCTCTATGGATCTTCACCAAGTTGTCTGACCTTGACCTGCTCTATGGATCTTCACCAAGGTGTCTGACCTTGGCCGGCTCTATGGATCTTCACCAAAGTGTCTGATCTTGACCTGCTTTATGGATCTTCACCAAGGTGTCTGACCTTGGCCGGCTCTATGGATCTTCACCAAGTTGTCTGACCTTGGCCGGCTCTATGGATCTTCACCAAGGTGTCTGACCTTGGCCTCCTCTATGGATCTTCACAAAGGTGTCTGACATTGGCCTGCTCTATGGATCTTCACCAAGGTGTCTGACTTTGGCCTGCTCTATGGATCTTCTAAAGGTGTCTGACCTTGTCCAGCTCTATGGTTCTTCACCAAGGTGTCTGACATTGTTCTGCTCTATGGATCTTCACCAAGCTGTCTGACCTTGGCCTGCTCTATGGATCTTCACCAAAGTGTCTGACCTTGACCTGCTCTATGGATCTTCACCAAGGTGTCTGACCTTGGCCGGCTCTATGGATCTTCACCAAAGTGTCTGACCTTGACCTGCTCTATAGATCTTCACCAAGGTGTCTGACCTTGACCGGCTCTATGGATCTTCACCAAGGTGTCTGACCTTGTATGGTATTTATCTGGATACGATATTTTTTTAAATATGATATTTCTTTCTATATGGTATTTGTTTGGTTATGATGTTGTGTTGGAAATGAGGTTTGGTTGGATATGTTTGGTTGGATAAATAGTGTTTGATTGGATATGATGTTTGGTTGGACATGATGTTTTGTTGGAAATGAGGTTTGGTTGGATATGATGTTTGGTTGGATAAATAGTGTATGTTTAGATATGGTGTTTGGTTGGACATGATGTTTTGTTGGAAAAGTTGTTTGGTTGGATGTGGTGTTGAGCTGGATATGGTGTTTGATTGGATATGGTGTTTGATATAATTTATTATTATTATTATTATTATTATTATTATTATTATTATTATTATTATTACGAGGGACGTTCAAATCAAACCAGGAGTTTTTGTTTTCTATTTGAATAGCTTATAACGATATGGAACTACTATCATTAGTTAGAGGCACGTGTCCCATTACTGCTAGTTGGACCACTTGCTATGGGCCAGTCACGCAACAGGTAAATAAAAATGGCAGACACTACTGTTAGTGCTTTCATGGACCAGCATGTTGTGATAAAGTTTCTTGCGAAAAAATGCCGTAAGATGCGGACATTTTCTACCCCTTGGTGCTACTATCAGCAGTGGACAGTACATTTGCTTTTTGAGTGATTTGCATACCTCTCTTTGAAAAAAAAAAAACGACCTGATTTGATTAGAAAGGACTTTCTTCCCCTTCAAAATATCGCTCGATCTTACATGGCTCACTTCACCACGTTCTATTTGCCGCAACTTGGCTGGGAGATATTGCCACATCCGAAATCCCAAAACTTATAACAAAATGTAGTTGTTTTCAAAAACGAAAACATTTTTTTTCCTCACAATAACATTTTTTTTAAAAGTCTTGGTGTGACATAAACGCCTCCGGTATTATTATTATGATTATTATTATTATTATTTCAACTATTTTTGTTATTCTCTTTCTTAATCATCTTCTGATTCTTCTTCTTTTTCTTGTTCTTCTTGTATTTCTTCATCTCATCCTTTTCAATTTCCTCCTCTCTTCTTTTTCTCCTTTTTCTTCTTTTTCTCCTTCTTTTTCTTCTCCTTCTTCTTTTTCTTCCTTTTCTTTTTCTTCTTCTTCTTCTTCTTCTTCTTCTTCTTCTTCTTCTTTACAAAAAAAAAGGTCCTGGTCTTTACTAAAACGTTCCTCGTGTTATTATTATTTTTTTTTTTTGCGTTTGCCTTATTTTCTCTTATCTCCAAGGCGGTGTGCGTTGCACTGTGGTTTTTATTTTGCGCCTGTCGGCCCAGTGCATTCGACTTCAGCATTCATTTTATGTAAGGGTCTGCTTCCTCCTGCATTTTCTAAGGGTTTGCTTCCCCGGGTTACGGCCGGTGCTGTGAAGGGGATCGAACCCAGCACCTTCGCTTTGTGAGCCGTGCCACTTAACCACTATTATTATTATTTAAGCTATTATTGTTATTCTCTTTCATCATCATCTTCTAATTTTGTTTGTTCTTCTTCTTGTGTTTTTTCTTATATTTCGTCTTCTGATCCTTTTCAACTACCTCCTGTCTTCTACTTCTTCTTCTTCATATTCATTTTCTGCTTCTTCTTCTTCTTTTTCATCTTCTTCATATCCTTCCTGTTTTTAATCTTCTTCTTCTTCTTCTTCTTCTTCTTCTTCTTCTTCTTCTTCTTCTTCTTCTTCTTCTTCGTCTTCTTCATCTTCTTCTTCTTCTGCTTCGTCTTCTTCATCTCCTTGTTCTGTTTTCTTCTTCTTCTTCATCTCCTTCTTGTTTTTAATCTTCTTCTTTGTATTCTTCTTCTTCTTCTTCTTCTTCTTCTTCTTCTTCTTCTTCTTCTTCTTCTTCTTCTGTTTTGTCCATGTCTTGGCCTAGCTCTGTGCCCACCATCAATTACTCTTTTATAATACATATTGCAGTTCTGCACTACGTTCTGCACATTCGACTCCAGCATGCATTAATGTTTGCTGTTTCTTTTGACTTGGATCTTCCCAGCCTACCTGCAAGGCAGGTCACTGTTATAATTAATCCAGAATGTTCCGCTACAATGCTGTCCTACTAGATTGACACTCATAAAATGGCCCAATGGTCGCTATAATGATTATTCCAACAAAAGAGTTTAGCTTTCACTGAAGATAAAAATGAATGTGAGAAAATAAAGAAGAGAGAGAGAGAGAGAGAGAGAGAGAGAGAGAGAGAGAGAGAGAGAGAGAGAGAGAAAGACAAAAGCGAGAGAGAGAGATAGAAAAAGATAGAGAGATATATAAATAGAAAGAAAAAGTTAGAGAGAAAGAGCGAGAGATAGAGAATACGATATAGAGAGAAAGAAAGAGAGAAAGATATATATATAGAGAGAGAGAGAGGGAGAGAGAGAGAGAGAGAGAGAGAAAAAACTAAATATAGAAAAGTTAATGGTTAGAGTGATTTGACAAGAAAGAGAGTTTCGGAGATGGAAAGAAGATGTGATAGGTTAAAGATGCATGAATGGGGAGGGGAGAGGGGGGCATGTGATAGAGTAGGACTAGTGAAGGGTTATGCGGGATAGTAGGGTATAGGCAAGGCACATTTTAGAAAGTAGCGAGAGAGGCTACATGGGAGCGATTAAGATAAGCGGCAGTGACATGAGAGAACGTAGCGAGAGAGGCTACATGACAGCGAGTAAGATAAGGGGAAGTGACAGGAGAGAAAGTAGCGAGAGAGATGCTACATGTGGGAGAGTAAGATGAGGGTAAGTGACACAAGAGAAAGTAGCGAGAGCTACATGTTGGAGCGTAGGATGAGAGAAAGGTGCAAGAGGAAAAGTAGCCAGAGAGGCTACATGTGAAGATGTATCATGAGTGGAAGGAACATGATAGAATGTAACGAGAGAGGCTACATGTGGGAGAGCAGGATAGGGGAAAGATACTTGAGAGAAATATGCAGGGGAGGCTACATGTGAGGGTGTATGATGAGAGGAAGACACATGAGAGAAAGAAGGATGAGAGGCTACATATGAGGTGTAGGATGAGAAGGACATGAGGGAGAGTAGCGTGGGAGGCGACATGTGAGGGTGTATGTTGAGAGCAAGGGAGAAAGTAGCGAGAGATGAATGGATATGACAGAAAGTAGGATGAGATGATGGAACATGAGAGAATGTAGCGACAGAGGCTACATGTGAGAAAGTATGAGGAGAGGAAGGTACATGAGAGAAAGTAGCAAGACAGACTACATATGAGGGTGTGTGATGAGAGGTAGAACATAAGAGAAAGTAGCGAGAGAGGCTACATGTTGGAGAGTAGGATAAGTGGAAGGTACATGAGAGAAAGTAGCAAGAAAGACTACATATGAGGGTGTGTGATGAGAGGTAGAACATAAGCGAAAGTAGCGAGAGAGGCTACATGTATCGGTGTAGGGGGTGAGGAATTTCCATGAAAGAGAATAGCGGGAGAGCTACATGTGAAAGTATAAGAAAAGAGGAGAGCGCTTGAGAGAAAGTAGAAGGAATAAATTAGCAAGAGGCTGCATGTGAGTGAGTACGATGAGAGGGAGGGACATGAGAGAAAATAGCAAGAGGCTGCATGTGAGCGAGTACGATGAGAGGGAGGGACATGAGAGAAAATAGCGAGAGAAGCTTCATGTGGGCGTGCAGGATGAGAGGAAAGGACATGAGATATACTACGAGATTGGAGATACGAGTGAAAGATATATGGGAGGGGTAGAATACGGGCTGCAGTAGGAGGAGAGAGGGCAAGTAAGAGTGACGGAAGAGCATGCACAATTGAAACAGTAGAGTGGCAGGAGACAGGGGGACATGGGAAACAGAGAAATGCGATAGGGAAACTATCTGAGAGAATAGAGTTACAGGAGAGGGAAGAATTTAAGAATTTTAGTAAACAGTGGGAGGTGGGAGGGAGGGGGGGGGGGGTCTTTGGGGAAAGTTCTAGAATACGGTTCATTAAGAACACAGTTGAAACTGGTACTTGGAACACAGAATATGAAGCGTCGTGACTAGAAAAGATGAGCAGTTGAGGTTAATAGCTTTCATATTTTCCAGTTGCATTGAAGATGTGGTTTGTGGGAGGGGATGTATGTGTGAAGGGATGGCTGGAATGGTTAATGGATGGATGGGTTGGTGGGTGTACGAATGAGTTTTTAAATGGATGAGTTGATGTTTGGAGAGTAGGAGGTATAGATTGATGAATACAATATTAGTGGACGATTGTAAAGACAGACGGAATGACTGACTGACAGACTTACAGATAGATATATATTAGTAGTTAGAAAGATAGATAGATATATAGATAGATAGATAGATAGAAAAATAGATAGATAGATATATAGATAGATAGATAGATAGATAGATATATAGATAGATAGATAGATTGATATATAGATAGATAGATAGATAGACAGATAAATAGATAGATAAATAGATAGAAAGATAGATAGATATCTAGATAGATAGATAGATTGATAGATAGATAGATAGATAGATAGATAGATAGATAGATAGATAGATAGATAGATAGAAAGATAGATAGATAGATAGATAGATATATAGATATCGTCTTCTTCTTCTTCTTCGTACGCTGTCAGACGTCAACTTGTACTTGTTCGAAGAAAGCAGCGTTCATCCTGAGGCTGTCGACACTGCCATAGAGCTTGTAGATAGATATATATACATATAAATATATATATAGTTAGATAGATATGTAGATAGATAGAAAGATATATAGATAGATAGATAGATAGATAGATAGATAGATAGATAGATAGATAGATATATAGATAGATAGATAGATAGATAGATAGATAGATAGATAGATAGATAGATAGATATACGAGTACTTCATAGACATCCACATGGGACACCCACATACCAACATAGCCTCACACAACCTCACACACCATTACCCACATACACACCCATACCCAAAAACACATATACTTATACACCAACATACCCACACATCCACATCTCCACATCTCCACCCACTCTCACACACCCACACACACTCACATGCCTAGATTTTATCAAATACCAATACATATACACACCCACAGACCCACACTGTATTCCCAAATCCACATCTCCCCACATCCACCCATCTCCACACACCCGCTCACCTCCACACATCCAGGAACCTCGAAAAATCACCACACAACCCCATATTTTGAGACATCCACCCATCGCCACACACCTGCACACCTCCACACATCCAGGAACCTCGAGAAATCACTCCACAACCCCATATTTTGAGACGTCCACCCATCGCCACACACCCGCACACCTCCACACATCCAGGAACCTCGAGAAATCACCCCACAACCCCCTATTTTGAGACATCCACCCATCGCCACACACCCGCACACCTCCACACATCCAGGAACCTCGAGAAATCACCCCACAACCCCATATTTTGAGAGCTCCACCCATCGCTACACACCCGCACACCTCTACACATCCAGGAGCCTCGAGAAATCACCCCACAACCCCATATTTTGAGACATCCACCCATCGCCACAATCCCGCACACCTCCACACATCCAGGAACCTCGAGAAATCACTCCACAACCCCATATTTTCAGACATCCACCCATCGCCACACACCTGCACACCTCCACACATCCAGGAACCTCGAGAAATCACCACACAACCCCATATTTTGAGACATCCACCCATCGCCACACACCTGCACACCTCCACACATCCAGGAACCTCGAGAAATCACCCAACAACCCCATATTTTGAGACATCCACCCATCGCCACACACCCGCACACCTCCACACATCCAGGAACCTCGAGAAATCCCCCCACAACCCCATATTTTGAGACATCCACCCATCGCCACACACCCGCACACCTCCACACATCCAGGAACCTCGAGAAATCACCCCACAACCCCATATTTTGAGACATCCACCCATCGCCACACACCCGCACACCTCCACACATCCAGGAACTTCGAGAAATCACCCATCAACCCCATATTTTGAGACATCCACCCATCGCCACACACCCGCACACCTCCACACATCCAGGAACCTCGAGAAATCACCCCACAACCCCATATTTTGAGACATCCACCCATCGCCACACACCCGCACACCTCCACACATCCAGGAACCTCGAGAAATCACCCCACAACCCCATATTTTGAGACATCCACCCATCGCCACACACCCGCACACCTCCACACATCCAGGAACCTCGAAAAATCACCCCAAAACCCCATATTTTGAGACATCCACCCATCGCAACACACCCGCACACCTCCACACATCCAGGAACCTCGAGAAATCACCCCACAACCCCATATTTTGAGACATCCACCCATCGCCACACACCCGCACACCTCCACACATCCAGGAACCTCGAGAAATCACCCCACAACCCCATATTTTGAGACATCCACCCATCGCCACACACCCGCACACCTCCACACAGCCAGGAACCTCGATAAATCACCCTACAACCCCATATTTTGAGACATCCACCCATCGCCACACACCCGCACACCTCCACACATCCAGGAACCTCGAGAAATCACCCAACAACCCCATATTTTGAGACATCCACCCATCGCCACACACCCGCACACCTCCACACATCCAGGAACCTCGAGAAATCACCCCACAACCCCATATTTTGAGACATCCACCCATCGCCACACACCCGCACACCTCCACACAGCCAGGAACCTCGAGAAATCACCCCACAACCCCATATTTTGAGACATCCACCCATCGCCACACACCCGCACACCTCCACACATCCAGGAACCTCGAGAAATCACCCCACAACCCCATATTTTGAGACATCCACCCATCGCCACACACCCGCACACCTCCACACAGCCAGGAACCTCCAGAAATCACCCCACAACCCCATTTTTGTAGACATCCACCCATCGACACACACCCGCACACCTCCACACATCCAGGAACCTCGAGAAATCACCACACAACCCCATATTTTGAGACATCCACCCATCGCCACACACCCGCACACCTCCACACATCCAGGAACCTCGAGAAATCACCCCACAACCCCATATTTTGAGACATCCACCCATCGACACACACCCACACACCTCCACACATCCAGGAACCTCGAGAAATCACCCCACAACCCCATATTTGTAGACATCCACCCATCGCCACACACCCGCACACCTCCACACATCCAGAAACCTCGAGAAATCACCACACAACCCCATATTTTGAGACATCCACCCATCGCCACACACCCGCACACCTCCACACATCCAGGAACCTCGAGAAATCACCCCAAAACCCCATATTTTGAGACATCCACCCATCGCCACACACCCGCACACCTCCACACAGCCAGGAACCTCGAGAAATCACCCCACAACCCCATATTTTGAGACATCCACCCATCGCCACACACCCTCACACCTCCACACAGTGCCAAACGTACAGACAGCTACTAAACACGATTTCACGCCTTTCTCACTCGCCTCATTAACCCAAATTGTTTGACGAGTTACCGATCCTAACACACGTGCACGGTTCAACGCTCCTTTAACTGGAAGGGACCAGAACCGGAGACAACCAGCAAGTTACGTGGGGGAAAAAAAAGAGATATGGCACAGATTTTGGAAGATGTATTTGACGCCGCTAAGGACAGATTAAGTAGAAAGAGAAGAACGGAAGACAGTTTCATAGACATAGGTATAATTTTTCTTCTATCTGTTTTGATCCATTCGATATTGTATGCTATCATTGAATATGGTACCTTCTGTTAAGTTTAAAAATTGAGGTATTGAAAAGGAAAGTGTGGAGATTTAGATGGATAAAACAGACAAGTGAAGATTTAGATGGATGGACAAGACAAGTGAAGATTTAGATGGAAGGTCAAGACACGTGAAGATTTAGATGGAAGGTCAAGACACGTGAAGATTTAGATAGATGGACGAGACAAATGAAGATTTATATGGATGGACAAGAAAAGTGAAGTTTTAGTTGGATAGACAAGACAAGTGAAGATTTAGATGGATGGACGAGACAAGTGAAGATCCAAATGGGTTAAAGATTCTAGGTTTATCTGAGTTGTTTACTTTTCAAATGAGTTACTCCACGACACGTATGGCATTGCGGCATGGACAACAGCAGCGAAGGCGAACTTTGATAAAATTAGCAAACTCCAAAACCAAGCCATGAAAGTTATAACAGGAGGCATGACGTCAACGCCAATTGTAGAACTTGAAAAGATTACAAATCTGCAATCCATGACCGACAGAAGACACTGCAGAGGCCAGCAGCAAGCAGAGAAACTCAGAAGACTGACAGACCATCCAATGCACCAGAGACTAAATAGATTTGGAAATGGGAAACTAAAGCGGAGAAACTTTGCAGAAATAGCCAAAGCAAAGATGAACGAAGACCCTATAAACACATTAACAACACCAAAGCCCATCCCTACTGTACGCAAACCTACCTGGAAGCAGCATATATTTCAGGTGGTGGCAGAAAATATACCAGGTATTGGAAACAAGAACTGCCAGACTGAAAAAGAAAGAAGAGACATTACCCTGAGGTACATAACCTAAAAACTACCCAAGCTTAGACTTGACCCATACATACACCGAATGTTCTGTAACAAACACAACACAGAATGGAGGGGCAGGGGTAGTCCTGAGCCTACCAAATGGTAGAAAAATAACACTGTCAGTGGCAACTGGAAAATACTCAAGCAATTTCAGAGCGGAGGCAGAGGCACTGAGGGCTGCAGCAGAAGCAATGCTGACAGGCAAAAGAAATGAAAGCCAGATAGTCCTGTTTATAGATGCCCTGACCGTAGTCACAGCACTAAAAATCTAGAAAAATACTGAACTTAATGATTTAAGAGCAGTACACTGTCAACTATGCCAGCAGAACGCACCAAAAAGAGTAGTGGTGCAGTGGGTTCCATCCCATTATAACATCCAAGGCAACGAGGACACAGACAGACTGGCAAAAGAAGGTGCAAGACTACCACAACCACATTCTAGTGTGACCTACGAAGAGTCCAAAAGGCTTATTAGAGCCAGATACATGGCCAAATGGGAAACAGAACATACTGGCTACACAAAAAAATGATACCTATTACCAATTGTACAGAAGAGAGCAGGTCGTGGTCTTCAGCCTCCGCATAGGCTACAACAGACTGAGGTACCACCTTTTCAATAAACTGAAGATAGGTGGCACTGACAAATGCAGTTGTGGTACTGGAAAAATGACCTCTGAACATCTGCTGCAAAACTGCCCGAAATACGAGGACCAGAGAAAGCACACGTGGCCATCACCAGTGGCAACACTAGACACGCTCTATGGCAGTGTCGACAGCCTCAGGATGACAGCTGCTTTTTTCGAAAAAAATACAGGTTGACGTCTGACATCGTACGAAAAAGAAGAAGAAGAAGAAGAAGAAGAAGATCAATGGACGAGACAAGTGAAGATCTAGATGGATAAGAGATTCTAAGTTTATCTGGGGTGTTTTTTTTTCTAAAGAGTTACACCACGACACGACTTCACACAGTAAACAACACTGTAAACACTGACCTGACCATAAAACATAACAATATCATTTAACAACATGAATATCAACAAAAAGCAAAGTACATCTAAACTAAATGATCGAAACATATTTATTGAACTGCAAGAGAAGGTTTTAAGCACTTGCTGTTGATGTTTCCTCAATGATCATGGTTCCCAGGCTCTTGCCGCTGCACTCCCCTAATTGCACACTTAGCAAACAATCACCAACTCGTCCATGCGATCAGATTAGGTACTCAGACGAATCTGTACGCTCACATACGATTAGATCACGTACAATAAGGCGATATGTGCATTAACAGATACATTAATCCCTTCACGTATTCACACGAATATGAACACATAATCAACAAAATCGTCCTAACGATCAGATTACATAGATCACTTCACATACTCAAACGAATCTGTACATTCAGGTACGATCAGATCACTTACGATCAGGCAATCTGTGCACTCAAAAATACTTTGATCCTTTCACGTATTCACGCGAATCTGTACATTCATATGTAATAAGATCACGCGTCATTCAATATGTGTCTTGCAAGTACGACACATTCAGATATCTTTCGGTTCACAGGGTGTACAACATAAAAACCTATTGAGCGAATGGCCAAAACTCGAAGTGTATGATGGTCTATTCACCCTACAAACTCACTCACTCTCAGACTAACTCTCAGCCTTCCTCCTAAGCCAGTCTCCTGAGTTCATCCTTGCAGAATATTTTATAGGCTCAAGCACAACCTGGCTGTACAATGGTCTACTGTTGGTTGTCTGATTTAGCCATCACTTTAATTTGGATCTACTCCCAACTAACTGTTATTAGAGGATTATCCACTGCCACTCTAAATGTCGCAGCATCAAACTGTAACCAACTCCCATCTATACCAATTCAGAACGCGATAGTGGTCAGCTCCGAACCCCCACCTCAGCTCCGAACACCAATCCCTGTACCAAACAAAATATTCCACCTAAACCCATCGTTTCTTTAGTCCACCAAGTGTCGAACCGGTGATTGACCATGGCACGCATTGAGGCCACCTTAGTTTTAGAGTCGCCAGCCCAACCTCCCCTGCCATAAACACTCATGCTCCAGCTTTAACTTTCACCAAAATGTACATAGCTAAAACAGACCACTGAAAAATTACATGGATAAAACTGACAAGTGAAGATTTATATTGATAAAACAAGCAAGTGAAGATTTACATAAATAGAGCAGACAAATGTGAAGGTCTAGTTTAATAAAAAAAGATAAATGTAAAGATATAAATATTTATATATATAGAAAAGCTAAGTGTGAAAATTGTAATGGGCATCCACAACAAGTGCAAATTTAGATTGATAGAACAGACAAGTGAAAATAGATTCAGATGGATAAGCAAGACAAATGCGAAGATTTAAATGAAGTTGGAAAATGTCGATGATAGGAGAAGTGTGAAGATTGAGATGTACAAAAAAGAACGCGAAGATTTAAGTAGATAAAAAAGACAAATGCGAAGATCTAGACGGATATAAAATGGAAATGTGAAAGTTTAGATGATAAAAACAAAAAAAAATGTGAAGATTTAGCTTGATAAAAAAGAATAATGTCAAGATCTATATGGATAAAAAATTACAAACGCGAAGATGTAGATGGATACAAAAAAGACAAATGGAAGAACACATTTGCAGGGGATTGGAAATGAAAGAATAATTGAAGGGAAGGGAGACAGCGACGTAAATCCAGCTCAATCATGAATGAGGGATAAGAAAAATGTGAACACGACAGGAACAGATTCACAATTCTGTTTGGACCTGAAATTGAAAGATCGTTTCATGCCTGACAGACCACACCACATGAGCCCTCCATTCAATAGGGAATAATCGACTAATTCCAGAGCGATCCCAAAATCTGACATCGATCTTCACTTACTTGATTTCTCTATTGGATATCGATTATCTGTGTAAAATGTTTCTGAAATTCGTTGGACCTGATCGAGGTTACGATGTGGTCTTGATGTTTTGGTGGTTTCTATGGCAACGTCATTTCTCGTTTGCTCCAGTTATTCTACTTGTACGTCTTCTCAACAATAACATTTTGTTACATTGTGTTAGTGTACAGCGGAAGTGCGATATATGTGTGTTTCGGAACGGCACATCTGGTGTTAACTTGACACATTTTTGGGATCAAGTTTGGCCTTATTCTCGATCTCTATTCGAATGCAGCCTATTTTCACGGCAGTCACCAAGAGACGGATTGGGTTTTGAGTAGCTATGGTTCGCTCTCCGTGAACTAGCTGGGATTCGCTGACTGCTGTCACTTCCTTCACTGCGTCTTCGACTCCTATTGCTAGAGTCCGAGAATTGAAGTTAATTTTGAAAGAACATTGATACAAGCATGCAATTATTTATGGCAGCACCGTTTTGTTCTCATATTGTGGCTTTTTGTAACATTTTGTTACCTGGTGAAACTCTTACACAAATATATAACCTTTCTTAGTCAACCTCTCACTCTATCTCACTTTCACTCTCTCTCTACTCTCTCTCTCACTCTCTCTCTCTCTGATCTGTCAGCTCAAAAGTTGAAGCATAAGGCAGAACCCAACGTTTTCCAGTCCGATAGGTCATCTACCAATCTAGTTCTTGCATGTCCCTTAGCCCCGTGGTTGCTAGTTCTTGCATGTCCCTTAGCCCCGTGGTTGCTAGTTCTTGCATATCCCTTAGCCCCGTGGTTGCTAGTTCTTGCATGTCCCTTAGCCCCGTGGTTGCTAGTTCTTTCATGTCCCTTAGCCCCGTGGTTGCTAGTTCTTGCATGTCCCTTAGCCCAGTGGTTGCTAGTTCTTGCATGTCCCTTAGCCCCGTGGTTGCTAGTTCTTGCATGTCCTTTAGCCCCGTGGTTGCTAGTTCTTGCATGTCCCTTAGCCCCGTGGTTGCTAGTTCTTGCATGTCCCTTAGCCCCGTGGTTGCTAGTTCTTGCATGTCCCTTAGCCCCGTGGTTGCTAGTTCTTGCATGTCCCTTAGCCCCGTGGTTGCTAGTTCTTGCATGTCCCTTAGCCCCGTGGTTGCTAGTTCTTGCATGTCCCTTAGCCCCGTGGTTGCTAGTTCTTGCATGTCCCTTAGCCCCGTGGTTGCTAGTTCTTGCATGTCCCTTAGCCCCGTGGTTGCTAGTTCTTGCATGTCCCTTAGCCCCGTGGTTGCTAGTTCTTGCATGTCCCTTAGCCCCGTGGTTGCTAGTTCTTGCATGTCCCTTAGCCCCGTGGTTGCTAGTTCTTGCATGTCCCTTAGCCCCGTGGTTGCTAGTTCTTGCATGTCCCTTAGCCCCGTGGTTGCTAGTTCTTGCATGTCCCTTAGCCCCGTGGTTGCTAGTTCTTGCATGTCCCTTAGCCCCGTGGTTGCTAGTTCTTGCATGTCCCTTAGCCCCGTGGTTGCTAGTTCTTGCATGTCCCTTAGCCCCGTGGTTGCTAGTTCTTGCATGTCCCTTAGCCCCGTGGTTGCTAGTTCTTGCATGTCCTTTAGCCCCGTGGTTGCTAGTTCTTGCATGTCCCTTAGCCCCGTGGTTGCTAGTTCTTGCATGTCCCTTAGCCCCGTGGTTGCTAGTTCTTGCGTGTCCCTTAGCCCCGTGGTTGCTAGTTCTTGCATGTCCCTGAGCCCCGTGGTTGCTAGTTCTTGCATGTCCCTTAGCCCCGTGGTTGCTAGTTCTTGCATGTCCCTTAGCCCCGTGGTTGCTAGTTCTTGCATGTCACTTAGCCCCGTGGTTGCTAGTTCTTGCATGTCACTTAGCCCCGTGGTTGCTAGTTCTTGCATGTCCCTTAGCCCCGTGGTTGCTAGTTCTTGCATGTCCCTTAGCCCCGTGGTTGCTAGTTCTTGCATGTCCCTTAGCCCCGTGGTTGCTAGTTCTTGCATGTCCCTTAGCCCCGTGGTTGCTAGTTCTTGCATGTCCCTTAGCCCCGTGGTTGCTAGTTCTTGCATGACCCTTAGCCCCGTGGTTGCTAGTTCTTGCATGTCCCTTAGCCCCGTGGTTGCTAGTTCTTGCATGTCCCTTAGCCCCGTGGTTGCTAGTTCTTGCATGTCCCTTAGCCCCGTGGTTGCTAGTTCTTGCATGTCCCTTAGCCCCGTGGTTGCTAGTTCTTGCATGTCCCTTAGCCCCGTGGTTGCTAGTTCTTGCATGTCCCTTAGCCCCGTGGTTGCTAGTTCTTGCATGTCCCTTAGCCCCGTGGTTGCTAGATCTGCAACGATTGTCCCAACTGGTGCATGACCTTGACATTCCAATTACAAAATCGTGTAATTCACCCGGACCACTAGCATACTGGATCGATTGATCGAATATTTTCCACTTTGAATTCCGTTTTGTTACAGTGATAGCTGCTTTCTACCTTAGTAGTTTGTTAGACTACTGCTCAATGCGATTGGTCCGCCACGGTCTTTGTGTATGACAAGGAGAAGAATAATACCACTGTCCCCCAGAATGCATGTGGCAAGAGGTGATTGACAGTGTGACTTGTCGTAACACCAGTTATGGTTTTGTGGTTTGTTAAGAGCAGCATAAATGGCGCCTAATAGGCTATGGGTTTTACTTTCCTCTAATGTTTGACTCTATTAAGAGTTAATCACCTTCCGTAGCAGAGTAATACACTGTTCGAGCACAGCCAATTAAGCAAGACATTCCACTTCTGCTACATCCAGCTCACGGTAGAGACGGTAACTGCCGCTATAGAAGTACAGAGATCGCTGTGGTCGTGAGATAAAGAATTCGCCTCTCAAAGCTATGAGCGGAAACCTCGCGAGTTCGAGCCCGGCAGGTTACAAGCGACCCATGATCGAAATGGAGGTGGGACCAAAGTACCTGACTCCTGAATTACCTCCAGACATCTTGACCTACGTCTTGCCACTGGCCAAAGGTAGATCGGGACCAGAGAGTGAGGTTGATGACCAGCGCAGTTTCTTCCTCGCTATAATCCAAATCGGGGGTCTCTATGGCGAAGTGGTCAAGCTGTTTGCTTGTGTTCAGACGGTCGGAGTTCGAATTCGAATTGCATGATGTTCATGATGTAATTTTTTTCCGGAGATCCCTGAGTTCATCGCTGGAGCTACGGAGTTCGTGCTTTGTGCGATGCTCTCGACAGATGGGGTACCCACAGGACGGGTTACCCATCTGCTGAGAGAGACCGATCTTAATGGGGAAAATCAGAGGCGATGAAGTCGAGCCCCCGGTTAAATTGTGTTTTTTTCTTTAAAATCCAAATACAGCCCAAGTTACATCATCAAGACAACCCCGTCTGATGGTGTCACCATCTTTGCTTGCGATTGTCAACTAACTAACACGTCGACTGTGACTATGACGCAGATTTCACAACCCTTTTTTCATGTGTGATTGTTTCGATCTATGGCCTGGTCTGCACTGATCGTAACAAATGTATTGATTCACAATCAATCCCCAGTCACATGAGCATTGTATTATCAGCTTGTATTTTGAATGAACAGGTGATAATTGTGTTGGCTCCGTGTCAAAATATCAGCACAGAAACACGTGCGCCATAGAGGCCAGCATAAATAATAATTAGTAAAGTAAAGTAAAGTGACCCATAGCATTACTGCCGTAGGGATGTGAGGTGTTACATTTCAAAGGCTCGGCCATATGAAGGCAGTAGCCATCTCCTCTCCCTAGCCGCTTTTATTTCCCGGGCTGAACCTGTACCCATTTAAGGCTGGGTCGACTCGGGGGCCATTGCGGTCTGAAAAAACATCACTGCCTCAACTGAGGAATGATCCCAGGACCACTCAGATGCGAAGCCTATGCGCTAACCACTGCGCTACTCGGCTCCACAAATAATACTTAACAGATGCCAAATTCTCTGGGCCCCTGTAAGTTACACGTCCTACACTTAAACGTCTGAATACCAAAATATCAATCTTTTTCCGTAAATATATAGTATTATATACATATATATATATATATATATATATATATATATATATATATATATATATATATATATATACACGCAGAGACAGCGTGACCTAAAGGTGGCTCTCACTCGGTGTCACTTTCCAAACGCACCGAGTTCGAATGGTTATTTGTCTAGTTTCAGAAACACATGATTTTTTCTTGGTATGTTTATTTTTCACGTACGGAAAGTAATGTCAACCAATTAAACGGTGGCCTGCCAATACGTTTAGAACAGAGGAGATAAAGCTTAGGTTAATGCCGTGTATTTGTAGGCGGTCATGCGGAAAATGTCTTTTCTCCAGCTGGAATCAATGTCGATCATTCGAGGAGTAGAAGACAGTGTCTGTGACTCTAACATAGACCTTGACCCAGTGCTTATGATCATTATACATCCAACATATATATATATATATTCTTCATCTTCTTCATTTTCTTTTTCTTCTTCTTATTCCTAGTAGCTTTATACAACTTATTAGGAATCCCTATCTCACTGTACGGTTGATTTATAAGATTGCTATTTATACCCATGCAAAACTCCCTTTAACCATCTTTTTAAGAAAAGGAAGGGTATACACTGGTCCTTCCACATCCCACCTCCGGGTAATAGACCCATGGTACACGCATGAGTTTTCTACTTGCTATGAGAAAAATACTAACATACTTTCATATCTTGTTCTCTCCCAATCTGTTTCGCAGTGTGTTCTTCAGTTTCTCTCAAGTTTTTTTCCGTTCATTTCCGAATATTATCTGTCCAGGGCATCTTAGGTCTTCTTATCTTTTTCATTTCCGGTGCTATTCCCCTGGCGTATCTCATGCCTGCTTCTATCGATGTTGGGAATGTCAGTTGTCAGTGGATGTTTCATGTATGTCTGACGGTTAAATTTCGCTCTGCATTAAATTGATAGAAGTGCGGTTGTTTGACCATACTGTCCGTTAATTTGTCTTCGGTATACCCTAGTATTTCAGTGAAGATTTTTCATGGTAGTTTGCCATATAGGAAGCAAATAATTTCATCAGCGACATTGTATCCTTATTGTCATGTGTCGTTGGAAACAACCGCTTATGTTAAGTTAAATATACTGTCGATCCTCACCTGATATCCAGGCGGTGTACCTGGAAACAGCAGCCAGATCAACTAGGTGGGAATCAGCACTGTAGTCTCCGTAGAGAAGTCTTACAATGCATTTCAAAGAGATGATTATAATAATATAATTCCTTTAACTGTGAGCGGGCGGCTCTTGGCAACCCAATTCTCGTGTAAAGTCTGTTCTTAGAGGCATCATGATTGTGAGGGGCAGTGGGACGGGAGTTAAGGACGTATCGTTCGAGTATTCCTGAAGGAAGGCAGTCCAGTGTGTCGATGTCCCAGGATCTTCACGTCCTGCCAGGGAATATCATTTTCATCTGGGTCGGCCATCTCATCATTATTCCGTCAGTTTTGCCAGCCCATCTGTAGTGATGGTATGTGTGGCATCCCCTTCACCTGGGAGATCGTCACGTCCTGCCAGCACATCTATAGTGATGGTATGTCTGGCATTCCCTGCCACCTGAAAGAGCGTCACAAAGGGGCATAGGTGCAATGTCCGCTGGTTTGCATCTCTTCGTCATCCATGGGGATAAATGATAGAAGACAAAAAGTAAAGAACGAGACAAGAATGCATTTCATCCATGGAGTGGGGATTTGATTGTAGCAGCCCAGAGCATGTACCACTCGCCGGCGAGTTCTGCAGCGACACCTATAAGGCTTCACCTGCTCCTCAGCTTTTTCGTCTGACCCCTCTGCATTGACCTGTCCGCCTTGGGTGACCTTGCCAGGAGTAAAACTACCGCCGACATATATGTTTGGAGCATTGGGGCGTGCAAGCTCTCCAGCCTCGACAAGTTAGGCTTAATTATGGGAAGAACCAGTGCTTTTCTTTCTTTCTGTTCGCATATCCTGTTATGCCTTGCTTTTCAGCGTCAGGTTATGAAGAGATCTCTTAAACGAGACCGCCTGTATGCCTCATGTCTAGTGGCATTCACCGTTTCAGATATGTTCGTGATTCACCTTTTTCGTGGTATGCTTTTAGCTTTGTATCCGTTGTATCTAAACAGCATTTCTGGTTGTGAATGGGGAGGGAGGGGTTGGGGGTAGGGGGTTACTGTGTGATGGTAGTCTTGATACGTGGCCATTTTAGTTGCTGTCTTTTGATGTAGTCTAATACTTGGTATTGTTCCCACAAGTCTCCAAATGTCATCGTTTCTGATCATGGCCCTCCTTGTTAAGCCCAATATTTTTCGCAAGCATCATATTTCTGATGTTAAGATGTGTCATTTTCAATTTTAATCTCAGTGTCCAGTTTGACATTGGTAGCATAGTGTCGGGACGGAAATCCTGTTGTATAAAGCTCTTTTTCTCAGCGCCCATATTCTGCTGTATTCTTTAGATGTTGTATTTAGTTGATCAATATGTTGTTACAGTTGTATTTTTGAAGTTGCTGTGATATCTTGATTGTCAGCGTAAAGAAGTTTGTTTAAGAGTTCACCAATGTTGCTACCTTCATTTGCGGTGGCAATTTTACAAATGTTGATCTACATATGTAATGAACAACAAAGTGGATAACACACATCCTTGTACTTCATATTTCATATGAGATTTGACTGAGATTCCGGCTATTGTTCATAAAGAGCCCTGGTTATCAATGTAAAGACATTTTGGCGTTGGTTAATTAAGTGAACGTTTACTCCTTAGTGTCTCAATATTTTCCATAGATGATGTTTTTCTACCCGGTCGAAAGCGTTTTCTTGATCTACAACACATCGTGCAGCTGCTGAAAGTATTCAATTGTATTCTCCATCAAAATATTTGAGGCAGAGCGAGGGAAGGCAACCTGGTACTCAAAAATGCCAGCTAAAGCATGTTGTGTCGGACTGAAAACCGCAAATATTGCAGTCAACCTGTAAACTGCGACACAATAGATTCCGTTCTCTGGACTACATTCTGCTAGTTGAAAAAACCTTTTCATGGCTTGGTGGCGGGAGATTGAGAGCGAACAAAGAAGAAGAAAAGGAAGAAGAAGAAAAGTACGATCGTAAAAATCAGTGCACTCTTCTAAATGTAAGAATTGCCACTTCAGACGCGCTTCTGGAGAACAACCGTCAGGAATGAAGAACACACCACGGGCAAACTGGAAAGAAACGGCATCATGTGTCATCTCGGCTGAACTAAGTGATCAGGAGTGTCTACATTATGTTATCTTTAACGATGTTAACGCTTTACATACCCTGACAGCAAACGTTCCGGAACCTTCTCTTTGTGTCGTCCTTTGCTTCATTTCAAGCAACTGGAATCATACACTCTACTTTTCTCCGGTTTAAAGTTGTCTCCTCTGTATTGTATCTAAAGTCTAAACCATTGTCAGTGTTTTTTTTGTTTTTTGCGAAGTGTTACGTGTTTTCTCGTATTCTTCTTTAACGAAGAAATCATTGAGGCCGTTAAGATGGGTTCGTTCTGTTTCTGTTCGGGTGAAGTAACAGCCACAGGTAGTCGGGGTTCGAATTCGAGCAGAGGCGGTCGGTTAAAGGCGACTATTATTTTCCCGAGATCCTTGAGTTCATCACTGGAGGGATCCCTGGGTTCATTGCTAGAGAGATCCCTGGGTTTATCGCTGGAGAGATCCCTGGTTTCATCGCTGGAGGGATCCCTGAGTTCATCGCTGGAGAGATCCCTGGTTTCATCGTTAGAGGGATCCCTGAGTTCATCACTGGAGGAATCCCTGAGTTCATCGCTGGCGCTACAGAGTTGGTGCTTTGTGGGATGCCCTCGGCAGACGAGATACTGTTCTGCGGGATGCCCTCGGCAGGCGGCATACTGTTCTATAGAGAGAATCCGAGCCAAATGGTGCGACACGCAACGATGAAGTGAAACATTCGCCTTTAACCTTTTAACTAATGATGTATTTCATTTGATCGACTTTCGACCTTCAGTATCGAATAGCTTAATTTTATTTGTTTGACAAATGTTGCCTCCAGTCTTTGGACATTTATTGGGATCAAGATGCTGAGTAGTTCAGGAGGTATAGCTGTCAGCGATCCAGAGCTGGTTGTTAGCGTCATGGCCAGCGAACCAGAGCTGACTGCTAGCGTCAGGGTCAGCGAACCAGAGCTGACTGCTAGCGTGTGGACCAGCGAACCAGAGCTGACTGCTAGCGTCAGGGCCAGATAACCAGATCTGTCAAGACCCTTCATCACCTTCACGTGGTGATCCTTGATAACAGGCTGCAACAGAGCAGACTGACTAAGGGGACTGGATCGAAGAGGAAAGGCTAACCAGGTACCCACCAATGTCAGTCTGAAGTCGGATGTGTCAGTCTGAAAAGTGCAAATGTCGCAGTCAAGCTGTAAACTACGACACAACGCATTCCGTTCTCCGGACAACATCCTGCTACTTACAAAGCCTTTTCGGGCTTTGGTAGCGCGAGTTTTCGAACGAACCAACGAAGGAGAAGAAGAAGAAGAAGAACGAACCAACGAAGGAGAAGAAGAAGAACGAACCAACGAAGGAGAAGAAGAAGAACAAACCAAAGAAGGAGAAGAAGAAGAACGAACCAACGAAGGAGAAGAAGAAGAAGAACAAACCAACGAAGGAGAAGAAGAAGAACGAACCAACGAAGGAGAAGAAGAAGAACGAACCAACGAAGGAGAAGAAGAAGAAGAACGAACCAACGAAGGAAAAGATTCATTTATTGGTCAAGTCTAGGTAACAAGAAGTAATGATAATATGCACGACTTTATATTGCACTGATAGTGTCCACGAAGAGATTTAAACGACAGGGGAATAAAAGTCGATTGCCTGCGCAGTCTCCAAAAACGTGGGACATAAGTGTTGTTTTTGTACCTACGAACGAAATGAGAAAGCCGGCTTAACTGATGTCCAAACAGTGATTCCAGACCACGTTTTATGGCACTTTCTTTCATTCGTTGTAAACGTGTTTCAAAAATGGATTAGCACAGCGCATATTCGTGCCAACTAGTGAGAGTTTGTGTAATGTGTCTCTCTCTCCCTTCTCTCTCTTCTCACCTCACTCTGTTTCATTTGAATCTATCCCACAGTCACACCCTTGCACAACTTTCACACGCGCCCTCGTGTTAAAGCCCTTCCATTGCACTTTGGTTGGGCTAGCTTCTGAGGGCGCACAAACCTATCATAGGTACATACAGATGCACACATGCATCCAAGCACTGGTTTATGCATCCTGATATTGCCCAATTGACTACGGTCTGGGGTGGAAAATGGCGCGCCTCCGCCATTAGAAACTAGTGAGGCAAACATCTAAGCAAAAAAAAAAAAAAAAAAATGTGTCTCTCTCTGCTCCCTGTTTGACACGCATCAGTTTACCCAGCTGAAAAGGACAATCTGATTTAGAGTTAAGGAAAATAACGAGGTGATGGAATAATTAGTCATTTCGCCATAACAGATAAAATGCGTAGGACAGGTTTCTGCGGTTGGATGCTTGTGTTCAAAGTTTTTTATTGTGTTTTATTGTTCTTCAGTTTTCAATTGTAGTCGCGTGTTCTTGAGTTGCTAATCGTAGTCTTAATTCATTGAGTTCTTCATTGCGTTCTTATGTTCTTCAGCTCTTAAATGCATTCTAATGTTCTTGAGCTATTCATTGCCGTGTAATGTTCTTTTGAGTTCTTTATTGTAGCATACTGTTCTTTTGAGTTCTTTATTGTAGCATAATGTTCTTTTGAGTTCTTTATTGTAGCATACTGTTCTTTTGAGTTCTTTATTGTAGCATAATGTTCTTTTGAGTTCTTTATTGTAGCATAATGTTCTTTTGAGTTCTTTATTGTAGCATAATGTTCTTTTGAGTTCTTTATTGTAGCATACTGTTCTTGAGTTCTTTATTGTAGCATACTGTTCTTGAGTTCTTTATTGTAGCATACTGTTCTTGAGTTCTTTATTGAAGCATAATGTTCTTTTGAGTTCTTTATTGTAGCATACTGTTCTTGAGTTCTTTATTGTAGCATACTGTTCTTGAGTTCTTTATTGTAGCATACTGTTAGTGAGTTCTTCAACAAGTTGTATTTGCCTTCGTCAGGGCTAGCGACCTTCAGGGTCCTACTGAAAAAGACGATCATGATCCTTTCTGACTGTAGTGCAAAGCTAGTCTCTTCAACATGCTCACCAAAACCTGGGATTAATGTCTATCCCTACCTCGTTGATCAGGCTGCTTTAGAACCCCTTGCTTCTAAACGCAAGACATAGGGATTCTGGTCTATATGTTTTATTTGCCATTGACACGACCAACTAAACACTTAGCCTCAGAACAAAGAAGACTTCATACATCATCTCCTACGACAATGTCTACTTATGAGATATTTTTGCCATTTTTACCAAGTAATTGGCATTACCATTTTGTTGTTGTTCGAGGTGCACATATTTGGTATTCAATATCGATTATGTCGTATCCGGAAGCCATCTTGAATATCGATTTATTATCTTATATTAGGTCACGTACTGAAATGAGGGCAAACTGTGATCAGGAAAATTGACAGAGATAGACAGAAAGCTAATGGCTTTTTTGGGAGGTTGGCGAACTGAGTGAGCGATTTGAGGGAGTGACAGTTGATTAGTAGCTCGCTCGTGTTGCCAAGATTGGCCGCGAGGATCGGGCGTGTGTCATATTAGTTGAGTTTCAAGTTGTCAGTCTGGGATTTGGCCTTTTAAAGCCTGTTATTGAATTTAATATTTATTGGATTTCTGGTACTCGGTGGGAAATAGGAAAGGAGTATGAAAATGAATACGAAAACAAATGAAAACATGGATAAAAGTCAAGGTTTGTCCCTTAGTAGTTGGAATACTGTCGGATAATGAAAATGTTAGAGACTTCAGTATACAAAGTAAAGGTTTGTCCCATAGAAGTTACACTACTGTCGGATAATGAAAATGTTAGAGACTTCAGTATACAAAGTAAAGATTTGTCCCATAGAAGTTACACTACTGTCGGATAATGAAGTTGTTACAGACTTCAGTATACAAAGTAAAGGTTTGTCCCATAGAAGTTACACTACTGTCGGATAATGAAGTTGTTAGAGACTTGAGTATACCAAGTAAAGGTATGTCCTATAGTATTTACACTGATGTCGGAGAATGAAGTTGAGACTTCAGTATTCTAAGTAATGGTTTGTCTCAGTGTTGTAGGCAAAATCTTGGCCAGAGTAATGTTAGTCAATTCAGTTTACAGTTTCTGACATCTTCGTCATCCTGTGCCATTCTTCTCTGCCTGCTGTTGTTTTTTGTGGCTCCTCGGGTTGTATGTTAGTCCATTAATTGATGGTATCTTCCTATCGTTTCCTATAACGTATCAGCCTTCGTTTGATTTGTGTCATGTAGTACGGTATTTGCAATGCACTTAGACCTGTAACAGTTCCAGCCCGAGCATGCGCGTTTAGGACAGGGGTGATGTGGTCGGCGAATCTGAGAATAACGGTACCTGAATGTGTGCCAAAGTCACTCTGCGTCTCGACACTACGCCAAGGTCACTCACCGTCTCGATACTAAGTCAACAATAGAAAACGGGGTTGGGGAAAGGTGTCTTGACGGGTAGAGGCTAGGTGCTGTCCACTGGCGTTCCGATTTGGGTAGTGTGAGCACTGGCCATGGAAAGAGAGAGAGAGAGAGAGAGACAGAGACAGAGAGAGAGACAGAGAAAGAGAGAGAGAGAGAGAGAATTTAGCTAGGAGTCTGTTTAGCTCACCTACTTAATAGAAGAGTGATTGCTAGGCAGTTTTTAACGAACGTGTAAGAACATGGTCGCTGAACCAGCATACGCCTTCGACTCTTGGCCAGTCGCTCTATAACGTGTGTGTTGGGGGCCCTGTGTCCAAGATATATCTAGATGCATGTGTGGTGTGTGTAGACGCCGAGGGAACGATGTATGTTCCAGAGCGTGGTTGTACGCAGATCGATTGAGTGTGTGATCATATGTGAGTATAAGTTGAATATTTTGAATGTATTATGTCCAGATCACCCGCCTGAGGGGATCTGAGTGTCACAGAATACAAACGTGATGACGAGCTTTTGAGAGTGTGTTTAGGGTGCAGATAAGGGGAGGGGATTGTGCGGCTAGAACTGGTTTGGATGAGGTGGGATCAACATCAATAGCTAATGCTTATAAACTCCATGTATCTATTTTGATAACTTGTATTTCTTGTATTGTTTCTAATTTCATTGCACTGACTTTAATAGTTGTGGTATGAGTATGATATAATAAATATGCCACCTGCTACGTGCTATTTTATTTGCAATATGTGGTCGCGAATGATGTGGATGAGTGTGGTAACATTTTAGATAGAATAACCCCAGTGGAAACCTGGACTCTGCTACAAGGACATACCAACTCAGCTTCCACCATTTGATCGTTGTGAGGAAGTAGACAAAGTCCACTTGTATTCTCGATACGTCATCGTACTTCATCATTTGTGATACAGTCTTTGAAGGTGACATTTATGAGTCTTCGGAAACATCTCATCTCTATGGTCTGGATTCTTCTGTGTATGTCTGCTGTAATGGCTCATGCAATCTTTCTACGGCTACGGAAATTGGTTCAGCGTATGTATTTGAAATTGCAGTGTGGATTCAGGTCCAGAGGATCAATGGTTGGCATGATTGTTCGTCAGAAAATTCAGGAAAAGTAACATGACAAGAACTAGCACTTTTTTGTCCTCCTCATCGAACTGACAATGCCTTCGATTTGGTTAGTAATGATGGACTGTTCCAAATCCTCTCTAAAATAGACTTCCTAAGCAAACTGCTGAGACTAATAATATTCCACGAAAACATGAAAGGAACAGTCCAATTTGATGGTAGCATAACATAACTGTTCCATATTAGCATCGAGTACCATACAGAGAAATCAAGAACATCATCAGAAAGCAGTATATACACCAATGGAGAGAAGACAGAAACATAGTCAGTACGCCAGACCCAAATCACCAACTCAAAAGAAATCAACAATCTACCTTATTTTGCCTGAGAACTGGACACTGCAGACTACTAGAACATCTGTACTGACTGAAGATCTCACACACCGATGAGTGCCCATGTAGAACAGGATGCCAGAACCCTGAACATATTCTATAGGAATGCCCAATCTATAGGGAAATGAGATGCCAAACCTGGCCAGAGGGTGCGGAGCTGAGACAAAAGCTGTGGTGCAGCCGCTCCGACCTGGTGAAGACTACAGACCTCATCATGGCAACTAGCCTGCAGATATAGCATGACCAGAAGATCCTGAACGCAAAGAAGAAGAAGAGCATTGGTGTTAGGCAGGGATGTGTCCTGGCCCCGACACTGTTATGACTCTTCTTTGCTCTGTTAATCAAGGTTAGTTCTGGTAATGCCAACGAAAAATATCTGCCTTCCCACTTAGTCGGATAGTCCGCTGTTTAACCTTGTGAGGCTCAACAATCAAAGATCAGAGAAGCTACCTTCAGGGTTATGCTTGTCGATTATGATGCTGCAGTTGTCACCACAGTCAGCAGGACCTTCAGAGGCTGGTAGATCGCTTCTCCCATATGATGATGCTGTAGTTGTCACCACAGTCAGCAGGACCTTCAGAGGCTGGTAGATCGCTTCTCCCATATGATGATGCTGTAGTTGTCACCACAGTCAGCAGGACCTTCAGAGGCTGGTAGATCGCTTCTCCCATATGATGATGCTGTAGTTGTCACCACAGTCAGCAGGACCTTCAGAGGCTGGTAGATCGCTTCTCCCATATGATGATGCTGTAGTTGTCACCACAGTCAGCAGGACCTTCAGAGGCTGGTAGATCGCTTCTCCCATATGATGATGCTGTAGTTGTCACCCAGTCAGTAAGAACTTAAGAGATTGATACAACTCTTCTTCCAGGCTTGCACAGACTTTCAGTCTCACAATACGTCAACAAAACAGATGTGCTAAGGAAAGAAGTAGATGTCACGACATGTCTTAGCATCGATAATTATGAACTGGCAGCCGTGCACCAAATCACATACCTGGGATCCCTGATCAGCGACAAGCTCTCTCTAGACCCTGAAAGAGACAGATTCATTGGCACTACTGTTGCCTCAGTTGATAACCTTACATTGCATGTTTGGGAAAACCAGAAACTCGCAATTAAAATCAAAGACATGGTGTACATGTGTCGTCAACACGCTCATATAAGGTAGCGATACGTGAGCAATATATGCCAAACAAGAGCACAGGCTTAACATCTTACATCTATAGCGCCTGTGATCCATTCTTAAAATTACATGGAGGGATAGAGAAGCGAATGCAGAGGTGCGCCCCTGAATCGGGCTACCAGGCATGTACTCTAAGGACAGTTGGCGATGGCAAGAGAACAGTCAGTCGAACAAAGTTGAGGTTCAAAGATAGGTTAAAGCGTGATTTGAAAACCCTAGACATGAGTTTGACATCATTGAAAGACGCAGCTGCAGACCGACCGCTTGTTGGGAAAAAAGTTCTTGCTAAACGGAGAAGTGAAAAGTCAACGGGGTAAAGCAAATAAAAACATTTAAACTGAGTTGAATTTTCTGTACCTCACCAAAGTTTTCTGATCACATATTTAAAAAAAATATGATACAAACAGTACACACGAACGAACGAAGAAGAACAAGAAACAGAAGAAGAAGAAGAAGAAGAAGAAGAAGAAGAAGAAGAAAAAGAAGAAGGAAACTATTAAAAAACAATGGATCAGAAGAAAAGGAGGTAGTAAAGAGTAGAATGAAGAAACACATGAATCGACGGAACAAAATGAAGTATAACTAATGAAACGTTGAATTAAGGACTCAATAGTTGAAATCAGAAACAAGCAAAGCGCATACAAACTCGTTCTAACTACGCAACTGAAACCTTTAAAATGTGATTAATAAAAGTAATTGAATTGACATACATATCATAGTGCATATGGAGGGGTAACGTTAATCACAAAGTAGAGACTAATATCGGGGATGCAGCGTTTAAAAATTATTTGCATCACGTTTAAATTCTCTCAGTGATACAGCAGCAAGCCCCCTGACTCGGCGTCTGGTTTTCAATTCTAGACCAGTTGGCGATTTGCGTTTGGGCAGGCTAGAGCGTGTCGAGGCTCGTAGATCTAACATGGTTCCAGGGTCAAATGTGCGCCAGGGAATGAGCTGACTGCAGCCAGCGAATCGTAGCTGGCTGCTTGATACAGGGTCAGCGAATCGTAGCTGGTTGCTTGAAGCAGGGTCAGCGAATTGTAGCTGGTTGCTTGAAGCAGGGTCAGCGAATTGTAGCTGGTTGCTTGAAGCAGGGTCAGCGAATTGTAGCTGGTTGCTTGAAGCAGGGTCAGCGAATTGTAGCTGGTTGCTTGAAGCAGGGTCAGCGAATTGTAGCTGGTTGCTTGAAGCAGGGTCAGCGAATTGTAGCTGGTTGCTTGAAGCAGGGTTAGCGAATCGAAGCTGAACAATGCCCTTTTCGTTCTTCATGTACCGACCCTGAACTGTTTTAGAAGGCGAGTGTGTCAATTTAGCAGTAAAATTTGTTGATTGGCTACTCCTTCTTCTTCTTCTTCTTCTTCTTTTTCCTCTTCTTCTTCTTCTGCTTCTTCCTCTTCTTCTTCTTCTTTTGCTTTCGTTCTCAATCTCCCACTACCAAGCTCTGAACAGAGTTTTGCAAGTAGCAGGATTTAGTCACGAGAACGCAATGTGTCGTGTCGATAGTTTACAGTCTGATAGCGGTATTTGCACCTTTCGGCCAGACACACTCGTCTTCACCAGGGTGGCTACTCCAAAACCTGATTCCAAAAAAGCCATTTTGGAATATGATGCGTGTGGTCGAAAGGCGCACATATTGCAACCTCACCGTAAACTACGACACATCACAATTTAATTTTCAGAACGAACACCGTAGAAGAAATAGAAGTCGAAGAGGAAGAAGAAGAAAAAGCAGAAGAGGAAGAAGAACCTGTATCATACGTCTATAGCTCGTTTCTCGTGTCAAATGCACCGGCCTTCATCCGCGAACTACAAGTGCTATAGTCTACCAAGCTGGCAATGGGTACACTGTTAGCTGCTAGTTAAAACAAGTTAGGGGAGCAAAGGGACAGTGCACCCCCACGTAACATCAGCTGAGATCTGGTACAATCACGTCTACAAAACTTCATTCACGCGGCAGCATCGCCAATCGAGGCACGTTTTTTTTTTGTCTCTGCACAACTAGACAAATGTTTCGGCAACTGCTTACTGAGCACGGGCGGGTTGAGACAAACGGCTTCACAAAGCGATTTGGGAGCTTGCGAGAACTCTTCCCCGCGGCATTCTGTTTACAGAGAACCGGCCTGCACGTGTAGACATATTAAACAACATTATTAATGAGAAGAAGAAGAAGACTTGGTTCTAGACCAGCGACCATCCTAACACACTTGGCCTCGAGAGAAGCGAAGGAAGACTTGGTTCTAGACTAGCGACCATCCCAACACACTTGGCTTCAAGAGAAGCGAAGGAAAACTTGGTTCTAGACTAGCGACCATCCCAACACACTTGGCTTCAAGAGAAGCGAAGGAAGACTTGGTTCTAGACTAGCGACCATCCCAACACACTTGGCTTCAAGAAAAGCGAAGGAAGACTTGGTTCTAGACTAGCGACCATCCCAACACACTTGACTTCGAGAGAAGAGACTTAACGACGCCACTCCCCTCCCCCACCCACCGACAGTATCCATGCAAGCAAGTTCTGAGTTCTTAGTTCGAACCGTTCTTCGAAAAGCGGTTGTCAGTCACCCTTTAGCGGGTCCCAACTGAGGTTCCAGTTGTTCCTGTCGCGGGAGCGTGTCGTCCAGTTGGATAATAGTATGTCTGTTGTGGGGTCATATGTGTTATGTTTTTCTAGTGAATCTCACCAGCGAGTTGAGGGGCCGTCCCCAAAGTCTCTATTTGTCGCGCGTTCTCCATGCCGGTTATGGTACTTCAACTTTCGTCTTGTCATCTAGCTATATGACCTGCTGTAGGACATCCTTGATGTGGGACATTCTCCTGTCGCCACTGTGTAGTTCATTTTGCTGCTGTTGTCTGGAGTTGTGCCCACCTGTTGTCTGAAAGTTATGCCCACCTGTTGTCTGAGAGTTATGCCCACCTGTTGTCTGAGAGTTATGCCCACCTGTTGTCTGGAGTTATGCCCACCTGTTGTCTGAAAGTTATGCCCACCTGTTGTCTGAGAGTTATGCTCACCTGCTGTCTGAGAGTTATGCCCACCAGACTTATTTCAAGAGATGCGTGTGACCAGGTTTCGCTATAATAGCAGAGCGCTGGTAAGACTACTGAGTCGAAGATGTTCGCATGTAGTCTAAAATCTTGTGGCGTCTTCTGCATTCACGATGGAGTTGAAGGCTGCAAAGCGCGCCCGTATCCGTCTGGGGGTCTCAGGTTTTGTGTTGTTCTCCATGTTGAGGATCCTAGCATATTCGTCAGCGTCCAATATGGACGGCCCATTCAAGAGTATGTGGTTGGGCTCTGCGACACGATTGCGCAAAACCCTGGTTTTCCCTAGGTCTATAGCTTGACCTGCCTTCCGTGTCTAGTGACCGCAGCATCTCTGTCGGTTCCAGGGGCGTCTCTATGATGAGGACGATGTCGTCTACGAATCTGAAGTGGTGTAGTCGTCTTCCATCGATTTTAATGCCGTATTTATCCAAGTCGCAGTGCCTCATCGTCAACTTCAGGAAAGCAAAGAATAGGCTCCGCGAGATGGGGCCTCCTTGCCGCACTCTCTCGGTCGAGAAAGTGATGGGTTGAGTGAATGGGCAGATGCCCGTGGTGCATCCTTCGAGGCATTCCTTGAGTATTTCTATGTAGTGGAAGTCTACTCCTTGCTCGCCCAGCGCTTTCCACATGAATTATGTTTAAGCAGAAACGGTTCAAACATAATTCGTATGGTTAAACTACAACTAAATTACCAGTGGTAATTAATGTGCATCTGGTTCCAGTGCAGCTTACCCTAAACCCACAATCAAATCCGCCAAAGTACAGCTTGATGTCATCGTTATATTCCAAACACATCACACTAAGTCATTTTTGCTCAGTCAAGCGTACTGTGATTTTGTCGCTTAATAGACAGGGGAAGGGAAAGTACCCCAGGCTTGTCTGAGCGCGCGCATTCATTATAACTCGGGACGAGCTTACAGTAAATGGGGGGATAACTGAGTATTATAAAAGGGGAGGCGATAATTTAAAAATTAAAAACTCCTATAAGAAAAAAAGAATATCAAACGTTGTATTTACACAAAAGTAGAAAAAACGAATTATCATAACGGAGTGTTGCTATTTCTTAGGTCTGCTACATGGAGGGACAGGCATTTAGGGTTCAAAATCAAATACTGCTTGATTCCTCAGCCACCTAGAAAGTTACGCAAGTTAAGATGTTTTAATTGTGTATATAATAAGAAAACAACCTAGGAAATTTGATTCGAGCCTTTGTTATCCAGCTAAGGAGCCCGGTATCTCAACCTGTTGATCACACAAGCCTCGAGAAGTTGAAATGTTTTAAACTAAATTAATGCAAATTTCCTGGCAGTAATTCCACAGGGATATGCTATGAACAAATGCATGTTCGTGTTCAACTTATATAGAACATATAGGGCGTCTTTTCCAAATTGTTCTGGTCTATGGAACCCGTCATCAAAGGGCATGCCTTGTAGAGTTGACTATCAATTCCTTCAACAACAAACCTAAGCTCTCTGTCTCTTCCTTTTTCTCTTTCTTTCTCTCTCACTCTGTATGAAGTAGTGGGGTGAGGTGTGATGAATAAGACGCCTAGTGGCAGTAGCGTATTCTCTTTTTGCTCCTGTCCAGGTGCAGCTATTGAGCCATACCTGTTGACAATGTCTTCAATAACCGTCTATCCTTTATGCGACATCCAGAACTAGAACTTCGAATATCTCACGGGAATGAAAGTTCATCAACTATCCCTGTGCGCTAATAACAAAAGATCTGGCTCCAGATCACAAGAAGGTCTACGTGGTGGATGGGTTGATAGGAACAGAGAAAATTACAATAACACGTCCATTAACAAATCCAAAGAACCACAGTTGGTCCAAGAAAAGACATCAGTTGAAAGAATAATAAGTAGGTAAGCAGGTAAGTAAACAGGTAAGTAAGTAGGTAAAAAAGTAAGCAAGAAGGTATGCAGGTAAGTAAATAGTTAAATAGGTAAGTAAATAGGTAGCTAGGTAAGTAAATAGGTAAGTAAGTAGGCAAAAAGGTAAGTAAGTAGTTAGTAAATAGGTAAGTAAGTAGTTAGTAAATAGGTAGGTAAGTAGGTAAATGCGTAAGTAAGTAGATAAATAGGTAAGTAAGTAGGTAAATAGGTAAGTAAATAAGTAAATTGGTACGTAAGTAGGTAAGCAAGTAAGCAAGTCGATACATGAGTTGGTAAGTAATATTGTATGTCCATTGAGCATTGTCTCTCTCCCTTTACATTTCGTCCCATATATCACTCTCGCCAGAGCCATGCATCAGTTATTGCAGAGGTGGCTTCTTCGTCATGTTATGATGAGGCTGCTAGCCCAAACGAATATGTCAGCTTTCAGACCCAGTCAGTGTCCTGTTGCTATTGTTGTTGTTTTCAAAATGACTCGTACATGTATCTTTAGTCTTCAGGACGTTAATTTAAAAGCAGGCTTTAATAAAACAAATTTAAAAAACGGACCGTCGCAGCTCAAATTCGAACCCCGACCGTCTGATCACGAGGCAAACGGATTGATTCGCTCTTCTTGCATCTCGAGGCGCACATGAGTACGCTCACAGTGTCAATCCCCACCTGGTTTGCCAGATGCTGCCTGTTTTAATGAGCACCACGAGAGATATTTGTCTTAATCACTTTGTTTCACTTGACCCTGATGTTATTTTGTGTTTCGAAGTAAAATTCTCAAGAGGGGACGACCGTTTCGGTCTAGCCCTTCCAGGACAGTTGTATCTCTATGTACGAGATTACACACGTTGCCATTGAGGAGGGCTGAAGAACTTCTGAGTGTGGCCCAGTTTTCTAGATTTCAAAGCAAAGCTGCAGCGGTACAGATGGTCAACATTCAGAGTATAGGTTCTCTGCAAAATTATATGCGTGATCTTCGATCAGCGACCAGCCTCTCCAACTAAATCCACGACCCGCCATTGCTTTCACAATTCGCCTCCGCTTCTGGTATCAAGGTGTGTCGAACATTTTTCCTTTTCCCTACTTGCTCCAGTGCATGCACTGTCGATTAATGATACCATTACCCCTCCTCAAGGTGGGACGTATACATCCCCATCACCTCTTCTGCACCATTCCGTCACCGACAGTTTGCCCGACATGCGTCACTGGTCGACATGTGTGACCTTATCATACCACCTCACTTAGGGGACGTCGTGGGCTAGTGGTTAAGTGACACGGCTCACAACCGAAGGTGCTGGGTTCGATCCCAATCACAGCACCGGCCGTTACTCCGGGAAAGCAAACCTTAATAAAATACAGGAGGAAGCAGACCCTTACCTAAAATGAATGCTGAAGTGGGATGTACTGGGCCGACAGGCGCAAAATAAAAACCACAGTGCAACGTACACCACCTTTTGGAATAGAAGGTAAGGCAAACGCAAAAAAAAAAAAACCAATAAAAAACTCCACTTCAAATCTCAAATTATGGGCTGGTTCACGAGCGCCTGCATCTGCTTCTTTACTCCTTCATTATCATTAGTTACCTGTACATGTTTGTAACTAGAGGAAGCCCTGTTAACAATACCTCATATTTGAAATATTTCGGATTGGAGACAGAGCGATAGGATATCAATGCATATTAGTTATAATTTTTTGAATGTTTGTTGCTCGAACCTAGGGTACACCTATTCAACAAATTGAAGATAGGTGGCAATGACGAATGCCCGTGTGGTACCGGGAAAATGACCGCTGAGCATTTGCTGCAAAACTGCCCGACATACGAGGATCAAAGAGAGCAGATGTGGCCATCACCAGTGGCAACACTAGACAAGCTCTATGGCAGTGTCGACAGCCTCAGGATGGCCGCTGCTTTTTTCTAAAAAATAATGGTTGATGTCTGACTGCTTACGATGAAGAAGAAGAAGAAGAAGAACCTAGGGTACTCGTTACTACACTTTACTGTTGTTCGTGGTATATAGTTGGCGAATGAAAAGGTGTTCATGTGATCGTTGTTATTACAGGCTAACACGCTGATAAGGTATACCACTCTGGAGGAAGGATACTGTTATATATACCGATGGATCAGTGCTAAGCAGTCGATAATCAGGTCGTGGCTTATGTGTTAAGGTGTGAGGTCAATTTAGTGCTGACATGAACAGGGCATACAAGACTAGAGCTACCGCGAGGAAAATGGATATCGATGTAGTGACTCAAGGTCTGGAGCGCTATCTGAAACCTCTATAACAGCGACAGTCGCCGTGACTGCCTGGCAATTCTTACTAATGAAGGTACAGAAGGTATTTCTTTGGGATGGGTGGATACTTCTTCTTCTTCTTCTTCTTCGTACGCTGTCAGACGTCAACCTGTATTTTTTCGAAAAAAGCAGCGGCCATCCTGAGGCTGTCGACACTGCCATAGAGCTTGTCTAGTGTTGGCACTAGTGATGTCCCCATCTGCTTTCTCTGATCCTCGTATCTCGGGCAGTTTTGCAGCAAATGTTCAGCGGTACCACACGGGCATTCGTCGGTGCCCCCTATCTTCAATTTGTTGAATAGCTGGTACCTCAGTCTATTGTGGCCAGTGCGAAGTCTGAAGACCACGACCTGCTGTTTTCTGTTCAAATGGTAATAGGCATCGTTTTTTTGTGTAGCCAGTATGTTCTGTTTTCCATTTGGTCATGTATCTAGCTCTAATAAGCCTTTTTGACTCTTCGTATGTCACACTAGTATCTGGTTGGGGTAGTCTTGCACCTTCTTTTGCCAGTCTGTCTGCCTCCTCGATGCCTTGGATGTTACAGTGGGATGGAACCCACTGTACCACTACTCTTTTTGGTGCGGACTGCTGGCATAGTGTACTGCTCTTAAGTCATTAATTTCAGTATTTTTCTGGCTTTTTATTGATGTGACTACTGCCAGGGCATCTGTAAGCAGGACTATATGGCTTTCATTCCTTTTACCTGTCACCATTTCTTCTACTGCAGGCCTGAGTGCCTCTGCCTCCGCTCTGAAATTGCTTGTGTATTTTCCAGTTGCCACTGACAGTGTTATTTTTCTGCCATTTTGTAGGCTTGGGAATACTCCTGCCGGATGGGTGGATACAATGTGTATAGATTTAAAACCTCCAGGTGGAAAATGACATCTAATTTCTATTAAATAAGGCAAGGACTACTTTTGCCATCATGAAACCCCAATTTGGAAATCGAGTATATAGTTCAGTTTAGGTGCCATCTCTGCATCGAAGGTCGGCTGCTATGGATCTCCAATGTACTCTTTCTTTTGTCGTAATTGTGTAATCTGAGAAGCTTTTTCCAGTCCATCGCCTGATCTAATTCACCCACTTAAAACGTTGTCTGTTTCTTGAAGGACTGCCTACCACTCTCTTTTCAGTATGGTTTTCAACACAGAGGTATATCTTGTTATTTGACAAAAATAACGTAACTGTCTAATCATGATTACGGTCATTAATTTTCATTTCACCGGCAACTTTTCCAGCACTTCCAAATGTGTTTTCTTCTCTTTCCAAGAAATGCGACTCCATCTTCTAAATACCAACATTTCGAAGACTTCAATTTCCTTTTCCAAAAATAATTCATTGTCCATGTTTCTGCGCCATAAAGTAGTGACGAGAATACATTACAACCTATCAATTCTCATCTTCAGATTCTGATTTATCTGTTTGGATGTCAGTATGTGTCGTATTTTGTATGCCCTCTTGGCCATACCTATTCTCTTTCTGATTTATTTTTCACAGCTGCCTTCTTATGTTATTATATGACCTAGATAGGGGAAACTCTGTACTTGTTCAAGTAGGTTCTTTTTTTTTTTATCTGCAGACATGTTTTCTGTTTTTCTGTTTTTTCTGTTAATGGACACAGTAAAGATTAAAATCTGTTCATAAACATAAACAAAACAAAGATAATGACCACCGATAAAACACAATGTCAGCATACATTTACAGTGGGTGGTGAGGAAATAGATCAGGTTACACATTTTGAATATCTTGGCTCCAGAATCGACACAAATGGTGACTGCTCGAAAGAAATCAGAAGAAGACTAGCTATGGCAATGCAGAGACTGAACAGCCTGAAGAAATTATGGCAGGGCACCAACAAAACGATAAAAGTAAAAGTCTTGAGAGCCTGTGTTTTTCCTGTGGCAGCTTATGGCTGTGAAGCATGGACGATTACCAAAACTTCTAGACAATGAATCGAATCCTTCGAGTCAAAATGTTACAGAAAGATCCTCAGAATACCCTGGACAGAGAAAAGAACAAATGTAGACATTCGGCAAGAGTTGAGCATAGAGGAGAACTGGTTTATCAATTCCATTTTGGCTAGAAAATGCAAATACTTTGGTCACATCAAGAGACACAACGGTCTTGAGAGGACTGTGATGGAAGGTATGGTGCCAGGCAAAAGAGGAAAGGGTAGACCAAGAAGACGATGTCACCAAGATATCCAGGAATGCCTGAGTATGACAGTGGCGGAAGCTGGAGTTTTGGCAAGGGAACGAGTTTCTTTCAGACAGACTGTGATGGGAGCGACGTTCTACAAAGGACATGCTTCATGAGAGACATGTTTTCTTGTCACTTTTCCCAATTATCATCGTCTCTGATGTCTTTATCTTTTATGTCTAATCTAAACTTTTGACTCATTTTGCATATTGTTGTCACAAGCTCCTGTAATTCTTGTTCACTTTTGCTATCACAACTGTATCAGTCGCATATCTAAGATTATGTATTGCCACTCTTCCAGTGACAAGCCCTAGCATTCCCTCTATCTGTTTGAATATGTGTTCTGTGTAGATATTAACAAGACAAGGGGATAATACACTTCCCTGTTTCGCTCCTCTTTTTACATCTATACTTGGAGAGCATGACTTTCCTGATTTTACTGTTGCAGTTTTTTTCCAGTACATATTATGGAGCAGTCTTATGTCTTTACCATCTAGATATATTTCTTGGAGACATTTCATGATTTGTTCATGTTGTGTATAGCAGGAAAACTGAACTTATGCAATATAATAATAGTGTCCTACCAGAACTTCTACGTGGTTCGAAATACTGGATGATGACAAAGAGAGATACGCAGAAATTACAAACCTACCAGGAAACATGCCTTCGGTGGGGAGAAAAACCAACGTCTGTTCAGGTAAAACATATTGGCCGAGACCCCCACCTCGACTTTCTTGTAGTCCAGGCTGTTTTCATGGCAGCCTGACTAAGGAGGTGAGGGATCGACGTGATCTCCGCAGTAGTGATCGACACGTAGATGAAGCGAAGCATAGCAAAACCGCTTAGAGGACCTCTGTACACCCTCAAAAGCACGCTCAAGATGTGAGGAAAACTACAGCAACACGCCACGTAACGTCTTTTTCAGGGCACACAGACGAGTAATCTTACTCATTTGGGGGCATTAACCGCAACAAGAACAATACGTTTTCGCAGAATTCTATAGCGGTTATGGCCAGACAATATATAGAATGACCAACTCCTACTGCACACCAACCAAGAAGGATACCATTAAAAGAGAGAGAAGACGGAGATGACTGGGGCATTTCATGAGAAGGAGTCCGGATATGCCCATAAAAACACCACTCGAGTGGACACCGGAGTGTAACAGAAAGTAAGCTAGACTAGGAACTACACGGAGACGCACGAGGGAGGATGAGATATATTACTCATCTCTGACAATGGGCACTGTGCTAAAGCTTGCCCATGACAGAAAGACGAGGAAAGTCCTTTTATAAGGAACATTTGGCACAGGACATAAAGAGAACGAGACCAAACATAACAACATGCTTGAAAGATGATAGTTGTGCTATTCTTTCTTCATCTTGATCCATACAGGCAATCTAACTCATTGTTTAGAACCAGTTCACCTTTCATATATGTAAGTATGCAGACTCTGGCGTGCTGCTCGACATCCATTGTGTGTGTATGTGTTTTCCGTGCCGTAAGACAAGTGCCCGCGAAATGATATTTCGATCAATGCATACACCAATTCAGATCGGATATGAAAGAGAATAATCGAAATGAGGCGAGCAGATTGCAAGACCAAACCCAACAACAGAAGCAAACAAAGATAATAGAAAATTCAGCAGTGTAGACCAGGTGAAAAGCAGCTGCATAAAAACAAAACCTGGAAGGTTAAGTTATAAAAAAAGAAAACATAATCTCTGGTTTCCTAAAAGGAGAATAGGCCAGGTAAGTTAAAAAGATGGTAAAGAAAATGAATGTAAAAGAATCAGAGAATTAAAATAAAAAAGAGCAGATACAAAACGTTGTTAACGATTTGTTGACGACATGGAAACCAAGATGGTAGACTGGTTAAACCATCAAGATGCGTTCAGTTTCAATCTAAAAGCCATCCCTAAGGCTAATTCATGGCGCCGGATGGATCGTTGTCCCTGACTCAGCTAATCTAGGAAGACAAACTGTTTTAGCATATTGCTTGTTGGGAGGAGTAGGGTAGGGTTAGGAGAGTAAGAACAGCAGATGGACGGAGAAAGTATTATGATTAAGTGATTTTGTAGATGGAGAAACTGATGTACACAAAAATGACTAAGTATCTAGGTAGATTTGATAACGTGTTCGCTGTACAGTGAGTTCCATCCCTCTGTAACATTCAAGGCAGCGAGGAGGAAGACAGACTAGCGAAAGAAGATGGGAGGTTACCAGAATCAGATTGAAGTTGGACTTACGAAGGACTCTATGTGGTTATTAGGGCAAGGAACATGGACAAATGGAAAACAGTATACTGGCTGTACACATAAAAGAGATGCTTATTACCAGTTGAACACTAGAGAGCAGGTGGTGGTCTTAAGAACACAACAGACTGAGGTACCAACTATTAAAAAAAATGAAGATAGGCACTACTGTACTTGAAAAATGGTCCCTGAACATCTGCTGCAAAATCGTCCGACATACGAAAACCAGAGAAAGCACACGTGGCCATCACCAGTGCCAACACTAGACAAGCTCTATGGCAGTGTCGACCGCCTCATGATGGCCTCTGCTTTCTTTGAACACATTTACGTCGACGTTTTACAACGTAAGAAAGAAGAAGTAGTAGTAGTAAAGAGGAAGAAGAAGATGATATTTGAAGGTAAGGTAAGGTAAGGTAAGGTAAGGTAAGGTAAGGTAAGGTAAGGTAAGGTCAAACCCATGGCAACAATTGCCGTCAGGAATGAAGATAACTCTTCATGTCCTATTCCGCAATCTATTTGAGGTGGGGTGACAAGTTCCCTTCCTTGATGCCTTTACCTTCTCCAACGCATGCATCAGGTACCCATTTACAGCTGGGTCGACTGTAGTAGCGGTCGTACCAGGCACGATCCATGGCTAGAAATGTAGTCTGTTTGTCCATAAACTCGAACTCCTGGCACGATATCGTTCCAGTCTAGTAAGCCAGCTTACTGTAGACTAAGCGACACTCTCCACATATAATATAGTGATACATGGATAGATGGATTAACATTTTCAGGCTGTTAATTTTCTTCGTTTTTTTTCGAACGCTATTAATGTCATCATTGGAAATAAAATGAGAAAAGATGACATTAGATATTGTAACAATTACTCCCTGTGCAGAAAACAAAACATTACAATAATTAATTCAAAATTACGGTAACTCACTTTGATCACTTACCAGGATATTGCATTGCAATACATCCAGGAAGTTCCAGGTTCACCTTATCCAGTACGCCTCGTAAAGTAACTAGGGGACTGTAATTCGCTACCAGAGAAAGATCGCTCAGTTTCAAACAACCATAATCAGATATGTATTACCAGTGTCAGTCTTGGTCATTATCCGAGAAACAACAGTGGATATTACTGCGTGTTAAATGAGATGTCTGAGAAAGGTCAATAATGTTACCAGGAGTGACAGAATGAGAAATAGTGACTGCAAACTTATTAAACTATATGATATGGCTGCATGACACAAGGACGACCATGTAGCCGATGAATAGATACAATAACATCTACATCAACACAAGATGTCAACACACTTAGCACAAGAACATGCGGCTGCAACGCTGAACTCCGATTAACAGTTCGTGTGAACTGTAAAATTAAAATGCGTTTCGTGGTTAAGATGAAAATTAGTGCTTCATTATTATGTTTCCTGTGCTCCGTATGGGGCGTCAATCAATCAATCAATCAATCAATCAATCAATCAATCAATCAAATCCCGTCGCTCCTCTCGGTGCATAGGCCATTTACAACACTCTGTCTTCAAACATGGACATTATGATGTAATCATTTAATCTTAGTTCCTTCTGCCTTCTATCCAGTTGTAATCATTTAATCTTAGTTCCTTCTGCCTTCTATCCAGTTGTAATCATTTAATCTTAGTTCCTTCTGCCTTCTATCCAGTTGTAATCATTTAATCTTAGTTTCTTCTGCATTCTATCCAGTTGTAATCATTTAATCTTAGTTCCTTCTGCCTTCTATCCAGTTGTAATCATTTAATCTTAGTTCCTTCTCACATTCTCACCTCTATGTATTTTTGTCTACCTCTCTTTTGTTTTCCATGATGATTCCATGTTAGAGCCTGTCTTCTAATGTTGGACGGTGCCTTGCGAAGCGTACGTCCTTTCCAGCACCATTTTCTTTGTTTAAATTGTTGTTCCAGTGGCCGTTGTTGGCCCCTTTCCCCATACGTCTTCATTCCTCACCGTATCCTGCCACTTTCTGCCCATTATACTTCGTAGGCATCTGTTAGAGAAGAACTAAAATAAGGCGATGCTGCAGCGGTTTTGTGGATGTGTATAATGGTCGCTTAGACAGAAAGCGTCTCCTACCTGAAACAGATAAGTTGACCCTTTTTTTCTTATATGTTGATTTGTTAGTTCAGTGTTGTTGTCCCCGATGAAGGCCTATTGGTCGTAAGGTAGGTTTTGTTTGTGTTGTCGTCTCGGTGCGGTATCTGACCATACCCATTTTTAAATTTTGATTAAGCTCAACCTTAATCAACTTTTACTAGTTTTTTTTCATGTTTTTTTCCCATTGGAGAAGAACTGTAGTCTTTGTTGTATGGCCTTCGTCGTTCTCCATATCCCCGTTCCTTACAGCGGCACCGAATGTGTGGTAAAAGACGAGCTACGTCTTGATCTGTTTTCAACGTTCCCATCATCCCTTCTAAACAACCAACAAAACCCTACGTACTAACAAACATTACACCCCTCAATTTCAATTAGTAGTTCTAATTTTGTCATGGGAGACTGACATGTCAATCTTTTGTCTAGTTCTTTTATTGTCGTGATCCTTTAAATACATTTCAATTAACTCTGGTTTGACATTACCAGTGGTCTAAAAATAAAATTTCTTAAGAATGTTCACTCTCTAGACACCTTGAGTAGGAATAAAGACAGCTATACCTTGCCTTCAGGGTTCTGACGATACCTGTCCATAGGGGTGATTTAGATGGCTCTCTTTTTCGTGCCCGTTGGCTCGAGATTCGTGCTCAGAATCACTGGCACCTTGTCACATCTATCTATCTATCTATCTATCTATCTATCTATCTATCTATCTATCTATCTATCTATCTATCTATCTATCTATCTATATATATATATATCTATCTATCTATCTATCTATCTATCTATCTACCTACCTTTCTATCTATCTATATATCTATCTATCTATCTATCTATCTATCTATCTATCTATCTATCTATCTATCTATCTATCTATCTGCCCTCCAACCACTCAGCCCGATGCACTGACTTCATGAGTACGTCAGTGTACGTCTTACAAAAAGGACAGTAATAAAATGTCGGAGCATAAACAGAGGACAATCGACATGGTGAATACAGCAGCAGTAGAACAGTCTCAGCCTAGCAAAAACAAATGAAGTACATAGAGACACATACACAAACGTTCACGCACATCCTGATATAATGAAAACGACTTTATGTCTGAGGATGAAAGGGGCAAAAACGAAGGCAAACTTTAAAGGAAAGAACAATTCGCCATTCTTGCGGACTACCTAATCATTTATTTCACCGGGGTATAAAGAAAAAAATCCCATGCCTTATCGTGTTTAAATCCGGTATCACTAGGCTGCACACTTCGCTGGGAGGAACTAATATATTCTCTTCGCATTTTTTTCCTGCTGTGTCTTTCAGCTTCAGGTTATTAGGAGGATTCTTGACCGTGCCCTAGTATGTGCTTCGAAAATGTGGAGTTTTACTGCTATCCATCTTTTACGTGGTCGTCCTCTGGCATTGTATCAATATACTAATATAAGTTGTGACATGACCAAATGGGAAATACCAGATTGCAGGCTTCGCTATGGAAGCTAATATAAGTTGTGACATGACCAAATGTGAAATACCAGACTGCAGGCTTCGCTATGGAAGCTAATATAAGTTGTGACATGACCAAATGTGAAATACCAGACTGCAGGCTTCGCTATGGAAGCTAATATAAGTTGTGACATGACCAAATGGGAAAAACCAGACTGCAGGCTTCGCTATGGGAGCTAATGTAAGTTGAGAAATGACCAAAAGTAAAGGTTTAACTAAACTTACTCAAATTAACTCCTATGTGCTATTTTAAAAAAAATTGCATACTCTGTAATACAACCCGTTTCTTCTGCACAACTTGATCTAAATATAGCTATGTGCATCCACTTTTTAAATGCATTTACTGATCCTGCTCCTCTCCCCTCTTACCTCCCTCCGACCCTCCCACTTTGTTTTGTGCCAATGCATTCACCCCTTTCTGGCTAAAAACAATATTTACTAACATTTAATCTGGTCATTTCTTTAATTAATATGTATCTATGTCCTTTTCTTCTTGTAGCTGGCTGTACTTTTTAAACATGTTATAGTGTAATTGATCCTTTCCTTTAGCTTCAGGCTTCGCTTGAAAGAACTTATTTACGTTGTACAATTACCAAATGTGATGTACGAGGGAAAGAGTATCTCTGACAACGTATATTAATTTCGCCAGTTTTGATAAATGATCTATGAACGCCTTAGTCATTATTCATGTCGGCAGTCTTTGTCCTGGTCTACGCCCCTTTCATCTTGATCATCTTTTAAATTGTTTGTTGTCGTGCACTGCGTCTTATTTTTCTCATGTGTGTGCGTCTTCTTGTTTCTTATATGTTTGTAAAGAAGAAAAGGTGAAGAAAAGGTTAAAGCAGCGAGAAGCTGGTTGGATTCACTTATAAAGACGGCTCACGTAAGAATGTGTAGGAAGTACATGTTCTTAGACGTAGTCGACCTGTACTTCTACTGGGGTAGAAGAACTAGTCCGACGTGTGGTTTTTTTGTGTGTTATTTGCGTTCGCTTTATTTCTCTATTCCCATAGGCGGTGTACGTTACACTGTTGTTTTTATTTTGCGCCTCTAGGCATAGTGCATCCGACTTCAGCATGCATGTTATGTAATGGTCTGCTTCCTCCTGTATTTTTTAAAGGTTTGCTTCTCAGGGGTAACGGTCGGAACTGTAATGGGGATCGAACCAGCACCTTCAGTTTGTGCGCCGTGTCATTTAACCACTAGCCCACGCCGTCTCCCAGCACTGGTATGAGCTGTATGTAGCCTAGTCGACCTGTACTTCTACAGGGACAAATGTCTGTGTGCAGGTCCCAGCTCTGGTATGAGCTGTATCTAGCCTAGTCGACCTGTACTTCTACAGGGACAGATTCCCTTGTGCAGGTCCCAGCTCTGGTATGAACTGTATGTAGCCTATTCGACCTGTACTTCTACAGGGACAGATGCCCTTGTGCAGGTCCCAGCTCTGGTATGAGCTGTATGTAGCCTAGTCGACCTGTACTTCTACAGGGACAGATGCCCTTGTGCAGGTCCCAGCTCTGGTATAAGCTGTATGTAGCCTAGTCAACATGTACTTCTACAGGGACAGATGCCCTTGTGCAGGTCCCAGCTCTGGTAAGAGCTGAATGTAACCGGGAGGAGGATTTCTAGCTTAACAGGCTAGGCTCGAGCAGCCTACTACTCCACTACGTTGGGACAAGTGCCACGAATGGTGGTTAACCGATGTGCGAGTTCATCTTAAAAGACTCAGACACTAGAGCAAAGAACATCCGCAGTCTGTTAGGCGTCTTCTATGAGACTTTTAACAAAACTCAAACCATGACCGGTGTTATGCCATGTCACACAGTTAGTCGTCTCTTACGACATGCTCTCTGTCGGACAGTGGTGCTATTATTGTCTTTTGTTATACACAAAGACCCCGACGACCCACTGACGATTTTTAATTGGCTGATGCAACTCCATATTTCAGTGGAATTATGCAACTCCATATTTCAGTGGAATTATGCAACTCCATATTTCAGTGGAATTATGCAACTCCATATTTCAGTGAAATTATGCAACTCCATATTTCAGTGGAATTATGCAACTCCATATTTCAGTGGAATTATGCAACTCCATATTTCAGTGGAATTATGCAACTCCATATTTCAGTGGAATTAGAATGTTGGACAGTTGTTTGAACTACTCGTGCTGAGTTGGCAACGTTTCCTTAGTAGCTGGTTACAGTGGCTCTACAGGCTGTAGTGCAATACCAGGCTCCTTATTATACTCACCGTTATGGCGATTACAATATCGACCTCCATCTCCTTGACCAGACTAATTTGACAGCCAATTTCCAGGAGCACCAAGGGTGACGAGGCACAAAATATACTGGTCAAGACTCTCACCTCGACTTCCTCGAAACCCCTCCTAGAAACGGGCTGTTTTCATGGCAGATTGGATAACGGAGTGGGATCGACATGATCCTCGTAGTAGTAAACGAAACGCAGATGAAACCAATTTAAAACAGTATTATTCACCTGTCAGAATAATCTTTGCTCCCTGAGTTTGAAGGTTACATAAGAGCAAGAGAAGATTGGAAGAATATTAAATGATATATTATCATATTGATGATAGTAACAAATCAATGTAACGACTGCGAAATTTACAAAAAAACAAAGACTTGCAATTGCCACATACAAACTAATACACATGGATATGTTTTAGAAATTCACATGCAAGAAGACAAAGATAAAATTGATCAGGACATGCAGATGTGAGATATAGGAATAAAGAAATCAATTGCAAAAAAGAGCACAGCTGTCGAAATGAAGTGTTACAGAAGAATTGAGAAAATATCATTGACAGACAAAAAACAAGAAAAATATGGGGAATTTTGCAATGGCTGGATATTTCAGAAAATTGGCTGCTAGACAAGATCGCAAGATGAAATCTGATTTGTTCGGTCATGTGAACATATATACCGGTTTGGTGAGAATGATAAAAAGGGGAGTGGTTTCGGGAACGAGAGAAAGAGGTCGATTCCGACGAAGGTGGCATCAGGACATTACGGACAGTCGGGGGGGGGGGGGGGGGGGAGGTGTCCTTGTATGACATGACGCAGGCTGACTAGCCCTCAACCAAAGTGGATACAGAGCTGCCGTGAGGGAGACGAGAGGGGCGACTCGCCCTAAACCAAGATGGATACACAGCTGCCGTGACGGAGACGAGGAGGCTGACTCGCCCTAAACCGAGATGGATACAGAACTGGTGTGACGGAGACGAGAAGGCCGACTCGCCCTAAACCGAGATGGATACAGAACTGGTGTGACTAAGACTTGGACTGACTCGCCCTAACCAAGATGCAGACAGAGCTGACGTGACGGAGACTTGGGCCGACTCGCCCTAACCGAGATGCAGACAGAGCTGACGTGACTAAGACTTGGACTGACTCGCCCTAACCAAGATGCAGACAGAACTGACGTGACTAAGACTTGGACTGACTCGCCCTAACCGAGATGCAGACAGAGCTGACGGGACTAAGACTTGGACTGACTCGCCCTAACCGAGATGCAGACAGAGTTGACGTGACGGAGACTGTTCTAGCAACAATATGTCCCAATATGATACACATTTCATTATTATTGTATCTCTGAGGCTGCGTGGCCTAGGGATGAAACTCGCTCGGCTTTCACAATCTCAACGTTCCGGGTTCGATTCCCATGTGTGTCCAGTTTGGCAAACACTCTGGTTTTTTTCTCAGGTCAATGCTCCTCCACGTACGGAAAGTAATGGCAACCTACCGTACTGCATTCGTGCCAAGAAACGTATAACAACCAAATATGTGGCGGTTGTAAGAAGCTGCGTTCTGTAAAAGGACATGCGACTTACTGTATCTCTAGAAATTATTAATAGTGTTGTTATTATGTCAAGACTTCCCTCCAGAAGTCAAGACAGTAATCAATCGGACTGGAAACGAACGCCTACATGTGTTATAGTGCGGGTCACAATTCCTCTGTTACTACAGCAACCACTGAAGTGACCAGATAAGATACCACAGTTGGCTAGGTTAATCCCTTAAACGCGGCCTCGATAAACACAACGTCCGGTGCAAATATGGCTCACGTGACGACCTTCTTCAAACCGACGATGGCCTTACATCGACATCATTCTCATGATCGTTGTTAGCATGGGGTGTCGATGTAGTCAAGAGTTTAAGACACTCGCCTCTCACAGTGATAAACGGAAACGGTGGACAATTGTATCCCGCAAGTTTCAAGCGACCCCTTGTCTCACGGAAGGTAAGATCAGTGTACCTGCATCATGAGTTACCTCCTGCCGTCTCGAATAATAGTCTTGCCACTGATCAAAGGTAACTCGGGAAAAGATAGTGGGATTGATGACCAGCGCAGCTACTTCCTCACTATAATCAACATACATAGCACATCACATTATTAAGGCAAAACCGTCTGATGTGTATATCAGAGCTTGCGATGAGCAATAGCTTATAATTTGTTAGCAGCCTGTAGTAATTTCAACTGACCGCGTTTAAGGCATCCTGTGGCAATGCATTTCTGAACTAATGCTTGAAAAATTTGTGAGTGTGTAAAGTGTTTGCCTTTCTTTATTCTACTGTCGGATGCACACAATTTTCCACCCCAGGCCTCAGCCTATTAGGTGATATCAGGACGTAGTAACCAGTGCTTGGATGCGTGCGTGTCTGTGTGTAGGTATGCTAGTTTGGGGGCTCTCAGAGATCAACCCAACCAAAGTGCAATGGAAGTGTGTTACTCTGAGGGTGTGTGTGAAAATATTGTGGAAGAGTGTGATTGTTGGACAGTCAAATGAAACAGAGTGTGATTGTTGGACAGAGTGTGATTGTTGGACAGAGTGTGATTGTTGGACAGAGTGTGATTGTTGGACAGAGTCAAATGAAACAAGAGTGTGATTGTTGGACAGAGTGTGATTGTTGGACAGAGTCAAATGAAACAAGAGTGTGATTGTTGGACAGAGTGTGATTGTTGGACAGAGTCAAATGAAACAAGAGTGTGATTGTTGGACAGAGTCAAATGAAACAAGAGTGTGATTGTTGGACAGTGTCAAATGAAACAAGAGTGTGATTGTTGGACAGAGTCAAATGAAAGAGTGTGATTGTTGGACAGAGTGTGATTGTTGGACAGAGTCAAATGAAACAAGAGTGTGATTGTTGGACAGAGTCAAATGAAAGAGTGTGATTGTTGGACAGAGTGTGATTGTTGGACAGAGTCAAATGAAACAAGAGTGTGATTGTTGGACAGAGTGTGATTGTTGGACAGAGTCAAATGAAACAAGAGTGTGATTGTTGGACAGAGTCAAATGAAAGAGTGTGATTGTTGGACAGAGTGTGATTGTTGGACAGAGTGTGATTATTGGACAGATTGTGAGAAGTATGATCGTGCCATGCTGTAAAAGAGGGGACGACGTGGGCTAGTGTTTAAGTGACACGGCTCACATCTGAAGGTGCTGAGTTCGCACCCCAATCACAGCACTGACAGTTACCCCGGGGAAGCAAACCCTTAGAAAATGCAAGAGGAAGCAGACCCTTACATAAAATTGCAACTGAAGTCGGTTGCACTGGGCCGACAGGCGCAAAATAAAAACCACGATCAAACGCACACCGCCTTGAGAATTAGAGAAATAAAGCGAACACAACAAAAAATAAATTGTTATAAAAGCTGAGGTCACCCAGTTCTATGCACAACTCTCTTTAGTAGTCTCCCCCCCCCCCGCCCCCATAGGTGTAGTGCAGCTATTGTATACCTTTCTTTGCAAATAACTGGCCCCTGTATGTATAGCCTAGGATGGGATCAGAAAACAATGATTGTATTTACTCGTAGAGAGCTCAAATCGTCTTCATAAACTACCAAATGTCGGTTGCAAATAAGATTGTTGAACAAAATCAGTCGGGCAGTGAGGATTTTTTGGTTATATAAAACGACATTACACGTTGATATAAAAACAGTGCTGGGAGGAAAAGTAAAGGACAGACCCTCAAGAAGGCGAACAGTGCGATAAGTTGGAGGATAGTATCCACATACGGACAGGTGAAAGCTTGGTATATTACACCATCAAGACAAGAGAGAGAGAGAGAGAGAGAGAGAGAGAGAGAGAGAGAGAGAGAGAGCGGGAAAGAGTTGAAGAAACAGAAAGAGAGAAAGAGAGAGAGGAAGTGAGACAGGAAAAGAGAAGGACAGGGAATGAGAGGCACATAGACAGACGAATAAAGAAAGATGGACAGAGACGGAGAGAGAGTGGCAATGGGAACAAAGAGTCGTGGACCCTGAGACAGATATGGGGGGAGGGGGGGGGGGGAGATGGACCTGGAGAGAGGAATAGTGAGAGGGACAGAAAGAGAGGGACACAGATGAAATGAACAGATCGAGAGGAAGAGAGAGGCTGAGTGAGGAACGCACAGAGAGAGAGGGTGGTAGATAGAGACAGAGAGGAAGAGAGAGAGAGGGCAGATAGAGACAGAGGAACAGAGATATACAGAGTGAGAGAAAGAGAGAGGGACAGAGAGAGCTGGAGAGAAAGAGGGAGAGAGTGAGAGATGACGTTGGAGATCCATCACAACAAACCATCATATGCTGGTCGCAAACGGACTAATATGAACTTGGACCAATAGTGTTGGGTCGGTCGTTGTAAAAGGCAAATCTACTGTATGATTTCTTTTAGATCATCTATCTATATGTCACGCGATTTACCTCGTGTCTCGTACCTCGTGGTGGAAATGTTCAAAGATAGTTGATCCGGTATTACTCGAATGAGATGACTAAACTAGTCTTCGTTCCGTCTTGCTTTGTGTTAAGCATAACCGATAGTTATCTTCAAAAGCTTCACAATAATAGGAGCAGCAGCAGAGCAGCGACTGGACACGCAAAAATGTGTTGATTATTACACAAAGATATAGGCTCAATAACCGTGTCGGTATGTAGACTTAATAACCGTGTCAGTATGTATGCTTAAAAACCATGTCGGTGTGTAGACTCAATAACGGTGTCGGTATGTAGACTCAATAACCGTGTCGGTATGTAGACTTAATAACCGTGTCGGTATGTAGACTTAATAACCGTGTCGGTGTGTAGACTCAATAACCGTGTCGGTGTGTAGACTCAATAAACGTGTCGGTGTGTAAACTCAATAACCGTAACTCAGTAATCATAAAACAGTCCCTGATACACCAACATACACACTATAATACAACAATCTCAAATAAACCAACATTACCACTATCATACAACAATCGCCAATAGATCAACATTCCCATTATCATACAACAGTCTCCAATAAACCAATATTCACACTATTATATAACAGTCGCCAATAGACAAACATTCACACTATCATGCACCAGCCGCCAATAGACCAACATTCACACTATCATACAACAGTTTCAAATAGACCAACATTCACACTGTCATGCAACAGTCGCTGATAGACAAAACCAACATTCACACTACCATACAACAGTCGCTGATAGACCAACATTCACACTACCATAGAACAGTCGCTGATAGACCAACATTCACACTACCATACAACAGTCGTTGATAGACCAACATTCACACTATCATACAACAGTCGCTGATACACCAACATTCACACTATCATTTAACAGTCGCCATTAGACCAACATTCACACTATCATACAATAGTCGCTGATAGACCAACATTCACACTATCATACAACAGTCGCTGATAGACCAACACTCACACAATCATACAACAGTCGCCAATAGACCAGACCAACATTCACACTATCATACAACAGTCGCCAATAAACCAACATTCACACTATCATACAACAGTCGCTAACAAACCAACATTCACACTATCATACAACAGTCGCTAATAAACCAACATTCACACTATCATACAACAGTCGCCAATAAACCAACATTCACACTATCATACAACAGTCGCTAATAAACCAACATTCACACTATCATACCACAGTCGTTAATAAACCAACATTCACACTATCATACAACAGTCGCTGATAAACCAACATTCACACTATCATACAACAGTCGTTAATAAACCAACATTCACACTATCATACAACATGCCCCAATAAACCAACATTCACACTATCATACAACATGCCCCAATAAACCAACATTCACACTATCATACAACATGCCGCAATAAACCAACATTCACACTATCATACAACATGCCCCAATAAACCAACATTCAAACTATCATACAACATGCTCCAATAGACCAACGTATTATTATTAGTGGTAGTAGTAGTAGTAAGCGTCACGCAGATTAAGCCAAGCATAGAACAATCTCCTGAAGAAGGTCTGCCCGCTTCAGAGAACGCTCGTGATGCGAGGAAAGCTACCTCAACCTGCTAATTAACGCTCCTTTTAGGGCGCACAAAAGAGGAAACTACTCATCATGGTCATTAAACAACAACAACAACACAACACCAACATAACAACAACAACAACAAGTTAGTCGTTGTTGTCATTTTCCTCATCTTCCGACAAGCACTCAGTTTGTTCATTGCTGTATTCTCATATCTACAAGACACAAACCCCTGCCGGTAACACGCCATCCATTTCGCCCTGATAAACTGCCGCTTACAACATTCCATGTTACGATTTCACCAATCTTCTGCCATGTGTAACTAACTGAGGCATGTTATAAACGAAACTCCATCCATTACATTATTCAATACCCACTGACGCTGATTAATGTTTACAGTAAACAAAGACACACAAAGCGTGAAATCTATATCGATTTAACGAGCCATTAATGTCTGATCGAAAATGGAACAACTCACAGAAACAGGGTACGTAAGACGTGGGGTGAAGGTTAAAACATTTACGGAATACCGAGAGGTGTAAGTGTAAAACACAAATAAATGTATTCAGTTCTTAAAAAAAAATGTAAATGTTCATCATTATTTCACATTGAAAGTACAACGACGTTATAATTTTAGTATACTTCAGTTCCTATTCTGCGCTCATCCTGAGACGGATATTGTGTCGTAGTTTACAGCGAGATTGCGACAACTGCGTTTTTTCGGTCTCACACATCCGGTTTCAGCAAAGCATATTTCGCACCGGATTTGTCCTTCCTCTTTGATTCCTGTTTTTTCAGTCAGACTGCGTGTGTGCAGTCTGCTTCCAGGGTCACTACTTGGAGGTAGAATCGGGTCTTTATCAGCTATGATTTGCTGAATCTGATGGAACCAACTATGAGTCGCTGGCTCCTGTCGGCCATATTTAGCTCAGTGTTAATGATATCTCTCGTACGCCTTTATTCCCAATACTGCGGTAGTCGAGCGCTTTTTAGGCTGAGGACTACAGTCCCTTTCAGCATTGTTGTCCATACGTCGTGTTATGATGAGGACTACAGGCCCTTTCACCACTGTTGTCCCCACGTCGTGTTATGCCTATGTTTGTTTATTTCACCCCAACCACAAAAAACAACATATGCCTCAAGTTGTCTTGACTGAAAATCTTACCACTGGTACGAGTTAGAATGGTACGAGAGAGTGAGGTAGATGATCAACGCAGTTTCTTCCTCTATATAATCTAAATACAACTCATGTTACATCAACAAGACACACACTCGTTTGATGATGCTGTCATCCTCGCTTGCGGTGAGCAACTAACATTAACACACCCACTAGATTAGTGTGCGCGACTCAAACACAGGAATAGGAAATACTTCGACCATGGAAAGACGCAATACTGGTACCAGTACCAAAATCAGGAAAGGACAAAACAGATCCAAATGGATACAGGCCCATCAGCCTACTGAGCTGTGTCGGCAAGCTGATGGAACGGATGATAAACACCAGACTGATGTGGCATCTGGAAGAAAAACACTAATTCCACAGCAAGCCGGCCTTAGACAGCACAGATCCACTGAGGACCAGGTCATTCTTATAGCCCAGGAGATAGAAGATGCCTACCAGGCACAGAAACACACAGTAGCTGTTTGGGTGGATCTGGAAAAGGCATTTGACAAAGTCTTGAAAGACGGACTTTGAGTCAAGCTAAGAAGAAGTGATGTTTGTGGGAAAATGTACAAGTGGATCAACCACTACCTCAAACAAAGAACGGCCAGAGTCCAAGTACAAGGGCAGATGAGCAAAAAGGTGACATTCGAGCAGGGAGTACCCCAAGGGGGAGTACTGTCACCCACACTCTTCTTGGTATATATAAACGATATTACAAAGAATATACCAAGAAGAGTCCATAGCTCAATGTTTGCAAACGATCTGGCTATGTGGACCTCTGAAAAGAATCTCACCATAGCAAGAAATCGGATGCAGACGGCCTTAATATCGCTGGAAGAGTGGGCGAACTCATGGCTGGTCAAAATAAACGAGGAGAAAACCACATGCACAATAGTCGGCTTTAGACAGCACAGATCCACTGAGGACTAGGTCATTCTTATAGCCCAGGAGATAGAAGATGCCTACCAGGCACAGAAACACACAGTAGCTGTTTGGGTGGATCTGGAAAAGGCATTTGACAAAGTCTGGAAAGACGGACTTTGAGTCAAGCTAAGAAGAAGTGATGTTTGTGGGAAAATGTACAAGTGGATCAACCACTACCTCAAACAAAGAACGGCCAGAGTCCAAGTACAATGGCAGATCAGCAAAAAGGTGACATTCGAGCAGGGAGTACCCCAAGGGGGAGTACTGTCACCCACACTCTTCCTGGTATATATAAACGATATTACAAAAAATATACCAAGAAGAGTCCATAGCTCAATGTTTGCAGACGATCTGGCTATGTGGACCTCTGAAAAGAATCTCACCATAGCAAGAAATCGGATGCAGACGGCCCTAACATCGCTGGAAGAGTGGGCGAACTCATGGCTGGTCAAAATAAACGAGGAGAAAACCACATGCACAATTACTCGCTTTCATTAAAACCCCAAAATACCAAATTAAGTCTAAATGGCAAATTCCTGCAGCCAAACGACAACCCAACCTATCTGGGGGTCACATTTGATCGGCGCATGACATGGAAAAGTCAGATTGAGAGAAACCGAATGAGAGCCAGAGAAAGAAAGGCAATCATGAGGAAACTTGCTGGCACAAGCTGGGGAGCAGACGAAGGCATACTAAAGAAACTGTACACTGGAAGAGTGAGACCAGTTCTCGAGTATGGCATTGCGGCATGGACAACAGCAGCGAAGGCGAACTTCGATAAAGTTAGCAAACTTCAAAACCAAGCCATGAGAAATATAACAGGAGGCATGAAGTCAACGCCAATTGTAGAACTTGAAAAGATTTCAAAACTGCAATCCATTACCGATAGAAGAGACTGCAGAGCCCAGCTGCAGTCAGAGAAACTCCGAAGACTGATCGACCATCCAATGCACCAGAGAATAAACAATTTGGGAAATGGGAAACTAAAGCGGAGAAACTTTGCAGAAATAGCCAAAGCAAAGATGCACTAAGATCCCATAAACGCACTAACAACACCAAAGCCCATCACTACTGTACGAAAACCTACCTGGAGGCAGGATATATTTCCAGAGGTGGTAGAAAATATACCAGGTATTGGAAACAAAAACTGCCAGACTGAAAAAGAAAGGAGAGATACTACCCTAAGCTTCATATCGAAAAGCTACCCAAGCATGGACTGGACCCATGCATACACCGACGGTTCTGTAACAAACACTACACAGAACGGAGGGGCAGGAGCATTCCTGAACCTACCAAATGGCAGACAAATAACACTGTCATTCGCTACTGGTAAGTAGACAAGCAATTTCAGAGCGGAGGCAGAGGCACTGAGGGCGGTGGAAGAAATGGTGACACACAATGAGAATGAAAGCCATATAGTCCTGCTTACAGATGCTCTCGCCGTAGTCACAGCGCTAAAAAGCCAGAAAAACACTGAGCTTAATGACTTAAGAGCAGCACTCTGCAAACTGTGCCAGCAGTCCGCACCAAAAAGGGTAGTGGTACAATGGGTCCCATCACACTGCAACATCCAAGGCAACGAGGAGGCAGACAGACTGGCAAAAGAAGGTGCAAGACTACCACAAACAGATACTAGTATGCCGTACGAAGAGTCAAAACGGCTTATCAAAACCAGATACATGACCAAATGGGAAACCGAACATACTGGTTACACCAAAAACGATGCCTATTACCAGTTTAACCGAAGAGAGCAGGTCGTTGTCTTCAGACTTCGCACTGGCCACAATAGACTGAGGTACCACCAATTCAACAAATTGAAGATAGGTGGTACCGACGAATGCCCGAGCGGTACCGGTAAAATGACCGCTGAACATCTGCTGCAGAACTGTCCGACATACGAGGATCAGAGAGAGCAGATGTGGCCATCACCAGTGGAACTGCAAGAAAAGCTCTATGGCAGTGGCGACAGCCTCAGGATGAACGCCGCTTTTTTCGAAAAAAATAATGGTTACTGTCTGACTGCGTACGAAGAAGAAGAAGAAGAAGAAGAAGAAGAAGAAGAAATACTTCGACATTAAACGCGGTTCTTCGGGAGTATGGCACATGGGATGATGGAGCAGGAGAGTGTACAACCAGCGAGCTACATGGACCACCAGCATCCATAATCTACGCCATCTATGGGTATTCCCGGAGTGCAGTGATGTCGATTCTTAGAAACAGAACAGAACAGAATAGTAAATACTGATTTGTTATTGATAGCAAACATAGAACGCCGGGATTATAGGCGAGACATGAGAATTATCAACTTTGAAATGGAAGTGCACATGAGATACACAGAGCACATAAAATAGTTTCATGTCATACAAATGATGAGGGTTTTGGCTTGGCTTCGTTCGTTCTCAATCTCCCGCTACCAAACCCTGAAAAGGCTTAAGTGGCAGAATGTAGTCCAGAGAATAGAATGCGTTGTGTCGAAGTTTACAGCTTGGCTGCGGTATTTGCACTTTTCGGTCCAACACATCCGACTTCAGCAATCATTTTTTGAATACCGGGTTAGCATTCTCTCTTCGATCCCTTCTCCTTAGCCAGTCTGCCCTGCTGCAGCCTGTTATCCAGGACCACCACGTGGAGGTGTAGAAAGGTCTTGACAGCTCTGGTTCGCTGGCCCTGACGCTAGCAGTCAGCTATTGGTCGCTGACCACTGCTGCTCATTTGCTTTGAAAGTAAAAGATCCTATTGGTTGATTCACTGTATCGTCGTAACTTGATCAAAAGGCTTTTTTAAAAGAAAGTATGTATCCAAGCATCTGGAATATCAATGGTGTTACATCATGTGGCTGCTAGCATCATACACAGCCTTCTTTAGTTAACTTTGACGACATGCTTGAGACGTTCCATAGGTTCAATATTCTTTTCAAGGTGGGCTCCACGCGGGAAGAATGGAGCACATATACAGGTTGGGAGTGTTGGCCATACTAAATGTTATTCCTAAAGAAATGTTTGCAACTGCAGATCCTAGTCTGTGATAGGGATGTACGAGGGTAGATCAGTAAGTAGGTCAGAAACTGCCCCCAAATTACCACCACCTGCAATATTTACGCAATGGTGGCTGACCGTGTAGTCGGTTTACAAGATGTAGCAGCGGCTCATAGCTTGATGCTTGCATCAGGGTCAGTAACCCATACCTGACCAAGATTCTATTCCCCCCCCTGCAAGTGTCGGCCCTGGAAACAGACTGCTAACGTGCCTCATAGAGCACCGTCTCAGCCTCATAGAGCATCATCTCAGCCTCATAGAGCACCCTCTCAGCCTCATAGAGCACCGTCTCAGCCTCATAGAGCACCGTCTCAGCCTCGTAGAGCACCATCTCAGCCTCATAAAGCACTGTCTCGGCCTCATAGAGCACCATCTCAGCCTCATAGAGCACCGTCTCAGCCTCATAGAGCACCATCTCAGCCTCATAGAGCACCGTCTCAGCCTCATAGAGCAATAATTCTCAAAGGACACATTCTATTTCTCATATGGCACCATTTCAGACTTATATAGCACAATCTCAGTTTTATAGGCCACCATCTCAGCAATATCACTGCTTCTCTATCTCACGGGCAACTTCTCTGTCACATTGGACACCATCACATACTCATAGAGCACTATGTATACCTCATAGGGCACATCTCAAGTTTCATTGGGCATCATCATGTTTTATAGGGATTCATTTCAGTTTCATAGGGTACCATCTCAGTCCCATAGGGCACCATCTCAGTCGGACAGTGACTTTACTTATTTCTGCGACACATTTAAATCGTCATTATATTGTCGATTCTCTCCCCCACATAGCCATTATATTCTCGATTCTCTCCCCTCACAAAGCCCTTATATTGTCGATTCTCTCCCCCACATAGCCATTATATTCTCGATTCTCTCCCCTCACAAAGCCCTTATATTGTCGATTCTCTCCCCCACATAGCCCTTATATTCTCGATTCTCTCCCCCACAAAGCCCTAATATTCTCGATTCTCTCCCCCACATAGCCCTTATATTCTCGATTCTCTCCCCCCCCATAGCCCTTATATTCTCGATTCTCTCCCCCACAGTCATTCTATTCTCGATTCTCTCCCCCACAGATCCCTTCTATTCTCGCGTCTCTCCAACATATAGCCCTTTTATTTTCCTCTCTGTCACACACACAGCCCTTTATGTCATTGTATCGGTCGCACACATAGCCCTTTTATTCTCGTCTCTGGCACACCACACATATGCCTTTCCGAAACTAATCAGTCATATAAATACTCGAAACATAATGGCACTAGCACGCATTGAAACAATATTACGTCCCTAAGAAATTTTACAGATATCAAACACCCGAATGCAACATAACCACATACAACACATGTTCATACATTATATATATATATATATATATATATATATATATATATATATATATATATATATATATATATATATATAAATATATCTGGCAAAGATGGCGCCGTAACTGGCTGCGAGTCTACATTTCTCTACTGTTTTGGATCATTATGGATGCCGCCAGACCACGGATTTGCTTGGAATTCACACTAGTCGACGACTTACACTTGTGTTCACGGATACGTGGAGTTGTTTTCCGTCTGGACTTGTTATTTCGTTCTTTTTTTGTGATTTCTTCCATCCGTTTATCCTGGTCTGGACGCCGGCTGAATGGCGCAACGCTTCAACTAGTTATACCTGTGTCGTAGCTCACGGGTTAGTTCTGCCGGTTCACCTTAACGAATATGGCGTGTGGAAATTTTAGATGCTACTATGATGAACTGAATACAGCTGGGGAGAGATGCCAGACTCACTCACACGCTGAGTGTTGTCCATACGACCTCTTGTGGTTATTGAAAAGGCACGACAAACTGCGTTAGATGCCTTCCCACCTTTCTACCCTGCGGGTTACATGTTTACGGAAAGGCTTCGGTGGTAACCCTGAGGCAAAATCTGCATCCTATGCTATCTCCAGTCGTCTCGATGAATGTCTTGCCACTGGCAAAAGGTAGCTTAGGCTCTGTGAGTGAGGTTGACAAAAAGCGCAGTTTCTTTCTCACTTTAATCCAAATCTTCGCGCGTCACCCATTTCAGAGGACACAGCAAGAGATACGACTATCCACACGGCCGGCTGAACAAAGAGAGTGGTCTTCATCACTTGTGATGGTCAAAACTATATATATATATATACATTCACATGCAGTCAATGTTCATACACATACAGACAACATACATCCCCATGCAACATATATTATCACTAAACATATGTTCAAACTTTCCCATGCCAACATATGTTACATACCAAACTGTATCACACACCAAACATACGTTCATGAACCCATCCGTTCACATTGGATACATATATTCACCAACAATATACCTATCAACCGAACATTTATTAACATACAACACAGGTTCACGAACCCAACATACATTTCCTTGCACCATGCGTTCGCGAACCTAACATTTAACCTACACTCACAAACAACATACGTTCGCATACAACATACTTTTCAGTAAATTATACACAAACAAACACACACATACACAACTTACGTTCATACACTAAACATGCATTTACCGATAACATACACACCATACGTTCACTAACAACATACACACTTAACATAAAAATAATTCGAGTTACACTGCATACGTTCAGAGACCAAACAACGTTCCTTAACACTCCAAACCACATACACACATATACAAGCAACACAGAATAGCTAACTCAGTATAACAAACACGGGGACAACGTGGGCTAGTGATTAAGTGACATGGCTCACAACACGAAGGTGCAGAGTTCGATCCCCATCACAGCACCGGCCATTACCCCGGGGAAGCAAACCCTTAGAAAATGCAGGAGGAAGCAAACCCTTAAAAAATGCAGGAGGAAGCAAACCCTTAGAAAATGCAGGAGGAACCAGGCTATTACATGAAATGAATGACGAAGTCGGAAGTTCTGGGCCGACAGGCGTAACATAAAAACCTATTGCAACGCACACCGCCTTGGGGAATAAAGAAATAAGGCGAGGGAATTAACAAAAGAAAACAATAACAGCAGAAACATGTACACGGTTCCACGTACATATAGCTTCAGAGTGGCACTGCTGTAAGGACGGTAGGCTCTTGCAGTAGATGGACTGTGCTTGTAACCTGGTTAAGGAATGCTCTAGTCTACGTCACTGTAAATACGTATCAGAATTAATTTAGGGACTGCAAGCCGACGAAAAGCGGAACTACTTAAACCATTTCAGAAAACCTGAGAGATTGTACAAGTTTCTAACACTTTATCGTAAATAGCAGAGTATGACCCCAGAATAAATTGACCACATAAACACGGAGAAGAGAGTTTGCACTGAGAAGCCCTTGTATTGTGTGCTCAATTATTGCATGTCAGACAGCATTAGGTTCTACTGTTTGCATGTACGGGTAAACAGCGACACGGCAAACCCTCGATGTTTGCTCGGAAATGGCAAACTCAAAATCTGAAAGTAGATCAATACCACGCGTGGGAAACATATGCCACGATAATTTAATCAACTTACAAGAGTTGTATTGCTCAAAACTTTCGATGTAGATAATCGTTTCAACACTACATTCTACTTTCTATTTTGTGGCGATATACACTTCCGGTGAATCACGAGCACTTGACGGAACCAGATGCGCTGCCAAAACGAGGCTGCATTAGTTATTAAAACTTATAGATTACTTCAAATATGTTCCTTCTTACACTGCATTCAGAAAGCAACTTGAATTTAAATGTCATTTATGAAGGAGTAAGTCTGTCAGTTGGGCTGTTTGTTGAGCTTGTCTGGGACATACACTGGCAATGTACATGCCATTACCTTCAGTAAAACCTTTCAGTTCCCTGTGGATTATATGTCTTCAACAAATACTAGCGACGTCCCGTTGCTTTAGCTCAACCCACGTGTCCCATGCTTCATGTTTCGAGCTGGGGACGGCGTGGGCTAGTGGTTAAGGGACACGGCTCACAATCAGAAGGTGCTGGGTTCGATCCCCATCACAGCACTGGCTGTTACCCCGCGGAAGCAAGCCCTTAGAAAATGCAGGAGGAAGCAGACCCTTACGTAAAATGGATGCTGAAGTCGGATGTGCTGGGCCGACATACGTAAAAATAAAAACCACAGTGCAACGTACACCGCCTTGGGGATTAAAGAAATAAGGAAAACACATAAACAATTTTAAAAAAAAAATTTTTTTTTAAATGTCTCGCATTCTGGTTACCATGCGTATTTTAGTCTACATTGTATTTTCTTATTTTGGTTATTCCAAAACAGGGACTGTATTGTAATGTTATCAGATGGTTTCTTTAATGTGCGTTCTGTCCAACTTCTCAACTTCTCACTAATATCTGCTCTCTTTCTTCCAACAGTTCCACTTTTGAAATCTTATGATTAGCTTAAATCAAAAGGAATAATTATTAACAGAAGTAACTAAACAGCACACATCTCTAACATGTTGTATAAAGATGAACGAGACGGACTAAAACACGTACACTTACTTTTTCTTCTTCTTCTTCTTCCTCTTCTTCTTCTTCTTCTTCTTCTTCTTCGTGCGCTGTCAGACGTCAACCTGTATTTGTTCGAAGAAAGCAGAAGTCATCCTGAGGCTGTTGAAACTGCCATAGAGCTTGTCTAGTGTTGCCACTGGTGATGGCCACATCTGCTTTCTCTGGTCCTCGTATGTCGGACAGTTTTGCAGCAGAAGTTCAGCGGTCATTTTCCCGGTACTACACGAGCATTCGTCGGTACCACCTATCTTCTGTTTATTGAATAGGTGGTACCTCAGTCTATTGTGGCCAGTGCGGAGTTTGAAGACCACGAACTGCTCTCTTCTGTTCAACTGGTAATAGGCATTATTTTTTGGTACACTTATTTCATTATGTGGGCACACACATGAGCTCTGATAAGAGATAAACTTATGAAATATGGAACAAAATACTGGATTACTGGATGACCCGTTCTTCAGCGGTGGTTACACCGTTGCCGTCCCAAACTTCTCTTCCAATATTCTCTGGCCTGTGCCAAGGTGGACCAGTGGAGAATGATTCGTCCATCTGTGGCATCGTAAATGTTGTGGAGTCGTTCCAACGTGATGGTTGTCGTTTCTTATCTCGATGGTACCAAATTGCTGTCGATGTGCTCCAACGATCGTCCGTTCTTTGCAGTAAGTTACCCTCACACCACCACCCCCCGTCCCCAGCGATATTTCATCTTGTCTACATAAACATCTGTAGAATAGCCAAAGTAAAATGCAGTCTTCCATAGTATCGGGAGAATCTTGTGCGATGAAGTGTATCAGTTGAATTAAGGAATATAGTTCTTGGATGCTACGTGGAACCAGTACTGACTTACTGTAGCGAGTCATGGACAATCAGAATGCATGTACATGGATCGTTTGTGGCAATGGGAATGTGGTTTTACAGAACAAAATTGAATTTTCCATGAGCTGCAAAGAAATCTAACAGCTTGGATCTTGAGGACGTGCAGACACGACGTCTGGTTTTGGCAATAATTAGGACAAATCAGTCATCCTTTATCGGAGAAGACATGAGCAGAGGCGGATTAGAGCACACGTGGATTATGGGGAGAATCGCAGATAAGAGGGAAAGAGGGAAACAAGAGAGGTAATATTGGAAAGCTTGATGGCATGACACGGGAGACGATCAGTGGCGGTCCAATAATCAACTCAGTTGATAAGAGGATGGAGGTACATGATAACCAACGTCAACCATCAGGGCACTTGATGATGATAATTGTGATGATGATGTTTATATTTGCTTTCTCCATTTCTGAAATTATTGTTAGCACTATTTTCATGATTTATTGTATTATTAACATCATTTCTTTGACTTGTAGTTGGTCTCTGTAGTTTGTCTGAAAATATGTATACATTTACTAATTCAAATCAGTTGAGGTCATTTACAAGAATCTGTATATATTTACTAATTCAAATTAGTTGAGGTCATTTACAAGAATCTGTATACATTTACTAATTCAAATTAGTTGAGGTCATTTACAAGAATCTGTATATATTTACTAATTCAAATTAGTTGAGGTCATTTACAAGAATCTGTATACATTTACTAATTCAAATTAGTTGAGGTCATTTACAAGAATCTGTATACATTTACTAATTCAAATTAGTTGAGGCCATTTACAAGAATCTGTATACATTTACTAATTCAAATTAGTTGAGGTCATTTACAAGAATCTGTATACATTTACTGATTCAAATTAGTTGAGGCCATTTACAAGAATCTGTATACATTTACTAATTCAAATTAGTTGAGGTCATTTACAAGAATCTGTATACATTTACTAATTCAAATTAGTTGAGGTCATTTACAAGAATCTGTATACATTTACTGATTCAAATTAGTTGAGGTCATTTACAAGAATCTGTATACATTTACTGATTCAAATTACAAAAATATAAACCGTGTAAAGGAAATTAAAAAAATGAGAAGCCGGTTTTATTTAATGAAATTAATGTAAAGCCATTTCGACATCAGAATGGGTCGTTAACTGAGAAATTTCTGGTTAATGGTCAGTAACGTGTATGACATTCATTGGGTATTGGTTCAGACTAGGCAGTGATGTTACATGGATAAAATCAGCCTTCTGATAGTGTGGTGGATGATTCTCTGCCACTCCTGCAGAAGGTTTTGAAACAATTGGTTCAGTTCCTCACCTGGCAAATGTTGCTGATCGTCTCAAGACGTCCAAGAGATGCTCATGTTGTGAATGACCTCCTCCAGCAGTAAAATGTCACCAGGGTGGGCTAGCCAGCCTACTCACCTGATCTTAACCTTATTCTGGGACGCCTCGGGGCGATCAGCAAGAGCTGACCATCTACCAGATCATGACCTGAACCAAATTGTTTCAAAGCAGGAGTGGCAGGCGATCCACCAGAACACTTTCAGAAGGTTGATTGTATCGAAGAGGCATCACTGCCCAGCTTGTATCAACACCCATGAAGGTCACACGTTACAGACCACTAACCAGCAACCTCTCATGAAACTGTTACATTCTAATGTTCAAATTACTGAAGAACAACGTGAGCAGACTTTCAGAGAGAAGAGAAAGATGTGTCCAATAAAATATCAATCTCTAATAGAAAGGTTCGCTCTGCTTCATGAAACTCTCCTTGAATCTCATGTCCAAATTACTGACCACAAATTTGATTAATAACTGACTTCTCATTTTTCTGATTTTTGTTTATTGTGCGGTGAGATTTTATAAGTGACCCTGAACTTATTTTGAGTAGTTTATTTATACATGTATATATATATATATATATATATATATATATATATATAAATATATATGTATGCGGGGCGTTCAAATTAAAACGAGATCATCGCACTATGTGCCATTTGCAGCAACTCGTCTGAGAAGTAATGCCACATCCACATTACATCCCAGACCTCACTCGAAGCAATTTCCACCTAATTGATCTGCTACAAGAATTTCTGGGAGGTCAGCATTTCAGCAGCACTGATGGCGAATCGAAACATGCTGTCCTGTATTGGCTAAGACATACTGACAAATCTTTCAACTCTGAAGCTTTTCAAGTATTATTTACAAGCTGAGATAAGGGCATACACATTGCAGGAGATTATATAAACAAATTAATGACATTTTGACTACCTTAAAAAAAGAATTTCCCTTATTAAAAAGCCCCGGTTTGACTTGAACACCCTAGGTTTATATACAACCAGCTACGCGTCCTATTGAAGCTAGTGTAACGGGTCCTTCTTTGTCAAGCATGACAGGGGAACAAGACCCACACAAGCCAATGAAAGTATGTATCCTTCCTGCTCACTATCCACTAATGTTTTATCTCCTCTTTGTTTATATAATTTCATTGCTGATGAAATAAAATCTCAATCATTCTAACAATCAAACTGTTAATACTTATTTGTACTCCTGGTATTCAAGCAGACGTCGGGTGTCTTATGCCAGGTAGCCAAATGACGTCACAATACAAATCTGTCCTTTACCTTGGAGAACCACGTCGTACCAAGAACCTCTCGCAGGACATCTCTCCGTCGCATTGGTGGACATCCTGGAGGCCCTTGCAAATTGTAGGGCACGAGTACATAACTATATGTGTCCATCGTTTGTCAAGACAAGCGTATAACATGACCATCCCATCTGTATTTTCTTAATAGCCCTGTATCCACGACGTCTGTGAAAGAGGTCTGGCGCCTTATTTCAGTGTTGTGAATCATAGATAGACTAGCAGTGTTCTTCGCTACATTGTTTGTTGTGTAACTCGAAGTCTGTCAGCATCTATTTTTCGGAGTCTCCAGACCTCACAACCATATATCATATTACTACTTGAGCCATGAACGACGAAACCCCGTCAAATAAACAAATTACTATCAAGCAAGGCGAGAACTTGATCACAGGTAAGAAAGCCGCAAACGCCTTTGTCGATCACTATGCCAGAGCAAACCACATCGAGGTCCCTGCAGATAAGCATACAGACATTAGCGAAGAGCTAAAGGGGCACGAAAACATAAATACGGCTCCTGAAGAGCACATGATGGCCAAACTAACAATGCGCGAAATGGAAGAGGCTATGAGAACACTAAAGAGAAGGAAATCTCCCGGAAAAGACGGGATAACAAACGAAATGCTGATGGGGCTGGGCCAAACAGCGAAGGAAAAACTACTATCAGTCCTGAACCAAAGCTGGAAAAGGGGTATTGTACCCCAGGCATGGAAAGATGCAATACTGGTACCAGTACCAAAAACAGGAAAGGACAAAACAGATCCGAATGGATACAGGCCCATAAGCCTACTGAGCTGTGTCGGCAAGCTGATGGAACGGATGATAAACACCAGACTGATGTGGCATCTGGAAGAAAAACGAATACTAATTCCACAGCAAGCCGGCTTTAGACAGCACAGATCCACTGAGGACCAGGTCATCCTCATAGCCCAGGAGATAGAAGATGCCTACCAGGCACAGAAACACACAGTAGCTGTTTGGGTGGATCTGGAAAAGGCATTTGACAAAGTCTGGAAGGATGGACTTAGAGTCAAGCTAAGAAGAAGTGATGTTTGTGGGAAGATGTACAAGTGGATCAACCACTACCTCAAACAAAGAACGGCCAGAGTCCAAGTACAAGGGCAGATGAGCAAAAAGGTGACACTCGAGCAGGGAGTACCCCAAGGGGGAGTACTGTCACCCACACTCTTCCTGGTATATATAAACGATATTACAGAGAATATACCAAGAAGAGTCCATAGCTCAATGTTTGCAGACGATCTGGCTATGTGGACCTCTGAAAAGAATCTCACCATAGCAAGAAATCGGATGCAAACGGCCCTAACATCGCTGGAAGAGTGGGCGAACTCATGGCTGGTCAAAATAAACGAGGAGAAAACCACGTGCACAATATTCTCGCTCTCATTAAAACCCCAAAGTACCAAATTAAGCCTAAATGGCAAAATCCTGCAGCCAAACGACAACCCAACCTATCTGGGAGTCACATTTGATCGGCGCATGACATGGAAAAGTCAGATTGAGAGAAACCGAATGAAAGCCAGAGAAAGAATGGCGATCATGAGGAAACTTGCTGGCACAAGCTGGGGAGCAGACGAAGGCATACTAAAGAAACTGTACACTGGAAGAGTGAGACCAGTTCTCGAGTATGGCATCGCGGCATGGACAACAGCAGCGAAGGCGAACTTCGATAAAGTTAACAAACTTCAAAACCAAGCCATGAGAATCATGACTGGTGGCATGAAGTCAACGCCAATTGTAGAACTTGAAAAGATTACAAAACTGCAATCCATGACCGACAGAAGAGACTGCAGAGCCCAGCTGCAGTCAGAGAAACTCCGAAGACTGACGGACCATCCAATGTACCAGAGGCTAAACAATTTGGGAACTGGGAAACTAAAGCGGAGAAACTTTGCAGAAATAGCCAAAGCAAAGATGCACGAAGATCCCATAAACGCACTAACAACACCAAAACCCATCACTACTGTACGAAAACCTACTTGGAGGCAGGATATATTTCCAGAGGTGGTAGAAAATATACCAGGTATTGCAAACAAAAACCGCCAGACCGAAAAAGAAAGGAGAGACACTACCTTAAGCTTCATAACGAAAAGCTACCCAAGCATGGACTGGACCCATGCATACACCGACGGTTCTGTAACAAACACTACACAGAACGGAGGGGCAGGAGCATTCCTGAACCTACCAAATGGCAGAAAAATAACACTGTCATTCGCTACTGGTAAGTACACGAGCAATTTCAGAGCAGAGGCAGAGGCACTGAGGGCGGCAGTGGAAGAAATGGTAACACACAGTGAAAATGAGAGCCATATAGTCCTGCTGACAGATGCTCTCGAAGTAGTCACAGCGCTAAAAAGCCAGAAAAACACTGAGCTTAATGACCTAAGAGCAGCACTCTGCAAACTGTGCCAACAGTCCGCACCAAAAAGGGTAGTGGTACAGTGGGTTCCGTCACACTGCAACATCCAAGGCAACGAGGAGGCAGACAGACTGGCAAAAGAAGGTGCAAGGCTACCACAAATAGATACCAGTATGACGTACGAAGAGTCAAAACGGCTTATCAAAGCCAGGTACATGTCCAAATGGGAAACCGAACATACTGGTTACACCAAAAACGATGCCTATTACCAGTTGAACCGAAGAGAGCAGGTCGTTGTCTTCAGACTTCGCACTGGCCACAACAGACTGAGGTACCACCTCTTCAACAAATTGAAGATAGGGTGTACCGACGAATGCCCGTGCGGTACTGGTAAAATGACCACTGAACATCTGCTGCAGAACTGCCCGACATACGAGGATCAGAGAGAGCAGATGTGGCCATTGCCAGTGGAACTGCAAGACAAGCTCTATGGTAGTGGCGAGAGTCTCAGGATGACCGCCGCTTTTTTCGAGAAAATAATGGTTACTGTCTGACTGTGTACGCAGAAGAAGAAGAATATTACTACTTATTATCTTGGAAAATCGTGAATTATTCTTAGAATTTCCGTAAGTGATTAGTCCATTTCATTGCTAAAAGTACAGACGAGAGAGCACAAACTCAGTAGTTACTGTTTGGGCTCAACAATGTTTCCTTGACTTAAGATCTTACACCGGGTTATTGTTATATTATTATTTACATTGATCAGTACGTTGTCCTCTCCAGATGTGTCTTCATTATACATCTCGACCCTTTTTCTTCGACCTCTTCTTCTTCATTTTTTCTTCACATTATTCTTCTTCTTCTGCCTCTTCTTGTTTCAACTTTTCTTTTCTTCATCTTCTTCTTCTTCTTCTTCTTCTTCTTCTTCTTCTTCTTCATCTTCTTCTTCCTCTTCTTCTTCTTCTTCTTCTTCTTCCTATTATTCTTCTTCTGCTCCCTGTTCCTTTTCTTCAACTTCTTTTTGTTCTTGTTCTTCTTCTGTCTTCCTCTTCTTCTTCTTCTTTGTACATCTTCAGACAATATTTTTAGTGCAGTGGTACAATCAGGCTATTGAAATCTTGGAAAGATTACACTGGTGCAGATGAACAAGGGCTTGCACTGCTCATCAAATGGTTGACGCCCCTTACCCGCCATGTTCAGTGTTTACTTTACCAGCATCATAACATGTTCATTTCTTTACACTTGGTGAGCATGTGTGGTTTGTTGTCGTTGTTGTTGCTTTTTCTACTTCCCCTCGTACTTCCGCTTGGTACTCTTGACGATTTTCTTTTGTTGTGGGTTACAGTGGCTCTCCACGCATCCCGATAGGGATATGAGAAGGTAGATTGCGTTCCTCCTGCTGTAGTACACTGCTAGGATCCTTAGTAAAAGGTCCCTCATGGGAGTAGCAGTTACAGCCTTACCTCGTTCGCAAAAATGAGATACATAAGTCTGTTTGCAGGGAGTGCTACTTGAATATCAGAAGTGGTCTTGATCAGTATGTTTTACAAAACACTGATTAACATAGTCTGATCAGTATGTTTCACATAAAACTGACTAACATAGTCTGAACAGTATGTTTTACCTGACCCTGACTAACATAGTCTGATCAGTATGTTTCACATAACACTGACTAACATAGTCTGAACAGTATGTTTTACCTGACCCTGACTAACATAGTCTGATCAGTATGTTTCACATAACACTGACTAACATAATCCCATCAGTATGTTCACATAACCCTGACTAAAATAGTCTGATCAATATGTTTCATCTGACCCTAACATAGTCTGACCAGTATGTTTCACGTGGCCCTGACTAACATAGTCTGATTGTTATGTTTCACCTGACCTGATTAACATTATATGATTGTTATGTTTCACGTAACCATGACTAGGAAGAGGAGACTAAGATCTAGTGAAGCAAAGCATAACGATCAGAGTATTAGTCAGGGTCAGGTGAACAAACCAAAGAAGACCTAACCTAATGTCCATGCAGTTCTCCATGGAAACAGGTTATCTCGTGACTACCTAGTGACGGTACCCCCGTAGTATTGGATGACATGTAAATTATGGCAAGCGTAGCACAACATCCTGAAGAAACCCGATTTACCTTCATCAGCACACTTGGGAAACTCGTAAAGTTACTGCAACGTGTCACCTACGGCTCTTCTCAGTAGGCACACACGAGTGCAGTAATTCATCAGGGAGTATACAACAAGAACAGCAGTATTTGACCCTGGTCAATATAGGCAGATTAATATGTGTTGCGTGACTTACGGGTCGGTAGTTTCCTGTCCCCACTAGAAGATTACTGTATGTGCCATGTGTGAGGACAAACCATCTAAAGCGTGTTGCGTGACTTACGGGTCGGTAGTTTCCTGTCCCCACTAAAAGATTACTGTATGTGCCATGTGTGAGGACAAACCATCTTAAGCGTGTTGCGTGACTTACGGGTCGGTAGTTTCCTGTCCCCACTAAAAGATTACTGTATGTGCCATGTGTGCGGACAAACCATCTTAAGCGTGTTGCGTGACTTACGGGTCGGTAGTTTCCTGTCCCCACTAAAAGATTACTGTATGTGCCATGTGTGAGGACAAACCATCTTAAGCGTGTTGCGTGACTGTACGGGACGGTAGTTTCCTGTCCCCACTAAAAGATTACTGTATGTGCCATGTGTGAGGACAAACCATCTTAAGCGTGTTGCGTGACTGTACGGGACGGTAGTTTCCTGTCCCCACTAAAAGATTACTGTATGTGCCATGTGTGAGGACAAACCATCTTAAGCGTGTTGCGTGACTTACGGGTCGGTAGTTTCCTGTCCCCACTAAAAGATTACTGTATGTGCCATGTGTGAGGACAAACCATCTTAAGCGTGTTGCGTGACTGTACGGGACGGTAGTTTCCTGTCCCCACTAGAAGATTACTGTATGTGCCATGTGTGAGGACAAACCATCTTAAGCGTGTTGCGTGACTTACGGGTCGGTAGTTTCCTGTCCCCACTAAAAGATTACTGTATGTGCCATGTGTGAGGACAAACCATCTTAAGCGTGTTGCGTAACTTACGGGTCGGTAGTTTCCTGTACCCACTAAAAGATTACTGTATGTGCCATGTGTGAGGACAAACCATCTTAAGCGTGTTGCGTGACTTACGGGTCGGTAGTTTCCTGTCCCCACTAAAAGATTACTGTATGTGCCATGTGTGAGGGCAAACCATCTTAAGCGTGTTGCGTGACTGTACGGGACGGTAGTTTCCTGTCCCCACTAGAAGATTACTGTATGTGCCATGTGTGAAGACAAACCATCTTATGCGTGTTACGTGACTGTAAGGGACGGTATTTTCCTGTCCCCACCGACGATTACTGTGTGTGCCATGTGTGAGGACAAACCATCTTATGCGTGTTGCGTGACTATACGGGACGGTAGTTTCCTGTCCCCACTAGAAGATTACTGTATGTGCCATGTGTGAAGACAAACCATCTTATGCGTGTTGGGTGACTGTACGGGACGGTAGTTTCCTATCCCCACTAGAAGATTACTGTATGTGCGATGTGTGAAGACAAACCATCTTATATTAACATGTTCTACTGGTTCCCTTTTCTATGAACTCTCGTTATTTTCTCTCTCAGTTTTTTTACTTACTCCCGCCTGAACTTATTCTCTTGTTCTTTCCTGACTTGTTATGCCACTCCCTTCTGCACATTCTCTCGTACTTCTAATTTCCTTCACTCAATCTTCGTGTCTTCCTCTTAGATTCTTTAACGGTGTAAAATTGTGATATACACCTTACTGTCCTATCCACTCACCCTCATACCTCCCCCCCCCCCCAATTTTCCAATAATCTAATCTCCTTATATCCTGGCCCCTACCTCAATTCTCTTTTCACGGATAGATCCACAGCCAAACACAGATGGAAGCTAACCAAACTGAATAAACACGATTAGAGCCGTCCGTGAGACCGAACCATCTGTTTGTCACACTAATTATCGACAAGTTTCACTTGAACAACAAAACCGCCTACCTCTACTTGTTCATCAATACTGAAAGTCACACTTTCGATCACTGCTATCCCAGAGGTGAGGCTGCGCTGATCGGTGATTGTGTCCAGGGTTTCTTCACACAACACAGGCTTAAAAAAGCGTTGTTATATTTGCTGTCCCATAAACTGGGCATTCAGCATCATCATCGTGTTGCATGTCCTTTGTAGATTGTCGCTCCCATCACAGTCTGTCTGAAAAAAACTCGTTCCCTTGTCAAAACTCCAGCCTCCGCCACAGTCATACCCAGGCATTCCTGGATTTCTTGGTGCCATCGTCTTCTTGGTCTACCCCTTCCTCTTTTGCCTGGCACCATACCTTCCTTCGTCGTTCTCTCAAGACCGTTGTGTCTCTTGATGTGACTAAAGTATTTGCATTTTCTAGCCAAAATGGAATTGATAAACCAGTTCTCCTCTATGCTCAACTCTTGCCGAATGTCTACATTTGTTCTTTTCTCTGTCCAGGGTATTGTGAGGATCTTTCTGTAACATTTTGACTCGAAGGATTCGATTCTTTGTCAATAAGTGTTGGTAATCGTCCATGATTCACATCCATAAGCTGCCACAGGAAAAACACAGGCTCTCAAGACTTTTACTTTTATCGTTTTGTTGATGCTCTGCCATAATTTTTTCTGGCTGTTCAGTCTCTGCATTGCCATAGCTAGCCTTCTTCTGATTTCTTTCGAGCAGTCGCCATTTTTGTCAATTCTGGAGCCCAGATATTCAAAATGTGTGACCTGATCTATTTCCTCACCACGCACTGTAAATTTATGCTGACATTGTGTTTTGTCGGTGGTCATTATCTTAGTTTTTTAATGTTTATGATCAGGTTTTGATCTTTACTATGTCCATTAACGGCTGAAAGTAGCCGCTCTAGTCCTTCTGTACTTCTTGATAGTATCACTGTGTCATCTGCGTATCGTAATTCTAGAATCTCGTACCCCCCAATCGTAAATGGGTCGAAACTTTCAATGTTCTCGTCTTCTCGAACATTTCTCATTATACATTCTGCATACATGTTGTACAGATAAGGTGAGAGGATACATCCCTGTCGGACTCCCTTTTGTACTGCAAACCAATCTGATGTTTGCCCAGATACTCGGACAGCGGCTTGTTGATCTTGGTATAATGTTTCAATGAGATGGACTATATGCAAAGGAAACCCCATTTCCTTCATGATTCTCCACATATTTTGATGTTTTACCGTGTCAAAGGCTTTGGTGTAATTAATGAAACATGCGTACAGGTCTACATTAAACTCTCTAAATTGTTCGTAGATATTCCTTAAATTGAATATGGATACAGTCCTGCTTACAGATGCTCTGGCCGTAGTCACAGCACTAAAAATCCAGAAAAACACTGAGCTTAATGACTTAAGAGCAGTACTCTGTCAACTATGCCAGCAGTCCGCACCAAAATGGGTAGTGGGACAGTGGGTCCCATCACAATGCAACATCCAAGGCAACGAGGAGGCAGACAGACTGGCAAAAGAAGGTGCAAGACTACCACAAACATATACTAGTATGACGTACGAAGAGTCAAAACGGCTTATTAAGGCCAGATACATGACCAAATGGGAAACTGAACATACCGGCTACACCAAAAACGATGCCTATTACCAGTTGAACAGAAGAGAGCAGGTCGTTGTCTGTAGACTTTGCACTGGCCACAATAGACTGAGGTACCACCTATTCAACAAATTGAAGATAGATGGTACCGACGAATGCCCGTGTGGTACCGAGAAAATGACCGCTGAGCATTTGCTGTTAAACTGCCCGACATACGAGGATCACAGAGAGCAGATGTGGCCATCACCAGTGGCAACACAAGACAAGATATATGGCAGTGTCGACAGCCTCAGGATGACCGCCACTTTTTTCGAAAAAATAATGGTTACTGTCTGACTGCGTACGCAGAAGAAGAAGTAGAAAAAGAATATGTGCATTGGAGAATGTATATTGTATGTACAATAAACTTACTAGAACATATTTTGACTGAATTTAATTACATGTTTGTTTCATTCGTGTTGACGACATCAACATAATGTTGCTGTTGTTGTTGTTGTTGTTGTTGTTGTTGTTGTTGTTGTTGTTGTTATTCAATGCCGACACAGGGACACAGAAACTTCCGGTCGAGCGCAGTGATTGGCCGCTAACACGTTAGTTTAGGATATTCTGTGATATTTTATCTTCTTCCAAAACTCGAAACAGTTCAAAAAGTGTTTTATCGACGGAACACCACACGTGGACCGTATACTAGTTGGTATATGTGTAATAAGATACAGCTATTTGATAATGTGAAATTCTAGTTGTGGTCGAACTCTAAGCCTATCGTTCCCTATTCCCGACAACGCGTGAGCGCAAAGATGCTGTGTCGTGCAGCGAAAATGCACACATACTCTCGAGGCACCTTTTTGCCACTTAGACCGGAGGTGTGTAGGAGTCACTCGTTACCACTGAAGGTGACAAGACGTCTTGCCTACCTTGTAGTCCTTGTTAGTGAGAGGCCCAAACAAAATGTACGGAAAGAAAAGGTGCAAGAGAGCGGGTAAAAGAAAACGTAGGAAGCCAAGTACAGGGAAAGCTCTTTTTAGATTTGCCCTGCCCTGCTCAAGCCCAGTTAGTTAAGCAGGAAACTCGTTATCAGGCTACCACGATAGCGAATGTGCTGAACGGTGTGGACCACACAGAACACGGCGAGGCACTGGTGCAGCCGTGGTCATCCACTGCACCCGAGTTCATATCCAGTCGTCCTGACTTGTCTTGCTACTGGTTAAAGTTAGACTCGGGCGAGAGTGGGGTCAACGAACTGAACAACCCTTCCTCACTTAACTCAAGCAGTTGGATGAGCCGGAGAGAAGACATATGGTGAAGGAGGTCAACCACACTATAGTGAAGTATCTAAGATACATGGATTTGCTGACAATCATGATCACAGTCTGCCGAAGCGAACTTTCCATGCTTTCACTGCCTGCAAGTATGCATATCCCAAATCAGACTCGTCAGCCATCTCCGCACCCATCCACAACCAGGATTTACAGAATACTCCACTGCAAAGACTGGCTGTGTGAAAAGGGTAAAGGTCCTCATCACTCATGATCGATGAACAACAACTACAACAACAACAACAATGCCCACAGTGAGTATAATTACTCTTGTGTGCGCCATGAAAAGGACGATATGTGACATGTTGTCGCAGCTTTCTTCACATTCGGAGCGTGCTGATGAAGGTGTACCGGATTCCTACATGCGGTTGTGCTATGTTTGGCTTCATATGCGTATCACTGACTACTATGGGAATCTCGTCGATTCCTCACCTCGTTCGCCAGGCCATGAACACAGCCTGATTCCAGAAGGGCTTTGAGGAAGCAAACGTGAGGGTCTTGTCCAGCACGTTTTGTCTGACCCTGAATAACATGTCTGATCAATATGTTTTGCCTGACCCTGAATAACATGTCTGATCAATATGTTTTGTCTGACCCTGAATAACATGTCTGATCAATATGTCTTGTCTGACCCTAAACGTGATATATACTTTATTTGTTTTGGCATGTGGAATACACAATAAAAACCTTTCAGCTCACTGTGGAGCATATGATCTAAACCAACAACTTGCAAGTATGTCTGTACTCTGCCCCGAATCACCAAAATAGGCCAAGTTGGTCCTGCTTCGCTCATGCTAGACTGTCGTTCGGGGGACAGCAGCTAGATGTTTGCATCGGGGTTAGCGAACCAGATCTATCTAAGATCCAATACGCCTCTAAGTGGCGGCCCTTGAAACAGGCTGCGCTTGTGTAATGTGACTAAGACAATAGGGATCGCAGTTGAAATGTAAAGCTTGGACTGAAATCGGATATGCCATGTCGACAAACGTGGATATTGCATCCTCGCTGCAAAATTCGTTCCAACGTCCTTTTGGGAGTAAATACCGAAGAAAAAGAAGAAGAAGAAGATGCATAAGAAGAATAAGAAGAATTAGAAGGAAATAAAGAAGAAGAAGAAAAAGAAGGAAAAGAAGAAGAAGAAGCATATGAAGAAGAAGAAGATGAAAAAGACGCATACGAAGAAGAAGAAGAAGCATTAGGAGAAAAAGAACAAAACAATAGTTAGAAGAAGAAGATGGAGAAGAAGAAAAAGAAGAATAAATAGAAGAAGAAGGAGATAAAGAAGAAGAAGACAAAGAAGAAGAAGAACAAGAAGAAGACGGTGATACAGAAAAAGAAAAAACAGAAGAAAAAGAAAAAGAAGAAAGAGAAGAAGAAGAAGGAGATAAAGAAGAAGAAGAAAAGAAGAAGGCGATAAAGAAGAAGAAGAAACAGAAGAAAAAGAAGAAGAAGCATAAGAAGAAGAAGAAAAATAATAATAATAATAATAATAAGAAGAAGAAGAAGACTTTAATTGTTATCTCCAAGTCCGTGTTGGTCTGACCCTACTCCACATAAGCGATATCACAAGTCCCACAAGGAAAGATAACAATTCAGCGCTAATGTAAAGTCGATACCGCAATACAGATGTGAAGTTTGGAGGACAACAAAGTCGTTTACAAAGTAGCTACACACATTCACAAATAGATGTCTGTGCAGAAAACAAAATGGTTGACTTTATCTTTTCACTAATTCCATCAAGCGTGGTGGGGAGCTGCAGGTCTCGTACTTGAGTCGTTGGGAAGCCAATGCTTGTAAATGATGTCTTTGATATTGTTTATCCATTCCCCTCGTGAATTCTCTTGTGCTTTGAATCCCGCTGTCCTAATGTTGCATGTTTTTATTGGTAGCCAATCTGGTTTCATTCTCATTAGATGGTCAGACCACTTACTTTCTGGTGATGCATGTATTCTTGCGAGGATGTTCCCGTTCTCGTCATTTCTCGTTCTGTCTCGTCTTGTCACGTTGATGCCGTTTCTCAGAAATCTCATTTCATAAGTTGCAATTTTTGTTTCTGTGCCTTGAACAGAGGTCATGAATTGGTAAGATGATAGTGTTTATCAGTTGTAGTCTTGTTTCTTGCCTTTATGACATTTCGATGCAGTAATGTATCCGCTGGGCTGGTCACATAGTCGACGTGTCAACCGATCGGATGACACAAATACTCTTTCATGATGTTATTCACGGGGGTGAACGCTTCCATTGTGACTAAAAAACGCCTTTCAAAAATACGCTTAAGGCGTCACTTAAAGCCTTTGACATATTAGTTAGTTAGTTAGTTGACCATTGCAAGCGATAATAGCAACGGTGTCAGATATGTTTATTCAGATTTGACTGCACATGACTGTACAGTTCGATCTGATCGTGGCGAAGTATGCCGCGCGTACGACACACGTGAACAGCATTATTTCCTTTGGAGAAGCTCGCTTTTCCTGCACGTCCGTGATGGTACTCTGCTCAGTGACGCAAGCACCTTGTGTGATGGCAGTGCACCAGACTGAGCAGTTCGGAGCAAGAAGCTCCCAGGCAGCAAATCAATGGAGAAACTATTCAAAGACACTTTTAGTGTTGGTGTATCGTTTCCCTCCCTCCCCCTCTCCCCTAGGGTACTGTGCTGAGCGCACCGTACAACAATTGTTAAGGGAGGCGCTCATCTGATATGTGAACAACACGCCCTGTCCATCTGATCTGGGCTCTCAGAGTCTAGCCCTGATGAGGACAACAGAGTTGGGCAATCTATCCCGCCAACCGATCCTGAACATCCTGCGGAGAAAGTTTACATAGAAATGTATATGTTTCCTGACATGCCTGCTATTGACTGTCCATTTTTCGCATGCGTACAGAAGGGTGATTAACGTAACAGCACGATACGCGCTAATCTTGGTGGCAACACTGATTCCCTTCCGGTCACAAACATTTTCTCGTAGTTTTCCGAAAGCAGCACTCGCCTTGAAAATCCTCTTGTGGACCTCAGAGTCAGTATCTCCTTCTCTGGTGAGGATACTGCCAAGGTAGGCAAAGCTACGAACTGCTTTTAGGCGATGCCCCTGAACATTTGGTTTGTGGTAGAGATCCCGGGGCGTGGCTAGAAACATGACCTCCATTTTCTTGGTGTTGACCTAAAACCAAAATAAGGCACGCAGTTGAGAACTCGTTCATGGTAGCTTGCAAGTCCTGTTCTGAGCACGTGCTAATTGCGCAGTCGTCGGCATAAAGGAGATCTAAGATAGCGGCATCTTTCACCTTTGTGAGGGCCTTTAGGCGTCTCGGTATGAACAGCTGCATAAAACACGTCCCCTTGGAAGCTGGCGTGCAAGACCTAACGTTTGAAAGAGATTTCTTCGTGAGTGAGCAGCGTAATATGAGGCAAATATAAAAACCGGAGATGAACAACGGGGATAGATTGGCCAGGTCCGTAGAATGAAACCTTCACATCTAGAGTATATTCTTGTGATTTCTAGCCTTATAAATATCCTCCTCTGAATTTGGAACTGACTGTGATATGGGAGAGCTATGTCAGTTGCAACTCATATTCTTCTAGATTTTTGAATAGTCCACTGGATGCCTTCTCTATCTTAACCTGTAGTTTAAAACAAAAAATTAAAACATTTCAGGACTAGAAAGTGTGATAGATGACAGCCTTGGTGAATTATAGATTCAATGTGAAACAATTCTGTGAGTTGTCGCTTGTGAGAAAAAACTGTAACCTACATGAGTGCGAGTTTTTGCTTGATTTTGTACTGGCTTACCAGTTTCTATGGTTTATCTAAATCCAAGCTGTCAAAGTCATTTACATTGTCAACAAAGTTGATGTATGGATGCAGACTTGAAATCCTCTCACATGGCTACGCAACAATTTGATAAATGGGGCTATATGGCCTTGACATGATCTGATATGTCTGAAACATGCATGACCGTCTCTGGACTTAGCTATGTATAACGTTTTATAAGTATAACTCTGTTCAAAACTTTATCAGGTACTGATAGCAAAATTATTTGTCTATTTTTGTTACATTCTTGTAGATTGCTTTCTTCTGGTCTGGTGATTTTATTTTGTCACTCTTGAAAGGCTTTCTGTATCTCATATTTGTCCAATAAAATTGTAGATTATTTTGGTGTATGCTTGAATGTCTGTTTTAGTAGCTCAGTTGGTATTGTATCAGGTTCTGCCGAGTTTCCATTTAGGAGTCTAATTGCATCCTTCAGCTCTTCTTTACTTAGGCTCATCAAAATTATTGTTGAGGACTTTTTGAGCAGGTAAAATGTCAGATTGATTGACTGACGGAGACCTACTAAGGAGCTCTTCAAAGTATTTCGTCCATCGTATCTTCTGTACTTCATAATTTCGTATTATTCTTCCCAATTTGGCTTTTATTGGCCCGCCTTGTTGGTATTTCCCTGAGTTTTCTGCAAGGGTTTGGACAGATCTTTCAAGTTTCTTTTTGCTGAAGCCCCTTTGGCTTATATAGCCAGACTATCCATGTAGCTTCATGTATTCTGTTATGCTTTTTTTGATTTATTTGTTTACCTATGTGTAATAGTTTAATGCTTTAGTTTTGAAACCTTAGTTTTCACGTTGAGTAATGCGACTTTTATGGCACGTTTTCTTAAATCTTTTTGACCATTTTTTTGCCGTTATTAATTTTGTGTGCTGCCGTTCCTTACCTTCCATGATGTTTCTCAGACCTTTTATATCTGTTCCCATTATTAGTGAATGCCAAGCCCAGAAAAACACTGAGCTTAATGAATTAAGAGCAGCACTCTGCAAACTGTGCCAGCAGTCCGCACCAAAAAGGGTAGTGGTACAGTGTGTCCCATCACACTGCAACATCGAAGGCAACGAGGAGGCAGACAGACTGGCAAAAGAAGGCGCTAGACTACCACAAACAGATACTAGTATGACGTACGAAGGGTCATAACGGCTTATCAAAGCCAGATACATGACCAAATGGGAAACCGAACATACTGGTTACACCAAAAACGATGCATATTACCAGTTGAACAGAAGAGAGCAGGTCGTTGTCTTCAGACATCGCACTGGCCACAATAGACTGAGATACCACCTATTCAACAAATTGAAGATAGGTGGTACCGACGAATGCCCGTGCGGTACCGGTAAAATGACCGCTGAACATCTGCTGCAGAACTGCCCGACAAACGAGGATCAGAGAGAGCAGATGTGGCCATCACCAGTGGAACCGCAAGACAAGCTCTATGGCAGTGTCGACAGCCTCAGGATGACCGCCGCTTTTTTCTAAAAAATAATAGTTACTGTCTGACTGCGTACGAAGAAGAAGAAGAAGAAGAAGAATGCCAAGCCTTATGTCGAATTGTTTCAGTGCCTGTAATTTATTGCTGAGTGTGATGCTGACCCCTTTCTTTTTACCGTCTTCTTTGAAAAGTATAACATTATAACGAGAACTGTTTACTTCAGTAGTTTTGTTCGATTAAAGTTTAAGCTTAACTTTGGTCACCAATATATTGTGCTCTGATGTCCCATAATCTTCTATTTAAACACTGACATCCTCCACAGATAGCCAACCGTTCATATTTGCAGATGTGACCATTTAGGTTTCATGTTACATGATCTGGGGACTGTCATGTTGCCCTTTTAAATTTTCTAGTGGGAACATGCATCCTCAAGTGACCAGAAAAAGTCTGCACATTTCTCACCAATTTCATTCGATACTCCAAGACTTTTTGTGTTACATATAATCTCATCGTAGTCTCCATTGTTCTCTCCTCTTTTGACTTTAAAGTCTCCAAGTTGTATTCTTATACATCTTAAATGTGTCATTTCTAAAATAGTTTGCAATTTTTTGAAAACATTTTCATTATTTGTAGTTGGAGATTGACATTGTATGATCCTTGGATTTGTCTTTCTACTTTGTGATCCCAAAGGACACAATAATCAGGCTTGCCGAACTTCATGTCACTCAAAGAGAACACTTCAAGTGCTACCATAAGTGTTTACCCTTTACTGTGTGATGCATTCAGTCCTTCGTGACCTGAATATATAATTTTGTTGTTGCTGATGTTAGCTGAACTCTACTCACGTATCTCAAACTTATTTAATTGAATCAGAGGATGCTAGTGGTACATATTACACTCTCTATTTCAATTTGAGCTGTTTTTCACCGTCCCCCACATTGGTCAGGCATTCTTATTTCTTCTTATTCTTCGTACGCAGTCAGACTGTAACCATTATTTTTTCGAAAAAACCGCCGGTCATCCTGAGGCTGTCGACACTGCCATAGAGCTTGTCTAGTGTTGCCACTGGTGATGGCCACATCTGCTTTCTCTGATCCTCGTATGTCAGGAAGTTTTGCAGCAGATGTTAAACGGTCAATTTACCAGTACCGCACGTGCACTCGTCAGTGCCACCTATCTTCAATTTATTGAATAGGTGGTACCTCAGTCTTTTGTGGTCAGTGCGAAGTATGAAGACCACGACCTGCTTTCTTCTGTTCAACTGGTAATATGCATCGTTTTTTTGTGAAGCCAGTATGTTCGGTTTCCCTTTTTGTCATGTATCTAGCTCTAATAAGTCTTTTTGACTCTTCGTATGTCACACTAGTATCTGGTTGTGGTAGTCTTGCACCTTCTTTTGCCAGTCTGTCTGCCTCCTCGTTGCCTTGGATGTTACAGTGGGATGGAACCCATTGTTCCACTACTCTTTTTGGTGCGGACTGCTGGCATAGTTGACAGAGTACTGCTCTTAAATCATTAAGTTCAGTATTTTTCTGGCTTTTTAGTGCTGTGACTACGGCCAGGGCATCTTTAGCAGGACTATATGGCTTTCATTTCTTTAGCAATACGAAACTTCAGGATTCACTCGAGAGAGTTGTCTCTTCGACAGAGATAAATTGCTGTTTATAGATCACAAGGACGCAAAAGTTAATTTATATTTTATCAATGTACCTTAACATCCTATCTTTGGGACCGTAATGATGAGGGACAGTCTGACGACATTGATCAAGACCTTCTTTCCGTATTAAAAATAAGCGAGCTCCAGTATAGGATAGCCATTTTCGAACGAGAGTACTACCAAACAAGAATCTTAAAGACACAGTTCCTACAGAAGAAATAAAGGGTCTCCCCAAGAGGCGCTGGTGATGTTCGAAAGTGAACCAGCAAAATCTTGAAAGATACCGAGGTTATGGCGCTGGGCAGACATAAGTGGCGACCGATGGTTCAGGAAGCAGTAGCTGAGATCAGATGTCTTTACGACCTCATCAGTTTATACGGAAGGATGAGACAAGATGCAGTAGTAGAGCACTTGCTACAAGCGGGAAAGGCCCTAGTTCGATCCAAGTTACATGTTTCTGACTATTCATTTGTAAATGGGGCCTGACTGGGCGATGAAGAAAACGAGAAAGAAAACAGAGCAACCAGATGACATATAAGTTGAATCCGAGAACGATGAATGATTTAACACTTTATATTTGACTGATGTGATGAAATGAGATTACTTTTACTGGTATCCTAACTTCACTTCTTAATCACGTGGTCGATGTTTGTTTTGTGACGTCATTTCCACGTCAAGTTCCGCTACCAGGTCTTGTCAGATCGATGGCCATCATTTATTGATATGATCTCCGAATACAAACTGAGCCGAAGTTTGATCTATGTAATTACTGGGGAACTCTGACAAATTATCATTTCATTACATAGAAGAACGTGGTTTAGACTGTATATTTTATTTGTTAGCGTAAGGACTTATCAAAACAATGCTGGTAAAAATATTCCATTTTTTTAAATTCATAAGTTTACCTGTGATATCTCCTCGCTGAAGTTACCAGCGAATTGTCAATGGAGAATAAATACATTTTATTTCACCTGTCGGCGAAAAGAATGCAGGAATATACCCGCCAGTGCCACATATAAATGTATACAGATGATCAAACTATCGTTTAAAGAAAAATACATGCTTTTTGTCAAAATAATGAAAATAATTTTTTTTACCAATATAATAAATAAACCTGATTATAATGGCTACCTTGGTGTACTGTGATGCAAGTGATTACTAATTTAGCGTTAAAACAATCCTAAAATAATACAAAACACATCAAGCGTGTTTATTGAACAGACAGGGAAGACATTCGTAAACACTATTTGATCTTTATCGAATTCCGAGGCCGGTGGGTGGGTAGGGTTTTGGGCAGGTGGTAGAGGGAACCAGCATGGCTGATTGCAATCAACCGTCATGTCGTGCTGGATATAAATGTGGTTGGCTCTATTTTCCACGATTTGAACTTGAAGTTTCAGAAACTTTGGATTATTTTGTTTCATTTATTCTTTAATAAAGAGCCGGGTACATTTTATAGTGTTTAAAAAACAATATATTATATATTAATCCGCGTGTGAGAACTACTTTTGTGTGCAAAGCAGAGGTGTTCAGCAAAGGGAAACATTTTTAAATGGGACTATTTTGTTTATAACCACAGCAGAACAGACGGCTTTATAGATGACATTTTAAGTCTGTTTTTCTTGAAACAATAATGTAGATTTCTCATTACATTTTACAGTTTTTCTGCCAGAAAACATACAATTGAAAACGGGACAAATCAGATCAATAATAATGAAAACAGAACGGTTTATGAACCATAAAACGAAAACTAGAATTCATCTTCCAGGAAACAATATATCATCTATGTAAAGTATCCATCCTTTTTCTCAGAAATGGCTTATTATGTGTTGGTATGTATTTTATTACGTATTGGGGCAATCATATTAGCGTATAACGAAACAACGCGCATTGAATGGGATAGCACGATGCATTCTGATAATTACAATTGGTGTATACTGGCAGATGTTGCCAATGAGGTATTTCGAATACAGAATAGAGTTAATTCTGAGAAAATGGGTCTTTCTGGGAATCTTGTTGTAGTTGTGCTTGTGGATTACTCCTTGTGGAAACTTTCCGTGAAGTTCCTTGAGAACATGGAAAGAACACGTCAAGGGACACAATTTATATATCTTCAACTTGGAGAAGACAACTCAACTATTGATAGAATTACATATATTTTAGAAGAGCTTATGATAAATGACTCCATCATAAACACTTTGGCGTTGTTTGCGGATGACCAAACCCAAATCATTCAATTACTGAAAACTGTTTCTGTGTCAACAAATTTGCGATGGACTTCACTTGTCCATTTAACAGAATGGATTCTTGTAACCACATCCAGTGGATTACTCAATACCCTCCAAAGGCAACAACTAAATTTAGACTACATTACCCTACTTATCCAATCAGAAACGGGCTCCATTTCCTGGACACAAAAATCTAGAGAAACCGACTTTAGTCAAGCAACTACTCATACATTAAGTAGTCCATCCAATCTTACGTGCAACGCCAGACACACTCACCGTGACGACATCTTCCAGAACTTACGATTACATCCTTTGCTCTATTTGAAAACTCAAAAATCCATCATGGCTGGTCTCAAAATCCCAGCAGCCATTTCAGCAAAGAACTACAAGAGAATATCGTTCAAAGAAACTTTGGGAACTACAACAGTCTATGGTGGCTTCACTATCACCTTATTGAACATGATGGCGGCCATTTTGGGCTTTACGTGTCATTTTGTCACAGTGTACGATGGAGGCGGTTACGGGGAGGCTCTGAGTAACGGGACGATAACTGGTATTACAGGTAGTTCCTTTACCTCCATATTAAGTTGTCAGGTTACGCCATGTCCATGTACTGTAACTGTTTCAAACGACTGCACATTAACGCCTCACGTTTGGATAATATAAGTAATAAAACAGTTATATAGTGTAATTGTGTGACATATGCACATATTCACTGCGTGAAGCCATTGCACTCCTACATCAAAGTTCAAGTACTACAGCCACGTCGTTTTTACCTAAAATAAAGAAGGCAAATTCATGTACTGCGAAAAATAACTGGAACCAACTATAAATAAGCCAAGTTCAGGTATTGAAAGCACGCAATGTCTGCCTAATTTAAACATGTCAAGTCCAGGTACTGCAAGCACGTCTTAATTACCTGATATAAATAGGTCAAGTTCAAGAACGTCATTAACATGTCATGTTTTTCAGCTATAAATAGGTCAGGTTCAGGTACTGCAACCATGTCATGTTCAAGTCACGTCTAGTCATCCGGTAACCGGTGAGGTCGTTGGAGAACACTAACAGACACCCTCACAACCCCACGACACCTCTATTTGTCATCGGCGACCGATTGTGCTCTTCCACTGCGTCTTGTCCCATCCTTCCGTGTAACCTGCTGAGGTCGTAAAGGCATCTGATCTCACCTACTGCTTCCTGAACCATCTGTCACCACTTATGTCTGCCCAGCGCCCTAACCTCGGTATCACAATTTTGTTCTTCCACTTTCGAACATCATCAGTGCCTTTTAGAGAGACCCTTTTTTTCTCATATAGTATTTTAGAGTCTTGTTTGGTAGTCCTCTCATTTGAATTGCATTGGAGCTTGCGTATTTTTAACACTGATAGGAGGTCTTGATCAAGTAAGTTAGTCATACTGTGTCCCTCATCATTATGGTCCCAAAGATGGGATGTTAAGGTACATTGATAAAATATCAATTGGCCTTTTGCTTCCTTGTGATCTATAAACAGCAATTTATCTCTGTCGAAGAAACATGTCTCATGAGTGAATCCTGAAGCATCGTGCTGAAAATCAAGAATATAATCCCAACATATTAAAGGTGTCTTGTTAGCGGATACTGAAAAGTGTGTGCATGGTGCTAGCAATATCATCGTATACAATTACAGCGAGGCAGAACCGTGACTGTCAAAGCTTGTAAAGTACTGTGATGCAGGCTGTCTCGTTGCGGCCAACTATAATCGTGCTCATGTACTCCGGCTGGAACAAATAAAAAAGGTAAGTAGAATGAGAAGGAGAAGAAAGTAAAAAAAAAGAAGGAGGATAAGAAGAAATAGAAGAACAAGAAGAAAGAGACTTGTAATTAAAAACTGTAGATTTTGTCAGCGGCCATCTTCTGTTTCTCCTCTGTTCTGTGATTGGTCCATTGTTTTATGTTGTCCTCCCATCTCTATTTGGGGCGACCTTTTCGTCGTCTGCCTTGCACCTGTCAATGGAGGATTGTATTTGCAGGACCATTTGATCTCGATATGTGACCGTACCAAGCGAGTTTCCTTCTTTTGACGGTTGCCAAGAGGGGTTCAATAGGCTCAATTGCTGTTTTAATTCTTTCTTTTATTTCCTCATTTGTAACTCGGCATTTGAAGGTGACTATTAGAAGTTTCAGAAACATATTATCTCCAAGGCCTGTATATTCCGCTGTAATTGGCCATGAATCACAAGCATAACGAAATACTGTTAGGACCAATGTACGCATTACTCTAATCCTCCTGTATATTGCTAACCGTTTATCTCTTGTCAGATTTTGCTAAGCAGTCCATCCGCCCCTATTCTCTGTGCTATTTTGGCCTACACCTCACATTTTAATCCTTCATCATTGACAATTGTGCCCTGATATTTTAAACGGTTGACTGTTCTAGTTTCCGACAAATAGCTTTTACTGCACTTGGCATTGTTGGTCATTCATTTTGTCTTTCCAGCGTTAATATCCATACCATAGTCAATCGCTGATTCATCGATTCCCAGAGTTCTGATAATGTGTCCGCCAACCCGTTGATATCATCTGCAAGACGAAGGTTGGTAATCGTTCGGCCCCCATATCTTGACAGTTCCAGGTTTATTCCTAAGTGCCTCACTCATAATTCCCTCAAGGAATATTTTGAAAAGTGTTGGGGAGAGTGTACAAACATGTCTCACACCTACTGATGTGCGAAACCAGTCCCCTCACCACCCATTCACAAGAACTGCGATGGAGGCCTTATCATACAGGTGTTCAAGGACCTGTCTCTCCGTTGATTTTATACAACCTTATGGTTGCCCACAGCGATTCATGCCATAACCTTTCAAACGCCTTCTTGAAATCAACAAACACGATACAATTTGTGTTGATGTTCCAGATATTTCTCTTTTATCAATGTTAAATTAAAGATCTGTTTCGGTAGTGCTTCTTCCCTGTCTGAACCCTGCCTGCTCTTCAGCAATGTTCTCCACTTAGGGTCTCAATCTATCGAAACTTATTCTAAGCATGACCTTGTTAAGATAGCTGGTGAGGTTAATTGTTCTGTAATTTTAGCATAGCTTCAAGATTCCAGACTTAGGTATCGGTATAGCCATTGATTTTGTCATAAATCCGGCCAGTTTCCCGTCGCCCATACTTTTTTGCACATGTCTGTCAGGCCTTCCACCACTACCTCCCCACCTGCACATTTACTGTCATGTTAAACTATTATAATTAGGCCGAGTTGGCTTTCTGTTATTTCGCAATGTGCATGTTCTGTAATATCGACACGTCCAGATATTGTAAATGAGTCAAGTTAATCTAGTAACGTTTGTTCCTTGATACACTTGCCGTGTATTACAAGAAACATCATCTCCTACTCAATACGTGCTTTCCACTTCAGAAACATGAAGGCGGAAAGAAAACAACAGACGGAATGTCAAGGACAGGAGTTGGAACACAGAACTGTCACCAAATATAAGGGGCAATTATTCAGCAGCAGCATATGTATTGTAAAGTGCATGGATGCATACAATCTTATATCATCATCCTCTGGTTGATCAGTCCGGAAACTGGTTGTAAGGTTGTCTGAGTGTGTCTCTATATTTGACCCTATCGTCTGGTTGATCAGTCCGGAAACTGGTTGTAAGGTTGTCTGAGTGTGTCTCTATATTTGACCATATCCTCTGGTTGATCAGTACGGAAACTGGTTGTAAGGTTATCTGAATATTGCTCTATATTTGACCCTATCCTCAGGTTGGTCAGTCCGGAGACTGGTTGTAAGGTTGTCGGAGTATGTCTCTATATTTGACCCCATCCTCAGGTTGGTCAGTCCGGAGACTGGTTGTAAGGTTGTCTGAGTATGTCTCTATATTTGACCCTATCCTCAGGTTGGTCTGTCCGCTGACTGGTTGTAAGGTTGTCTGAGTGTGTCTCTATATTTGACCCTATCCTCAGGTTGGTCAGTCCGGAGACTGGTTGTAAGGTTATCTGAATATTGCTCTATATTTGACCCTATCCTAAGGTTGGTCTGTCCGGAGACTGGTTGTAAGGTTATCTGAATATTGCTCTGTATTTGACCCTATCCTCAGGTTGATCAGTCCGGTGACTGGTTGTAAGGTTATTTGAATATTGCTCTATATTTGACCCTATCCTCTGGTTGGTCAGTCTGGAGACTGGTTGTAAGGTTATCTGAGTGTGTCTCTATATTTGACCATATCCTCAGGTTGGTCAGTCCGGAGACTGGTTGTAAGGTTATCTGAGTGTGTCTCTATATTTGACCCTATCCTCAGGTTGGTCAGTCCGGAGACTGGTTGTAAGGTTATCTGAGTGTGTCTCCCTATTTGACCCTATCCTCTACGGTTGTCTTCATTGCGGCATCGTTTCGTACATTAATGTCCCTGCATGCCTGTTATGTAATGATGAGTCATGGTCGCCCCGGTCCTCTCTTTCCTTTAATCTTTCCTTCTAGTATCTTGTGTGGAAGACTTTCATGTCTCATTCTATGACCCAACCAACTGAACGGACGTTTTTTGTATCGTATGCAATATTTGTTTTTGTGCGCCCACTTCAGTGAGTACATTATCATTGGATCCTATTTCTGTCCAACTCACTCCTTCTATTCTACGGTAGCACCACATTTCAAACGCTTTCAATCTTTTTTCGTCCTTCTTTGCCAAAGTCCATGTTTCACCCCCATACAGTGCAATTGGCCATTTATGAATAAAGATTGTTCTTTTCATCAGTTCTCTTGAGGTTAACAATTTATGTTTTTCTCTTTAGCCCTTTTTTTTGCCATTGCAATCCTTGTATTAATTTCTGTCTCGTTACGGACATCTTATGTTATGCTTAGTCCACAAAATAATAAAACTTCCGTACTTGTTCGATTATTTATCAATGTATGGATATATTTATTTGCCTATGTTGCTTGGATATTACCAAAGTCTTTGTCTTCGATGTGTTTATTGTCATGCCAAACTCTTTGGCCGTGTTGTTAAGGTTTTCAAGCAGCGATGATCCTGATATTCCCACTATCGATTGGTCATCGGCAAATTTGATGGCGTTATCTTTCATATCATAACGTTTGACACCGCTAATTGTTCTTTGGATTCTTATTTTTTAATTAGCTCATTTTTTGGTAGGTCGCAGCGTCTCACGAAGGAGACTACGCTTTTCATGTTTCCTTAGGTATTCCACAGTTTTTCGAGCATGGTCGCTCAACCGGGCCAGAGATTCACTCTTTGGTCTGTATAAAAGGGGTTGCCTTGCAGGATATGTTCTAGTGCTTGTTTGGCTTTTCCACAATCGCACTTGACGGTGTCTCTTGTACTCTTGTGTGACAGAGAAGAACGTGTATGCGCAATGAGGAGTATAACATGGCCGTCCGACTGTGGACTTGTACTGTGGAAGATTAACGAGGCGTTATTCGTTGTTTGTAGACAAATGGGGCAAAACTTTCTTAAATCTACACAAGATTGAAGGTTCTGTATGGAGACATTTGTTTGAGTCAGAGGAGAGTGCATGAATGGAAATAAAACGTCGTTGATAACGGCGACGTAGGAGACTAGCAAGCGTGGCAACTGACACAGTGAAACAGTTGATCGACCAGCTAGTCCGTGGCAAGAAAGTAAGTGACACCTGGTTAAACAGAAAATAAGTGGTCTCATCTGAATGAAACCAGATCTGCTATCACTAAAAACATACAGTAGTAGGAAATCGGGGTTCAGAACAAGGGGGTGACCACAACGCAAATAGATAGAAACAATCAAAGACATTATATACCGGTATGGACTCACAGAAACCACAGCACCGGATGTTGTTGATACAGCGTCTCACTTCTTTTCCAGCTCTTATCATTTAGTAGCGCCAAAGACGTGTAATCTTGGTACGTGCTACTCTTTCTGGCAAAGATGGCGCGGTAACTGGCTGCGAGTCTACACTTCTCTACTGTTTTGGATCATTATGGATGCCGCCAGACCACGGATTTGCCTGGAATTCACACTAGTCGACGACTTACACTTGTGTTCACGGAAACGTGGAGTTGTTTTCCGTCTGGACTTGTTATTTCGTTCTTTTTTTTTTGCTTTCTTCCATCCGTTTATCCTGGTCTGGACGCCGGCTGAATGGCGCTACGCTTATACCTGTGTCGTATTTCACGGGTTAGTTCTGTCGGTTCACCTTCAAGAATATGGCGTGTGAGAATTGTAGATGCTACTATGATGAGCTGAATACAGCTGGGGAGAGATGCCAGAGTCACTCACACGCTGAGTGTTGTTCATACGACCTCTTGGGGTTATCGAAAAGGCACGACATACTGTGTTAGATGCCTTCCCACCTTTCTGCCCTGCGGGTTACATGTTTACGGAAAGGGTTCGGTGGAAACCCTGAGGCAAAATCTGCATCCTATGCTATCTCCAGTCTTCTCGATGAATGTTTTGCAACTGGCAAAAGGTAGCTTAGGCTCTGTGAGTGAGGTTGACAAAAGGCGCAGTTTTTTCCTAATTTAATCCAAATCACAGCGCAAGTCACCCATTTCAGCGGACACAGCAAGAGATACGACTGTCCACACGGCTGAACAAAGAGAGTGGTCTTCATCACTTGTGATGGGTGGACACAGCAAGAGATACGACTGTCCACACGGCTGAACAAAGAGAGTGGTCGTCATCACTTGTGATGGATGGACACAGCAAGAGATACGACTGTCCACACGGCTGAACAAAGAGAGTGGTCTTCATCACTTGTGATGGATGGACACAGCAAGAGATACGACTGTCCACACGGCTGAACAAAGAGAGTGGTCTTCATCACTTGTGATGGATGGACACAGCAAGAGATACGACTGTCCACACGGCTGAACAAAGAGAGTGGTCTTCATCACTTGTGATGGACAACTATTAACGGCTGAACAAAGAGAGTGGTCTTCATCACTTTTGATGGACAACTATTAACGGCTGAACAAAGAGAGTGGTCTTCATTACTTGTGATGGACAACTATTAACGGCTGAACAAAGAGAGTGGTCTTCATCACTTGTGATGGACAACTATTAACGGCTGAACAAAGAGAGTGGTCTTCATCACTTGTGATGGACAACTATTAACGGCTGAACAAAGAGAGTGGTCTTCATCACTTGTGATGGGCAACTATTAACGGCTGAACAAAGAGAGTGGTCTTCATCACTTGTGATGGGCAACTATTAACGGCTGAACAAAGAGAGTGGTCTTCATCACTTGTGATGGACAACTATTAACGGCTGAACAAAGAGAGTGGTCTTCATCACTTGTGATGGGCAACTATTAACGGCTGAACAAAGAGAGTGGTCTTCATCACTTGTGATGGACAACTATTAACGGCTGAACAAAGAGAGTGGTCTTCATCACTTGTGATGGACAACTATTAACGGCTGAACAAAGAGAATGGTCTTCATCACTTGTGATGGACAACTATTAACGGCTGAACAAAGAGAATGGTCTTCATCACTTGTGATGGACAACTATTAACGGCTGAACAAAGAGAATGGTCTTCATCACTTGTGATGGATGGACACAGCAAGAGATACGACTGTCCACACGGCTGAACAAAGAGAGTGGTCTTCATCACTTGTGATGGATAGACACAGCAAGAGATACGACTGTCCACTCGGCTGAACAAAGAGAGTGGTCGTCATCACTTGTGATGGATGGACACAGCAAGAGATACGACTGTCCACACGGCTGAACAAAGAGAGTGGTCTTCATCACTTGTGATGGATGGACACAGCAAGAGATACGACTGTCCACACGGCTGAACAAAGAGAGTGGTCTTCATCACTTGTGATGGATGGACACAGCAAGAGATACGACTGTCCACACGGCTGAACAAAGAGAGTGGTCTTCATCACTTGTGATGGATGGACACAGCAAGAGATACGACTGTCCACACGGCTGAACAAAGAGAGTGGTCTTCATCACTTGTGATGGACAACTATTAACGGCTGAACAAAGAGAGTGGTCTTCATCACTTGTGATGGACAACTATTAACGGCTGAACAAAGAGAGTGGTCTTCATCACTTGTGATGGACAACTATTAACGGCTGAACAAAGAGAGTGGTCTTCATCACTTGTGATGGGCAACTATTAACGGCTGAACAAAGAGAGTGGTCTTCATCACTTGTGATGGGCAACTATTAACGGCTGAACAAAGAGAGTGGTCTTCATCACTTGTGATGGACAACTATTAACGGCTGAACAAAGAGAGTGGTCTTCATCAGTTGTGATGGGCAACTATTAACGGCTGAACAAAGAGAGTGGTCTTCATCACTTGTGATGGACAACTATTAACGGCTGAACAAAGAGAGTGGTCTTCATCACTTGTGATGGACAACTATTAACGGCTGAACAAAGAGAATGGTCTTCATCACTTGTGATGGACAACTATTAACGGCTGAACAAAGAGAATGGTCTTCATCACTTGTGATGAACAACTATTAACGGCTGAACAAAGAGAATGGTCTTCATCACTTGTGATGGACAACTATTAACGGCTGAACAAAGAGAATGGTCTTCATCACTTGTGATGGACAACTCTTTCTACTAGTGTATGATAGGGAGGACTGCAGCAGGTGTTTAGCTGTCGGGGGAGATATGCCACAGGTACAAAAGTGCGTAGTGCCAATCTTGAATTTATTATAGAGATTACATCTCAGTCAGTTGTGTACTGATCGTGGCCGCAATTTGATTATCTGATCTCGTCTGGAGAGTTTATGGTAGGCGTCATTTTCTATATTAATGGACTTTTTTCTATTTTTATCTTAACGTAGAAGAAATCATAAACAGAAGAATACGAAAAAGGAGAAAAAGAAAAAAGAGGAGAAAAATAATAATAAGAAGAAGAAGAAGAAGAAAAAGGAGATAAATGAGAAGAAGAAAAACACAAGAAGAAGAAAAAGGGGAAAAGGGAAAAGAAGAGAACATAAGAAAAATAAAAATAAAAAGAAACAGACAAGAACACGAAGATAAGGAGAAGAAGAAAAACAAGAAGAAAAAAATGATGAATATAAAGAGTCTTTGTGATATTATTTCAGGGTTTTCTGTCAAACTTCGGGGAACTAAAAGATAAGTAGGTTTTCTACTGGAATTAATTTTAGTTATAGAAATGCCGCGAGCTGTGCATCATCATACCAATGAGGGGCTGTAGTCCATAAATCACATCAAATGTATAGAATAAACGAAAATCTATGTTACTGTAAAAGCTGTTGTGATATCGTCTGCAGGTCTACTTGGAAGGAGAGAGGCGGGAATCGCTGCTTTAGTGTCCAGACTTCAGAATCGTGCCCAAGTCATCGATTTCCTGCCAACGATACTCATGGAGGAAACAGCAAATATCGTTTACAGGTTTGGGTCACCGATACTTAGTTTAATACAGTCGACAGATTCGTTGTTATTTAACACTCTACTCGGAGAGGAAGACTAATGCCTGGTCAGGTAACATATACTGATCAGACATGTTAGTCAAGGTCAGGCAAAACATACTGGCCAAGACCTTCACCTTGGCTACCTAGTAGCCCTCCTTGGAAACGGGATGTTGTCATGGCATCCTGGCTAACGGGGTGGGGGATCGACGTGATCCTCGTAGTAGTGAGTGACACGCAGATGACGCCAAGCATAGCACAACTGCCTGGAGGACCCCGGTCCACTCTCATCAGCACGCTCGGGATGTGAGGGAAGGTACTGCACCCCGCCACTTAACGTTCTTTTCGGGGCACACAAGAGTAACCTACTCATTAGGGGCATTCGCAAACAACAACAACAACAACAACAACAACAACAACAACACTCTACTCGTCGTCCTTCAACATCTACATGGTTAGTTGGCCTCTATTTCGGATTCTTTCTTTCTCTCTCACTCTCTCTCATTTCTCTCTCTTGTCTCTCTCTCTCGTTTGCCTATCTCTTTCTCTCTTGTTTGTCTATCTCTCGTTTCTCTCTCTCACTCTCCCTTTCTCTTGTTTATCTCTCTCTCTCTCTCTCTCTCGTGAGCATGGCGCAAAGCATGAACGCCGTAGCTCCAGCGATGAACCCAGGGATCTCCGAAAAATTGACATCATGAACCGACCATCGATGCTCGAATTCGAACTCCGACGGTCTGAACACGAGGCATACGTCTTTACCACTTCGCCACATAGATTCCTAGTAACTTTGTAACATACATTCCATAATTTTCCACATAAGTGTTCACATTTGTTTGAATCAGCATGCATTTCTGTTATAAAAGTTTCGTGCCTTTACCAACAGACTCCCTCAAGCTAGTGAAAGTCTGGATCTGACCTACATTAAGATAATCCAATCCCAGTTTCTGCTGTCACTTGTGGGACCAGTTGTGCTGATTGCCATTATCGGAGCAGTAGTTCATGTCATCACACGGGAATGTACCTCTAGAAAACCTCGGAAATTTTCAAAGCGCGATCTAAGGTAATATGTCTGTCTGTGTGTGACTCTGTTTACATGCTTTTGTCTGTCAAGCTACATTTCTGCTGTCAGATCGCATGACTCTGTCTGTCTCTGTTTCAACTTTTTGATATTAAGGACGTGTCTACATGTTATGGTAGTCTAAAAAGAAACTGGACTTTTATGAACGAGACAGGAACGAAGAGAGGCAGTGAACTAGCTACTGCTTCTATGTGTACCAGTGGTATTGACCGTCAGTTTAATAATAACCGCATCACGTCACGAACTTTATCCTTTGATGTCCATCCGGTGAAGTGAATACACGTGTAGTGAATTTGTAGATTTTTGGAAAATTGAGCAATCAAGGATGTTGAAGAGCAGCGTGATTGTGATATACTCTGCTTCACATTAGGTGAACCTTTTGCTGAATGCTGACGGAGACGTTCTGAACAAATGTCATAACTGGTGACATATGATGGGGTTTTGGATAATATCGATACACAATGGCAGCCGTCACAACGGATTGATATGACATTATCATGACCAACAAAAATAAGCACATCAGTCACTGAAATGTGAAGGTTATTTTGATTGTCTTTTTTGATTGGAGGTGTACCGTTCATCGTGACGTTTTTCCACGAGCTCAGACGATTACTTGGACGTTATGAGGTGTCCGAGAGAGGCAATATGAAGACACAATCCTGAAGCTTTGACAAACATAACCTGGATCCTGCACCACGACAATGCACTGGAGCACATGTCAATACGTATTCGTGACTTTTGGACAAAGCATGAGACGTATGTTGTCCCTCAAACACATTTTCATCTAGATTTGACCCCTGCAAACATTTGTGTCCCCAAAGTTGAAATCCACCCTTAAAGGTCGCCAATTTAAGATCATTGAATAGACACGAGACACGAATGCTGTTCCAGAGAACGAGTCGTGGAACAAATTGTTAAATACGTTGAGACTGGTGTATTAACAGCACAGGGAACTATTTCAAAAATGATAAGTTTGAATCAATTGAAAGTTTAGAAAATTATTTTTCATTTGACAAAGTTCAGTTTCTTCTTGAACTGTTCTCATTGGTGTACGACAACTGACGCAACACGTGTGGTCCAGTAAATGCGACGTATGCTCACCATTAGGCTTGATCTCCTATGTGGACATAACAGTAATTAAGTATATATATATATATCAATTTGCATGTCTCATTCTAAATCTGTATGTTATTCTGAACCAAGCCTTTCTTCCTGCTTGTGTAAATCTATCCGCTCCTGCACGTCTATCTGTTTCTGTATGCCTATCTGCCAGTCTGTGTGTCTATTTTCTGACCTCCGACAATCTGATAGTGTAGAACAGTGCTCTTCCATTTTTTGTATACCTTGCGCCCACTTGTATAACTTTCATGAAGGTAAGATTTCCTTACCGACCACTCAAATCTAAGTTTAAGAAATCGCGGCGATCGTCTACTGGGTCAGTGTTTTTTGGATAATTTCAACCATCGCATCATGTCTCTTGTAGAACGTCGCTCACATCAGAGCCCGACTGAAAGAATCTAGATATCTTGTCAAGTCTCAAGCTTGCTACGGAGTTATGCACAAGCATTCCTTGACATCTTGGTGCCACCGCCTTCTTGGTCTGCCTCTATCACATTGATGCCCAACAAGATCAAGTGGTTTGATCATTGAGATCGGTATAGATCGGCTGAAAATACTGCTTTTTCGATTGAAGAAAGTTCCATGCCAGGTTAAAAACAATGGCGATTTTGAAATGTATTTTAGACATTTGAAAATTTCTTCTGTTTTTCACTTGGATTAAAAAATTCACCCATTATTGAGAATGGGAAATTTAGGTTAATGCAACGGATTTTTTTGAGGCAGATCTATTTAGTTTGTAGATGTCATAAATACGTTTGTAGTGGAAACTAACGGATATATCTATCTTGTAAACATTGATTATCTGTTCTTTGTGGCACTTTGAATTTTTTTGTTCAATTAAGGTACGCTGAAACTGGTAAGTCTATATGTTTGTGCTGTTTTTCAACACTATCACCTTTCTATTCTTGTATCTCAGAAACAAATATACACATACACAATTTAAGCAATAAATTCTAAAAGTTGGTTATTAAATTATGTCTCTACGCACAACAAAATCATATATATATATATTGACCAACAAATGAAAAGGTTATAGGCTCTGATAGTTGACAACAATAGTAAAATATGACGTGCTGAATAAATAATGTTGCAGCGTAACGTTAATATCAGAGGCCTCACTTAGCATCAGTAAGAAAAGTGACCTCCCAATGGATGTAACGAAATACATGAAAAAGGTGTGAATAAGATCAACAGCCAGTACAAACATAACATAACCATATTTTATATTTTCAGGAGTCTGCGCAGTTTTCCGTCCCATATTGTCTTTCTTAACGACTACTACGCAGGGCAAACCGGTCGCATCCTTATCGGCACATGGGCAACGTTCTGTCTTATTTTGTGGTCTGCCTACAGTGCTTACCTTGTCACAACATTTGCTACAAAACCCAATGAACTGGCAATCAACACCTTCCAGCAACTGGTGCAACATAGCGAGTTTAAAATGGGAATGCTGGGAACAGGAAATGCTTTGGCTATAATATTCAAGACATCCAACGACAAATGGCTGCATCAGATTTGGAACAAGGTTGTGGAATACAACAAGACAGATCCTTTTACGTTCAGCTCGGATCTGGCTGACCATGTCCGGAAAATCGTGGCTGGCAAATACGCTTTCATTGATAATTTTTCACTAGCTTCTGGATTGTTCTACGATTATCTTCCTTCAAATCAGACATATGTTAGGGCGTATCCCCAGACTTCTCTTCAAGGAACTGAAGCATCTTATGTTGCAATTCCGAAGCACGTTTTCTATGGGGATACACTATATAAACTACACTTAGATTTGGAAATGGCTGGGATTATACTTAAGCTGCAGAACGTGTATTTCTCCAATACTAACCAGCCAGCGAGCAAGGTTAAACATGAAGGTAATGTTATAGACTTTGATCGCATTGAGTTCCTAGTCTACATGGTGGTGGCTGGGATTATAGCTAGTTTTGGATGTCTTGTGGGGGAGTTTGTCTACACAAGGTGGCAAGGGCGACCAAACAAGGAGGAATGATGTCAATCTGTTGAGGTTTTAATGAAGAAGAAGAAATAGAAGAAACTATAATATTCGAAATAAGATTCCTTCTCCATGTTCGTTTTGTTCTTCTTGTTCCTCTTGTTCTTCTTTTTCTGCCTCTTCTTCTTCATCCACTATTGCTTTCTTTCTTTTTCTTAGTCTCTACCTCATCTTTGTTCATTCTAATCTTCTCATTCTCCTATGTCTTTCTCTTTCTTCTTCTCTTCTTGTTCCTTCTTCGTATCCACCTTTTCTTTCTTCTGCTTCATCTTCTACTCTTCCTGCTCCTTTTCTCTGTTGTTCTTCTGGACTTGATCCTTCTTCGTCTCCACCTCCTACTACGTGTTCTTCTTCTTTCCCCCTCTCTTTCTTCTACTCCTGCTCCTTCTTCTTCTCCCTTTCTCTTTCTTTATCTTAATCATCACGTTCCACTTTTTCTTTATCTTTTCCTTCTTCTTATCTCTCTTCTTCTTGTTCTTCGTCTTTTTAAAAAAATAGTCATTTATTCCTAAATTTATCTTTCTTATTTGGAGAGCAATATTTGTATAGCATTGTTTTCTTCTAATGAATGTTCGTATAATCAGACTCCAGCGTCCCAGTCGTTTAACGGTCCTATTACGTCCCTCACTATGTCCCATGAACACGTTTCAAGGAAAGCTCAAGGTTACCCAGCTGTAAATGGGTTTTATGCTCTCATAGTTCCCAGTATATTTGACAAAACAGCGAGTAACAGACTATATCATGTCACATTATAAAGAAAAAGCAACCTTGTTACAATACCTTTTCTAACACTCCATCCTTGGCTTCAGTGGGGTGTAGCGCATATAAATAATTAGTGACACATCTCACAACCCAAACTTGCAAGGAATCGAATTTAGCAAAGATAATGTTCTCATAGGAAGTAAACCAATACAATAGTGCTAACGTCGGATGCACTGGGTAGTAAGCCGCAAAACATAGTACACTACACAACTCTATAGTAAACAAGGCGAATGGAAAAACCAAAACCACAAATAAGTTGTTTGATGCGAATTTTATTTTGATTTATCCTGTTTGTTTTTTATTCATTTTTTGGTTCTTCGTCTGGTTATCAGACATGATAAATAAATAACTCTTCTAGGCAAATTAAACATCGAGAAAAATATGTGATTGTTGTACTGTTGGTGTCTTCTAAATCAGGGGACCAGAATTTCCCAGCGCCAGGTCACCAAAGCGCCTATAATTTTATTATGTGGCCTAGCATTTGTCATATTTGCTAGCAAAATTTCCTTTCCGAACCCCCCCTTTCCCTCCCCCATCCTCAACACGTATATTCCACCTCAGTTCCAATGGACACTCAGTATAATATTTCCCCGCATAGTTTCCCATATTTCCGTCAATTTTTAAGGTCAAGACTGTCGTCACCATGCCATGCAGCCGCTGAGGGATAACGCAAATTAATAATAGCAGAAACGGGAAACGTTATTTGTCAGTATTCGTTTTTTTCACTTCAATATTGTATGTTCCAAACTTGTATTGTTCAGAAATTGAAAATAGAAATCATAGAATACCCAAACAACACTAGGGATATAGTCAGAATACCAACTGGAAAATTCTGTCATATATATGATGCAGAAATACAGGCAATCGAGGTGGCAACTGAGAAACTGTTGAACAACAATGTCAGTTACAACCTGTGGTATTTCTGACAGATGCACAATCAGCACTCCAAGCACTTAAATTTGAGAAACTGCCAGATCTACAGGCTCTACTGTCTGAATTGAGCAACCAGCGCAAGATTGTCATGCAGTTGATAGCTTCTCATTGTGGAGTACCAGGAAACGAGAGAGCAGATCGACTGGCAAAGGAGGGTGCTGCAGACCAGCAGCCAGATGTGCCAGTTACATACCAACAGAAGATAAGGATGATCAAATCAATCAGAAAGCCACCAACAGTTACACCAGACGATTACCATAACGTGAACAGACAAGAGCAAACTGCTGTATTGCGCCTTAGAACAGGACACAACCGACTCCGCGGCCAAATGTACACAAAAATTAAGATTGACAACTCAGCCATGTGTACATGCGGACCGGCACCCCAGACAGCAGAGCACATATTACAAAACTGCCCCGAATATGATATACAGAGAAAATCTAACTGGCCCATAGAAACAACAATGGAAGAGAAACTTTATGGACCTGTATGTGAATTACAAAAGACAGTGACGTTTATACAAGAGACAACATTGCAGATAAAGACAACATTTTAAAGCGAACGAAAGAAGAAGAAGAAGAAGAAGAAGAAATGATTTTGTTCATTTCTTTTATTTCAAACAAAACTGAGTTGTTTTTACTAACTTTATATTTACATGCATTTCGATGTACTCAGTGCAAATGTAGTTATGTTTATTTTGAGTGCCCACGAATCATCCTCATGGTGGTATAAAACTGCATTGTCACTGTAATCAACTGGGACATCTCTTCGATTTGTTGTCACGTGACATGCCACAGAAAAATGGCAGTGACCCACTTAAAGCCAGAGAAGCAATGATAGGAATTCTCACGGTTATACCAATAAAAACATAACAAAACATACTAACATTTCTAATGGAACTATCGACCAAACTGTGTGTACTCGTCGCCATGACTACACTCACAGACACAATTGATTGGCTAATATTTGTATAGCCAGGTTTTTCCCGCGTGATATCTTCATTTCCGTTATCTGGTGTGTGTATTTTTTTCACCCCTCATCTATCTCTCATCAGTGGCGTTTCCACCGCTCTGACATGTTGGACATATCAGGGGCAATATTTTGCTAATCCTAAAAACCTGGTCAGTGATTAGCAAAGTGGAATTGAACATCCATTTCGCTTTACTGGATCCAGGGGACGGTGTGGCCTAGTGGTTAAGTGAAACGGCTCCCAACCGGAAGTGCAGATTTCGTTCCCCATCACAGCACCGCCCGTTACTCCGGGGAAGCAAACCCTTAGAAAATGCAGGAGGAAGCTGACCCTTACATAAAATACGTGCCGAAGTCGGATGAACTGGGCCGACAGGCGCAAAATTAAAAAAAAAGTGCAATGCACACCGTCTTGGGAAATAGAGAAATAAGGCGATCGAACAAATAGAAAAAGTAATATATTAACTGCTACTTGACTGAATCTACAGCCATCCATCTCTCTATGTCAAAGTTCTGATTTATGATCCCCTTTCAAATTCAACATTTCTTCCACAATATGATTGATGACCACCTCTATTCCACTTCCACTCTGGGACCGAAAACGTTACGGATCTAGATGTAGACCTTACTACACATGTAACGATCTGCAAACATGAGCACATACTCCAAATGGAAAGAGGGAAAGTAAAAAGACTAATTCAAAATAAAGTGTTTCTGAAGATTATAAATTTTATTCGTTCCATATATTTCTGTAGGAGTTGGTAAATTGGTGATTAACGTAAAATGCATCGCTGAAACAAAATTGTCATTTCAGTCGACAGTTAAGAGTGAACAGGATCTAGCTAAAATGTTTAACTTTTAAAATATTTTTTTGTTTTTATCGCAGAGTGCGTTCTATTAGTGGCTAAATGTATTTGACTGCAGCAGCGTTTTCTTCTTCTTTTTTCGTCGTTCGTATTCAAACTACCGCTACGAAGCCCTTACAAGGGTTTTGTAAGTAGCAAGATGTCTGGAGAACAGAAAGCGTTTTATCTTTTTATCGTAGCTTACAACTTGATAGCGATTGTTGCCCCTTTGTGTCCGACCAGCAGACACATTCGCGTATCGATTGAGTCTTCCCTCTTCGATCCCTTCTCCTTATCCAGTCTGTCCTGTTTGATCCCTTCTCCTTATCCAGTCTGTCCTGTTACAGCATGTTATCCAGGATCACCACATGAAGGTATATAAGAGGCTAAGCAGCTCTGGATCGCTGGCCATGAAGCGTGCAGTCAGATTTGTTTTTTGTTAATAATTGACTTCCTAAAATGGCACGACTTTATTGTTTCCTGGAGCCGAACACACGCAAGTTTGTTTCCTGGAACCGAACACACGCAAGTTTAGGTTGTGTGCAGCGATACTAACAGTTTCGCAATGCGCTCACTCTACCCTCCCCCCTTTTCCCTCTTTCCCCCACCCCCAAATCGCCATACACGGCCCATAAATAATGGAATGTTAAAGTAATCCGCATTCTAAATTGTTTGAAGACATATATAAAGGTAGGTACTTTCATTCGGGGTGTCGTTTAAGAAACTTCTGAATATTCCAGAAGTGTAAAACTGACCAATCAACCAGGCCGATATAAGTTTCGTGAATTTGTCCAGGTCTGTGATTTCTGCCCCTTGCCGTCGGACACATCCGGTTTCAGTACAGCATTTTTGAGACCTTGATTGCCTTCGCTCTGCGATTCCAATTCTCTTAGCCAGACTACACGAGTGCAGCCTGTATGTAGCGTCCACTCTTGGAGGCAGGATATGGTCTTGGTCAGTTGTGGTTCGCTGACCCTGTGGGGCCCATTTTTACCTGACCAACTGCACCACTAGGTCAGTATCACGCCAGCAACCTCTCTTTCCCAAACTCGTTCTGGAACCCAATAATTGAGACTGGGTTGACCCTGGAATCGTTTGTAATCGAAACAATATCCCGCATAAATTAGAGACTGATCTCAGATCGCTCAGTTCGGCAGCAAGTGCTCTAACCGCTGCACCGTCCCTTCTTATAAATAGAGTTGGCATACATTTATTCTAAGCACCACAGCATATTAGTATTGCCCTTTTCCATCTCAGTCTCAGAGAATGGGACCACATCTCTTTATTTCTGTTTTATTACTAAGGTCTGTGTGAAAAGCAAATTGCGCACTTATGCAGTTATTGTTTTGCAGCAATTTTTTTATTGCACTGGTTGCCCATGGGAGGATCATTTCCCAGTAAAAGCGGGTAATATTAAATTGCTAACGGCTTGGGCGTTGATCTATCCTCAAAGCAATTCTTGGATGGAAGCGACGACCAGCGTTATGCTGACCACATCACCCCTTGTGCATCATTCCTCAAGTTTCAGTCTAACATTAAATTATTGTCAATACCCATCATGACGTTTAGAATGGTTCGTTCCTCTTTTATCATGCACTGTTTCTGCATACACGTTCTATGCCATGCATAAGGTTACAGTGGTCCTCTTCTTTCCTCCTCAAAGAGGGACACCAGGATCCACACATGGAAAGTACGCAACTGCGCCATTGTGAATTCTCGCAAAACGAATCCGTGTAAATCGAGAACTTACTATTCAACTTTACGATACTACCCGCGTTGTAAGATGCTTGTGGCAAGGTCAGGTGAGACACAGTGACTACGACCACGTCTCCCACCTGATAACAGACTGTGTCGTATCAACCAGGATAGCGAGGGAGGGTGGGGGTGGAGGGTGAGGTCGTTTAAATGATTCTCGTAATGGTGAGCACTCTGGATGTTGTTTACGAATGCCCACAATGAGTAGTTTGCTCTTTCGTACGCCCTGGATAGGACGTTAAGTGGCGGGTTGCAGTCGCTTTCCTCACATCCCGAGCGTGCTGATGAAGGTGGACCGGGGTCTCCCAGGCAGCTGGGATATGATTGGCTTCATCTGCGTGTCGCTCACCATTACGGGATCACGTCAAACTTCACCTTTGTTCCCCAGACTGTTTTCGACAACAGCCCATTTCCAGAACGACTAACGAGGAGGTCAGGTGAGGGTCTTGGCCAGTATATTTCTCCTGACCCTGGCTAACATTGTTTGAGCAGTGTGTTTTACCTGACGAGACGTTAGCCTCATCGTGTGAACTCTTAAAAGTCTAACCAGGAAGACACTGACATATTTTCTTAAACAGGCCCTAGCAAATGCAATAGAGCAACCATATAATTCTACAGGATTCAGTTAGTCAAAAGTGAAGAACGTTTTATAAATATCTTCATAAAAAGGCACATCAGAATATGTTGTGACAGAAGGTAGATAATCTGTATTCTCATAGAACCTATAATATTGTAGTTAGTCGTTTTTGACCACGTTTTCTACAATGGTGGTTGTGCATGTGCTGGTCTCAGCTCTAGTTCGAGCTGGTGGTAGAGGTTTGGGTATTTTTTACTGTTTAGTGGACTACATTCTTGCAGTATTGTATTCTTTGGTCTTGTAGGTTCCCTGCTCAGGTTGCACTCAAATCTGTCTTATGCGCGGGTTGTCCATTAAAGAGTTAGAATATTTAATATAGGGACACTGATGTTATTGTGCAGCTCCAACGAATTCTTGGTAACGAGTGAGGGAGGGGTGGTCGTCCATGCGGTCTCTTATCTATGCGTGGGTGCTATTGACTAGTTGCTGTGCTCAAGCGTTAACCTTTCTTTAGGACTTCGATGCCAGCCCAGTGGTGTTTCTAGTTGTTATCATGCTGAAGGACATCCCTGACGTGTGACACTTTCCAGATGTCACTCTTGTGTAGGTTCCTCTGGGGATGTTGTCTAGATAAGTTCATGAGCAGGCTCTAGAGTGAGGCGTGTGCTGTTCTTAGCTGGGACTGCATGACTCTTGTCAGAGACCAGGTTTAACGATTACAGCGGGATTAAGACGCTGAGCGTTGGATGAGCTGTAGCGGGATTAAGACGCTAAGCCGTGCATGAGCTGTAGCGGGATTAAGATGCTTAGCAGTGCATGAGCTGTAGCGGGATTAAGATGCTTAGCAGTGCATGAGCTGTAGCGCGATTAATATGCTTAGCAGTGCACGAGCTGTAGCAGCCAGTGACATAAAGTTGACTGCTAACGTCAGGGCCAGCAACCCTCAGATGCCAAGACTCGTCTCCACCTCCACGTGGTGATCCTGGATGACAGGCTGCAATAGAGCAGACGGGAAAAGGAGAAGGGATCGAAGAGCGGAGGTGGGGGAAGGGGTGAGGTGCGGGAGGCTAACCCTGGAACAAAAAATGCCATGCTGAAGTCGGATGTGGCGAACCAAACGGTGCAAATATCGCAGTCAATATGTAAACTACAACACAACGCAGTTCGTTCTCCGGACTACATCGTGCTACTAGCGAACCCTTTTCAACGAAGAAGAAAAAGATCTATTAGAGCATTGCGTAGGACGGGCCACTGAGTCGTAAGGTCTCCTTGTCTGTTTTTTTATTTTTTATTATTTTATTTTTGGGGAGGGGGCATTGTTTGCAATCTCGATCAATTTGAAGCTATTGACCTTGAAACGATAATGAAAATGGAAAATGAGGCGGTGCCTTCAGCATTGCTGTAGATATTTCAAATAATGTGGCCATCTTGTCAGACTCGATTCTTGTATGGGAAGGCTGTTCGTGCATCACGGGTGATGAAGACCACTCTTCCTCCTCTTCTTCTTCTTCGTTCTCAATCTCCCACTACCAAACCATGAGAGGGTAAGTAGCAGAATGTAGTCCAGAGAACGGAATGCGTTGTGTCGTAGTTTACAGCTTGGCTATGATATTTGCACATTTAGGTCCAACACTCTGACTTCAGCAAGCATTGTTTGAGTGCCGGGTTAGCATTCCCTATTCGATCCCTTCTCCTTAGCCAGTGTGCCCTGCTGCCGCCTGTTATCCAGGATCTCCGCGTGGAGGTGTAGAAGGGTCTTGGCAGCTTTGGTTCGCTGGCCCTGACGCTAGCACTCAGCTATGGGTCGCTGACCATTGCAGCTCATGCGCTGATCAGCATCTTGATCCCCGAAGACCACTCTATATTCATCTATTTTAAACATGTCAGTTTAACCCATGGGCATACAGGTGACTGACGAGCCCTATAATAGTCTGGACAAACTTAGGGCATTGTTGGCATATCATGTTTTCGCTATGTGGGGATTTAATTTCACGGTCATGTCTACCATGTCCTTGCTGTTCTGATGCAAATGTTATGGGCAACTCCCAATGACGCTTCACTTTTCATGACGATATGCGCACCAAACGGTCGGTACATGAGGAATGGCTAACTACACCATAATGCCTCAAATCATCACGGATGTGTGTGGATATAATGTCCTAGTCATGATGGGTCTAACGAAAAGGACTGATGTTTCGATCTCGAAAACATACATAATCTAAACATTAGACGTGGATATGGCAGCCATTCTGAAGTAAATTAACGACCTCCTTTTAGACAATGATACCGCAATCATTTGAACCTGTAATCCATATACTGCAGACAACGGTCGAACAGTAATGTGTGCTTAAGATGACTCAGCAGGAGTGTGTACAATAAGCAAGTTGCAAGAACCACTACAATTCAAACTTCTTGCTAGTTGATTAAGTATACTGGACACGTACTGGCCTGCCCAAAGTGCAGTGACGTCATTTTTAAACAGAACATCTTTATTTTGTCACTTTAATGTTCAATAATCATACACACACACACACACACACACACACACACACATACATACATACACACACACATACACACACACACACATACACACACACACTATATATATATATTTTCACCTATACGATTGTTTGCTGGCATGACACAATATGCTCAGATCACCAGAAGGAAATTCTTTGGGTGAGCTCAGAGAAATGGAGCAGTCGAAAAGAAACCTCTCTTCTCAGTCAACCTCTGACACGTGTGTCTAGGTGTAGCAGTCTGACGTGCAAGGATTAGACTTTACAGTCATATGGGATATACACTGATCAATATGGTTTTAATTTACTTCGGTATATTATTTGGGGCCGTGTTTGCAGAACATTTCTAGGTTATGTATCTTAATTGGGGGCTTTGTTTACGGAGCTCAATTCTGTTTCTGAATCATATGTGGGGTCCCTGAAAATGATATTTAGTGGTGGGTTGTGGTAGCTTTCTCCACATCCCGAGCCTGCTGATGAAGGTGAACCGGTGTTCTCCAGGTGGTTGTGCTATGACTCACCTCATCTGCGTGCCGCGCACTACTACCTTGGTAGCCAGCCTGCCCCGAAAACATTACATTTCCAAGAAGGGCTGCGAGGAAGCAGTATATTTTGCCTGACCCTGACTAACATGTCTGACCAGTATATTTTGCCTGACCCTGACTAACATGTCTGACCAGTATATTTTTACTGACCCTGACTAACATATCTGACCAGTATATTTTGCCTGACCCTGACTAACATGTCTGACCAGTGTATTTTGCCTGACCCTGATTAACATATCTGACCAGTATATTTTGCCTGACCCTGACTAACATGTCTGATGAGTATATTTTGCCTGACCCGGGCTAACATGTCTGACCAGTATATTTTGCCTGACCCTGACTAACATGTCTGATCAGTATATTTTGCCTGACCCTGACTAACATGTCTGACCAGTATATTTTGCCTGACCCGGGCTAACATGTCTGACCAGTATATTTTGCCTGACCCTGACTAACAAGTATGATCAGTATATTTTTCCCGACCCTGACTAACATATCTGACCAGTATAATTTGCCTGACCCTGACTAACATGTCAGATCAGTATATTTTGCCTGACCCTGCCTAACATTTCTGATCAGTATATTTTGCCTGACCCTGACAAGCATGTCTGATCAGTATATTTTGCCTGACCCTGCCTAACATTTCTGATCAGTATATTTTGCCTGACCCTGACAAGCATGTCTGATCAGTATATTTTGCCTGACCCTGACAAGCATGTCTGATCAGTATGTTCTGCCTGACCAGATGTTAATTTTCCTTTCTGCACAAAATGAAAAAAAATCTTCCCATTGTGAGAATTCATTCAGTACCACTGTGAACAGAGAATTAGCGGATTGGTAATAGGGTTGCTGGTCATGCGAAGCTTTCGGGAATTTCGCTATTGACACGCTCCAGTCGACCTAGACGGGAATGGGTACCTATCTTTTTGTTAGGGTGTAAATAGACAGTAAGGAAGGGAACTGGGCACCCCACATTAAAAAAAAAGATGGGGTATGTTCTGTTCTTAAGAACCGATTTCACTGAAATCCGGGCAAACCCATAGGTGATCAGTCACTTTCAATAAATTTGGAATGTGTGGATACTGATGGTTTCTGCAGCTCGATCGTGCGCACACTTCTGCCCCGTCCTCTATAGTCCGCTCGAAATTTGTTCATATCAATTATCTGCAGTGTGCAATTTTCTGATTCATCTATTGCGGTAGTATCATCTAACAGGCGGTCATTGGTAGACTTCATAACGTCACTCCTATCAATATCTTGTCCATCCGTAATTAGCCTAGTGGACACAGAGCTGGCTTGCTAAGACTGGGATTACACCGCTCCAGGGTTCGAAATCACTGACGGACAGAACAAACAAAATCAGAGCGTGGTTTCGTTCCTGGTACGACCACTCCTGCGGTCGACCCAGCTGTAAATGAGTACCTGACCTATGCGTTAGGGAAGGTTTAAACAGGAATGAAGTAAACTGGCACAACCACTTCACATAGGCTGCGGCTTAGTCCATGAAGAGTTATCTTCATCCCCGACGGCAGTTGTTGGCATGGGAACAACTTTGACTTTTACTTTTACTCATAATTGGAGCATGAGAAGCCAGGGCGTCAGCTCTTTCGTTTTACTGAGTTTAGGAATGATCAGGACGGTAGATTCTCACCTGTCACTGTGGATTTAGATGCGTGTACAGGTGCTACCAATCCAGGACTTACCCAGCCACTATGCACATTCCGTAGTAAAGATTGGGAATCACACGAAGGCTGTCTCTGTTAAAAGATCGAAGATGTCCACCTCAGAGCTGCAGACACTTATTCCCTCTCCATCTATACAACAGAGACCTGGTACAATCAAATCTGGAACACTTCATCCCTGACAGTATAATCTGCTAGGCAATTATTATCTTTGCTTTTATTATTTTTAAAAAGACAACAGTGGCAAATGAAGACATCAGACAGAAACGCAGAACAATACCAAACAAAACATAGACAGACACATATACATTCATGTAATTGTCTGATGTAGTCAAGTGACAATAGCACCTCCAGTCACGTGAGCCTACACCAAAACTCATTAGATTCTTAAGTTCAAAAGTAAGTCAAAACAAAAAGACAGTTTGGGGTGGGGGAGGTTTCGTGAAATGCTGCAGAGGCATAGATTGAAATTTCAATCTCACTACACATAGAGTACATGAATGGATATTGCACCTCCTCACCGTGTTTAGCAACATACATGGGCGGAAGAGATGAGGTGATGTTACAAGATACCATGGATCGATAAGGTGTGGGAGTGTGTTATACATAATTCCGATCAAATACAACAATGCCTGATGGTGTAATTGACATAAATGTTACGTCATTCACTTTTAAATAATGACACTTTTAAACAAAACCAATCAGTCACACAGACTAATCGATTCTTTGAAAAAGCCATTCTATTCGTTATGAAATGTTCACATACAAATTACAGTAGCCTCTTTCTGGAGGAACAACAATACAATTGTAAAAATTGAGATCAATATGTTTTATTCCCAAAAGAAAAACATCCATTACTTAATCGATTTTGTAAATGTTCTTTCTTCTAGTCTATATTCAATTCAATCGTGTCTTCTCTACCTTGGGGTGGAGGGGCGGGAAGGTTTATGTGTCTTAATGACCCAGTGTCCCGTGTCGATGAGAACGCGCGATTGGGTAGTTCGTCTATCCCAAACATCAAAGGGGGGGGGAGGGGGGGGGCTAGAAAAAGAGAACACACTGGCCTTGTGAGGCCAAGCTCTCTATAAACTAATACCCATCCCTAACATAAGGTTCACATTCAAACCCTCAGTTACGTTACGTTGTCTACGTCGCTTATTTGGGATTATATGATCAGATGTATTTTTTTTCAAGTGCAGATCAGTGGAACACGAAGCAAATAACGGTCAATCCTGATGGGGATAGGGGTAAAACAGAAAAAAAGAATAGGACATACTGTCAGATGGATACATGAGAACTGAAACAACGCATGTTGACAAGAATGGCAAGGCAAAAAGGCAACTGATAAAAGATTATAGAACACGTTGCCATGGCAGCGTAATGAGTGAATCTCAAAAGGAAGAGTAAGAAAAGGGTAAGATGATACGTACTGATCAAGATCCATCTTCATATTCTTGTTCGAGTTCCTGGAAACAGGCTGTTTTTGGTGTCTGGCCAGGGAGGTGGGAATTGACATTATGTTGTCCATAGGAATAAGCTTACAGAAGATCAACGCATTGCTTTACAGACACGAGAATCTCAAGTACAAGTTGGTACGCTCACCTGGCCACCTAATCTGACCGTTGTCCGTCATTTGGAGTCGAGCCGACGACCTGATAAGTCGTGATGTAAGACTCAATATCAGATAAGTACACTATTTTCTCCTTATATGTTGACATACCCCAAACATGTATTCTTCCCTTCTTCTATGATTCCCTAGTTCAGCATTCTTGTTAATTGTTGTCCCCGAGAAAGGCCTATTGGTCGTAACGTAGGTTTCTTTTGTGTTTTCGTCTCAGTGCGGTATCTGACCAAATCCATTAAACATTTTGATTATATTTAATTTTAATCCACATTAAACATTTTTCATTCGGTTATTTTTTCTCGCTTCTATTTAAGAAGAGCAACTAAAACCGCCATCAAAGAACCGTCGTCTAGAGTTGAACTCTAACTCAGTGTGAGTAATTCAACAGCGGTTATAGCAAACAACAACAGCAACAACAATAGCAGCAATAGGGACAAGAACAGCAACAACAAGAACAGCAACAGTTAGAGCGACAGCACAGAAGGAACAACAGCAAAAAGAATATCAGCGACAAGAACAGCAACAGCTTCCCCAAAAGGAACAAAAATAACAGATTCAGCACTAATTACAACATCAATAACAACAACAGCAGCAATAAAATCAACAACAATATCAGCAACACGATTCACATCAACAGCAATAATAGCAAAAACAATACCAACAACAGTAAAAACAATAACAACAATTCTAACAACAGTAATAACAACAACAACAATACTAACTACAATAATAACAGAAACAACAATACCAACAACAGTAATAACAACAACAACAATACTAACTACAATAATAACAGAAACAACAATACCAACAACAGTAATAACAACAACAAAACCAACAACAATAATAACAACAACAATACTAACAACAGTAATTACAGGAACACCAATACCAACAACGCTAATAAAAACAACAACAATACTAAAAACAGTAATAACAGCAACGATAATAACAACCACATCAATAACAGTAACAACAACATGAGAAGCAGCAGCAGCAACATCAACAGAAACAAACGAATAGCAACAGCAACAAAAACCAAAGAAAATAACAGAAAAAGTCGAAACAGCAGCAACAACATCAACAATAGCAACATCAGCAACAAGAACATAACAAACAGCAACAGCAATCGCAACATGAAAAACAGCAACAGCAATACCTCAATAACAGTCACAGCAACAACATCATCAACAACAGCAGCAACAACAGCATCAACAACAGCAACAACATCATCAACAACATCATCAACAACAGCATCAACAACAACAACAACAACAAGAACAACACTAATAGCAACAACAGCAACAACATCATCAACAACAGCAGCAACAACAGCATCAACAACAACACCAACAACAGCAACAACATCATCAACAACAGCAGCAACAACAGCATCAACAACAACACCAACAACAGCAACAACAGCATCAACAACAGCATCAACAACAGCATCCACAACAGCATCAACAACAGCATCAACAACAGCATCAACAACAACAACAACAAGAAGAACACTAATAGCAACAACAGCAACACCCCAAAACAGCAAAAAAAATAGTAACTACAGAAATAAAAGAAATAACAATGACAACAGCATCAACAACAGCATTAACAACAACAACAACAGCATCAACAACAGCATTAACAACAACAGCAACAACAACAGCAACAAAATATTGATCACTATGAGAATTAGCGTAGATCGTCCGCTGCAGCTGTGAATCAATGGGATCATTAACGTTGGTATACTGTCCTGTTGCTTATTGTATTCAACATTAGTGGACAATGTTTTATCACCTGCTTGATAATCTTTATTGTTGTCTAAATCTTTGGAAAGCTAATTCAATGTTTACTCTTGTCTGATAGTTTTGACAGCGAAATCAAAATGAAGTCGTGTCTGAATCTTAGGTTAGCTAATATTAAATCTCATCTGTAGCAGAAGTGGATACAATTCAAGACTGGTGTGTGAGGATTCCGTGGCGAAGTGGTTGAGCCGTCCGCTTCGTTAACAGGTGGTGTGAGTTCTTCTTCTTCTTCTTCATCGTACGCTGTTTACAGCGATATTTACGTTGCACTGTTTTATTTTGTTAAGCCCGTGGCTCAGTGCATCCGATTTCAACAGGCGTTTCTGTAGGGATGCCCTCCTAAGCCTTTGGCTGTCCCCAGCCTATCTGCAAGGCAGCAGTTGTTTTTGGTCAGAGTTGTCTGTCTTGGGGAGGTTGTCTTGCAGAACTAACGAGTCTTCCCCACTCGTGTCTATAGGGTTTAGCAACGATATGATATGATGGACTGTGAAGTAGTTTGTACTATCCCGGAAGAGAGGCAGTCCAGTGTGACTGTCTCAGGATCGTCACGTCCTGCCAGAAACGTAGCATGTGCATGTCCGCTTCTTGATCAGGTGGTGTGAGTTCGACTTCGGACTTCGCGGGTGCTTGATGCGGAGTCCCCTGCATCTCTTAGTTGGCCCTTAGTCGTCTTGTTCTTGACTTGGAGACGAGAGAGTGAGGATAAAAAGTAGCGCAGTTAATTTTTACTAAAAATAGCGCAAACAAATTAACTTTGCCATCATCGTCTACGATGGGCGGAGGCCTTTGCCTTTTGGTCTTGACAAATGGAGTGTAATATAGATAAATCTACAGTCATTAACATGGGTAGATCCAATTTGGAACATAATTACAGAAGGGGCTAGAACAATATTATAATGATATTATTTGCTAGTCCATGTAGGAGTAAATAAGGCAGATGCAATGTTAGGTATGATAAAAAGACAAATTAAACATAGCAGTAACGAAGTGATTGTCAAACCGTATAAAGCATCGGTTATACCTAGATTGGAGTACTGTGTATAGGCGTGGAGTCCTTTTCGCAGATGAGATATAAACATGCTGGAAAGGATACAAAAAAGAGCGACACAACTGATAGTGGGATTCCTGAATTACAGTTATGAGGAAAGATCAGAAAAACTGGCCTACAGCGTCTAGCAAAGAGACGAATTTGAGGTGACAATACGGGTTAAAAGATAATCACAGGAAGGTTAAATTAGACTATAACAAATTGTTTTTTCCAAATACAACCACCAACGAGGAATGAGGGCACAGATATAGATTAACTAAAGAAATGTCCAGATTGAATATTAGGAAATATTTTGTTAGTCAGAGAGTGGTGAATGCTTAGAATGCATTGACCCAGGAGGTAGTTGAGGCAGAGCCAGTTAATGCATTTAAGAATAGATTGGATGTGCATAGCTTTTAGAACAGGGTAATGCAAATATAACTGGTTGTATACTGAGTCTCCTAAACCAGTATAACAACGTTAAATTAAGTTAAGATAATTCAATGTATTGTCTTGTCTGGATCTAAGGAAAGTTTTTTCAATGTTTAGTTATATATTCTACTTTGGAAAACTATTTCAATCGTTATTGTTGTCTAAATCTTTTTGATATACTAATTCTAATTCATTATTTGCAGTTGTCTGAATCTTTGGAAAAATAGTTCTAATTCAATCTTTATTGTATTCTGACTCTTTGGAAAGCTATTTCAGCCTTTAGTCATGTGTTACTCTTTGAAATTTGAATTCACATTTTGTTTGTCTCCTAAATATTTTGAAAACGAATTCAATCTTTATGTATATCACAGTGTTTGGAAAACCAATTCTGTCTATAGTCGTGTCTGAATTTATGAAAATTTAATTATTTTGTTTGTTTCCTGAAATTTTGACAAGCTAATTCAATCGTTACTTTTGTCTGGTTCTGTGGAAAAGGTACTTGAATTTTATTTCTTCTGAATCTTTGGAAATCTAATTAATGTTTTATTTTTCTCTGAATCTTTGGACAGCTAATTAAATCTTTATTTTTCTCTGAATCTTTGGCAATCTAATTAAATCTCTATTTTTTCTCTGAATCTTTGGCAATCTAATGAAATCTTTATTTTTCTCTGAATCTTTGGAAATTTAATTAAATATATTGTTTTTCTCTGAATCTTTGGAAATCTAATTACATTATTATTTATCTCTGAATCTTTGGAATAATAATTAATTATTTTTTTTTTTTATGAATCTCTGGAAATCTAATTAAATTGTTATTTTTCTCTGAATTTTTGGAAATATAATTAATTCTTTATTTTTCTCTGAATCTTTGGACAGCTAATTCTATCCCCAAGCAAATGGTACTGAGACATACGCCAGCTATTACGGCGAAGACGAGCAGTTTTATTCTTGAGAACGTGACCTCTGTTTCTTTATTTTCGACCTTTCTTGATCTTGTGCTTCTGGTACGCAGATCCAACTTGGAGAAGTATCTACTCTTTATGTACTGTAGAATGCCATACTCTTGGAGATTTGAAACTAGATTATATAAAACCTCCTTGTAAAACACATTCTTAGGAATGCCGATATATGAATTTTGTAATTCCTCAGGAATTTCAATGACGTAGCTTCGAATGTCGTCTAGTTTATCTGAGAAGTAATCTTCACATATACCAAGAACTGAGCAATCACTGCCCACCCATGCGTAGCGCTCAGTTACAATTCTCTGCACGTGGACACGCGCATAGGGACTGAAAGTTCTTGCATCTGTTTTATTAAGTTGAACTAATTTTTCCCAGAAGTCCAGTAAGGTCTTGTCTGTGGCAGCCTTAAACAATTCCATACCTGCCGTCGATGACCCAAGCATTCCAAATGGGTAATCTGTATTCTTCAGTAATTTATAAAAGGTGTCAAAGACAGGTTCTTTAGGTTTTGTGGTAAAGGACGTCACGAGAAATGTTGTGTACGCAGCGCTAATAATCACCCAGGTGAGCGCCCATGAAGCTTGAAGAACTCGTCCAGTTTGACTTGGGTAAGGGCTAGGATGTTGGAAGCATATATGGTCCGTATAAGTCAGTAATCGTCTGTGAAAGAGAAGAAGATAAACACATATCCCAGAAACAAGCAAATATTATGATTTTCAAATCAAATTTGATGTACATCATGGTCTTATACAACAATCCACTTGTTGAATGCACAAACCAACATGTCCTTGCTGTTCTTATTTAGTTCCGACACTGAGAATGTCGTTAATTCGCTGATTGCAATAGTTGGCTTTACAGCACGAGCGTGCTGATGAAGGTGGACCGTCATGCTCCAGGCTGTGTGCTGTCCTTGGCTTCATCCGTGTGTCGCTTGCAACTATGGGGATCATGTCGACCCCCATCGTATTTACTAGACTGCCAAAGAACATCATGTTTCCAGTAAGCATTAAAATGATGCGATGTCTTGATGAGTATGTTTCACCTGAACCTGACTAATATAGTCTGATCAGTATGTTTCACCTGAACCTGACTAATATAGTATGATCAGTATATTTCACTTGAACCTTACTAAAATAGTCTGATCAGTATGTTTCACTAGGCCCTGACTAATATAGTCTGATCAGTATGTTTCACCTGAACCTTACTAATATAGTCTGATCAGTATATTTCACCTGACCCTGATTAATATAGTCTGATCAGTATGTTTCACCTGACCCTGACTAATATAATCTGATCAGTATGTTTCACATGAACCTGACTAATATAGTCTGATCAGTATGTATCACCTGACCCTGACTAATATAGTCTGATCAGTATGTCCCAAGTAGCCCTGACTAATAAAGTCTGATCAGTATGTTTCACCTGAACCTGACTAATATAGTCTGATCAGTATGTTTTACCTGGCCCTGATTAATATAATCTGATCAGTATGTTTCACTTGAACCTTACTAATATAGTCTGATCAGTATGTTTTACCTGACCCTGACTAATATAGTCTGATCAGTATAATTCACCTGAACCTGACTAATATAGTCTGATCAGTATGTTTCCCATCAACCTGAATAATATAGTCTGATCAGTATGTTTCCCATCAACCTGACTAATATAGCCTGATCAGTATGTTTCATCTCATCCTGACTAATATAGTCTGATCAGTATGTTTCATCTCATCCTGACTAATATAGTCTGATCAGTATGTTTCTCTTGAACCTGACTAATATAGTCTGATCAGTATGTTTCACCTCACCCTGACTAATATAGTCTGATCAGTATGTTTCACCTGAACCTGAATAATATAGTCTGATCAGTATGTTTCGCCTGACCCTGACTAATATATTCTGATCAGTATGTTTCAGCTGAACCTGACTAATATAGTCGGATGCTTATATTTCACTTGGCCTTTAGTAATATAGTCTAATGATTATATTTCAGTTGACCCTGACTAATATAGTCTGATGATTATATTTCACATGAACCTGACTAATATAATCTGAGTATATTTCATTTGACCCTGAATAATATAGTCTGATGATTATATTTCAGTTGACCCTGACTAATATAGTCTGATGAGTATATTTCAGTTATCCTGACTAATATAGTCGAATCAGTATATTTAAACCTGACTGACTAACATAGTGTGATCAGTATATTTAAACCTCACCCTAAATAATGTAATCTGATTAGTAAATATTTCACCTGATCTTACCTATATATAACCTGATTAGTATATTTCAACTGATGCTACCTATATATAGTTTGATTAGTATATTTCACCTGGTCCTACCTAAATGTAGTCTGATCAATATATTTCACCTAAACCTGATTAACATAGTCTAATTATTATGTTTCACCTGACACATGATACTATATTATTTATTAAATTCTGCAATTTTCCTTCACTTCCTAAATTTAAATACTTATTTCTTGTGATTCCAAGTTGATATATTCGCAATAAATCGATATGCATAGGCCAATCTAAGATTTACACGAACAGACACATACATTTCAAATGATGTATCAGCTATACGAAAAATCAAATGTATCTACTAACCTTAAGTCTGTCCGTGATATCGCACGAGGCAACATCAGAGTACATGAGTGTGTGGTGATGTGAAGGATGCCTCCAATGGTGGCCGCTGCTAGAAGCGGGGCTAACATGATGTAGAGGACCGTAGGTTCGAATATTGCAATATAAACCAGGTCAATGAGCTCTTTGCGCTTTGATATCCTGGACAACAGAGGAGTTGTCATTATTTAGTCAAACGATCAATGATGTTTTTATAAAAAATATTATTAATAGGATAAACAGCAAAACTTCCGGCCGTTGCTCGGGCAAAATTCAAGTTAGAAATCTACCCAAAATATTTCAGAGACCTCCGCCCCACAGAGAAACATTGTCGTAAAAAGGGGATTGTGTGGTTATACATTATGTCTTGGTTATGTGGTTAGCGGAACGGTATAGATGGCGCCCGAAAGGCTGCCAGTCTACCTTTCTCTATTTTACGCTTCCACCACTCCTTCCCTCTGCCCCAAAGAAAATAGGCGATCCTATATTCTAGGGGCTACCAACCGTTAGGTTGGTAACATACTGGGATTGATCCGGCAAATTACCGGCGAATTATCGAACACAAAACAAATATGAAACAAATAAGGTCACACCTCCCTAAGACGTCTAACGACATAAGTGGACTATTATTTGTAATTAGTTTGTAGACACAAATTCGCCGGCTTGCATGTTACCTGTTCGCAGGAAAGGCTTCTGTGGAACATCCTGGAGACACAATTGCATCCGGTGTTATTTCCAGTCATCTTGGCTACGTCTTGTTACTGGACAGATGTAGCTCAAAGCGAGATAGTGAGGTTGACGATAGAGCAAACTTCTGCTTCTAAATATATTTAAGCTTAAGTTACAGTGTCAGATCCGGGTTTTCAAAGCATAGGCAGCTGTAACTGTCCTTGCATGTTGTAAAAAGAGATAAGAGAGGGTGTCCGTGGGACTAGCAACCTCTTTGTGTAACACCATTGCTATCGACCCAACCACTGCAAATGCATGATTGCAGGCTTCCTGTGAAGGGCTGGCTGTTGTGGTATCCCTGAGCTTCATTAGTAGAGTGAAGGAAATAGGCGAAAAACATGTCTTGTGATTACTGAATGTAATCTTTCTTCTAGTAATTGTTAACATATCGTGTGTTCATGGATCAACAGCGGTCTCAAGGAAGACTTGTATCACTAATAGCTAGCGAGTTTTCTCTTTGTTTTCTTTCCACATATACCTTGTGCGCTGTGGGAAGCTTAAGTCGTATGTACTGCGCCGAGTGCGTTGCGTCGGTCATTGTGAGGTCGTGTCGGTGCATACTAACTTTAATGCCATCTATATACCTACCTCGCGGCCGCCCTCTTGCCCTGTAGCCAGATCTACCAGCGTTGTAAGTCATCCGAAGTTAATGTCGGTGCTATTTCATAAGATTACCGAACCAACGTATTTGGAGCGTGGAAATGTTCTCTACACAAGACATTGTGCCGACTATACTTCGAATGCCACCGTTGTACATTCTGTCTTTTCTGATAACACCGAGGACCTTCCTGAATCACTTAATTTCACACGTCGACATTCTGCTCTTGCGCGTCCTGGACAGAGGTCATGCTAAACGCGGGTAGCACAGCATTGACATAAACATAATTTTTATCAGCTGTTGCTTTGTTGCTGAACTAATTCTCGTGTGCCCAAGTAGTGGCGTGATGTGACAAGTCACCGCAGATGATTTATGACACCTAGTCTCGATTTTCCTTTCGAGAATAGTCTACCACAAAAATACTGCCCAAATACTTGAACACAAGTGCTCGCTGAAAAGCAATATCATTTACACTTATGTACCAGGCACTCTGCTGAATCTCGAAGTTTCTGTAACACTATTAGCGCCCGTGCTTGGGTGGACCAGGCGCTCTGCTGAACCTCAAAGTTTCTGTAACACTATTAGCGCCCATGCTTGGGTGGACCAGGCGCTCTGCTGAACCTTAAAGTTTCTGTAACACTATTAGCGCCCATGCTTGGGTGGACCAGGCGCTCTGCTGAACCTTAAAGTTTCTGTAACACTATTAGCGCCCATGCTTGGGTGGACCAGGCGCTCTGCTGAACCTTAAAGTTGCTGTAACACTATTAGCGCCCGTGTTTAACGCGTAACCCAGTCTGTCAGAGGCAACCTTTGCTAAATTGAGTTAGTTTGACTATCTTTCTGCGGTAGATCTTATTACATCCCCAGGAGAGAGATGGGTTAAAGATATGCAGAATCCGCTGATCCGGCATCTTCATTATTGCACACCCAAGGGGCAGTCCGTATACACGTGAACAAAATGTGACGAAAGGAGAAGAGGCTGAAGGACAGTAATAGTGAAATCAACGACACTGCTCAAACTTGTACTGTTGATTAAGAAAGAGATGGCGTATGCCAACCACAGAACCAACTACCCTGAGCTTCACAGCGCCAGAATGACATTACATGAACCACAGAATCGTCCACTAATCATTTTGTGACAATATGACACGACTGGAGACAGAGTTCGGGTCCGGAACAAGACTTACTATTTTGTGGAGGAACAAGTCGCTTATAACTTGTCATGACTTGAGTGCTTGATAATAGTAAGGTAAGGAAGTAATTGAGTCTATAAATGTGCTTTGATCGGACTCGGCCTATATTCCATAGTCGCAAGGGGCGAATGACGAAAGACTAGCACAGTTGAGACACATTTTTGGAATGTCCGATTTCGAATCTGGGTTGGCTATTATTTCACTTTCTTTTCTGTTGTCCTACATATGTATTTGTATGTTTTTGGAAGTAGAGAAATACATGTTGTGTTACCGTTGTCTCGAAGGAGATGTAGGAACCTTCTCATCTTTTATTCAGACTGATTACGCGTCGTGTTTGTGGCGATGATGCGATATATTAGGAGCGACAGACAACAAAGTTCTCAAACTGGCGTCTTTCCACTGAGCCTGTCTTTGGAGAGCTCGCTAAAGTGTCTGTGTTAATACAAACAGCAAACATGTGTTGCTTAACGAGATCAGTTTAAAAGATACGTACACCATCATCGTTGATGATGATGTTGTAACTGTTTGACCATGACGTACTCCATCATCACTGGATGGTGTCGTAACTGTTTGACCATGACGCACTCCATCATCACTGGATGATGTTGTAACTGTTTGACCATGACGTACTCCACCATCACCGGATGATATTGTAACTGTTTGACCATGACGTACTCCACCATCACTGGATGATATTGTTACTGTTTGACCATGACGTACTCCACCATCACTGGATGATGTTGTAACTGTTTGACCATGACGTACTCCACCATCACTGGATGATGTTGTAACTGTTTGACCATGACGTACTCCCCCATCACCGGATGATGTTGTAACTGTTTGACCATGACGCACTCCAACATCACCTGATGATGTTGTAACTGTTTGATCATGACGTACTCCACCATCACTGGATGATGTTGTAACTGTTAGTGAGTTAGGAGTGCTGGTCAGTGAATGAGGACTGCTGGTCAGTGAATGAGGATTGCTGGTCGGTGAATGAGGACTGCTGGTCAGTGAATGAGGACTGCTGGTCAGTGAATGAGGACTGCTGGTCAGTGAATGCTTGGTTAGTCGTTAGTTGAAGGTTAACAAGAGAATAATGACACTGAAGCGTTTGAATCGCGAAGTGGTGGAACACTTTGTTATCGCGGCAAAGGTTTCGGTTCAACTGAAGTAACTGTCACGCGCCAGTCGACCCAGCTGTAACTACTATGGGACAAATCTTGACTTTGTATACTGAAGTCTCTACAGCGTAATTCCCTGACAGTAGTGTAACTACCATGGGACAGCCCTTGACTTTGTATACTGAAGTCTCTATCAACTACATTCCCCAACAGTAGTGTAACTACCATGGGACAAACCTTGATTTTGTATACTGAAGTCTCTACAACGTAATTCCCTGACAGTAGTGTAACTACTATGGGACAAACCTTGATTTTGTATACTGAAGTCTCTAACAACTACATTCCCCAACAGTAGTGTAACTACCATGGGACAAACCTTGATTTTGTATACTGAAGTCTATATCAACTACATTCCCCGACAGTAGTGTAACTGCTATGGGACAACCCTTGAACTTTACCTTTAATGGTTCCGAATATGTAAATACAATGTATGCTATTCGCTATATTGATTTTACCTATACATGATCACCATTGGGGCTCGTATTGTTTCAACAGGAATGTAGTCCATTATGTCAAGCCGTTGCTTGAGTCTTGATATCGGCATTGTAGAAAAAGCCACTTCCCTTCTTCCTAGTTGTCCTGTGAAATAAATGCAGCCTGTCTATTTTGTTTTGTGTTGTGTAATTTATGAAACATATAACTGATCTAGGAAATCAACAACAAGACGTCAATACAGACATTACGAAAAAACATGGTCAAGTATTTGTTCCGCCAGCAATATGAATCCAACATGGCGACATAATCTTCACAAAGCTATTTACAGCAATACATGCAATGATACATGTCCTGAGAAATCAAGGTATTGCATAAAAGTATGTTCAGCTGATAGAAGAGAAATATGATGACTGCTCAAAAAAAGGTTTCTCTATTATAGCAGCCAATCAACATAACAATCCAACATGGCGTTCATCAGGGTGATACAGTCTCCTGAATACTCTTCAAATCGGTCCTTCATGAAGTCTTTAGAAAACTAAATTGGGAAGACACAAGTATCAACATAGACAGAGAAATGCTCAACCACACAAGGTGTTCTAATTACATTGTCATCTTTAGTCACAGTGTCAAAGAAGCCGAGCAATACCTAAATGAGCTCAACGAATCAAGTAAAGCAGAAGGTTGTACTATCAATAGAAAGAAAACCAAATACATACTTAACACATAATGCCACCATGGAGAACTGCAGATAGGCCATGATCACGTTGTAAGCGTGAATTCGAACATTTACCTAGGCTAAGAAAAGAAATGACAAACTACCCAAAAAAGAGGTTTCATGAAGAATAACATGGCAGCATGATGGTTGGGCTTCAATCGTATCAAACTCATACCTCAGCAGATAAGAAACAACAAGACAAGTGGTCCCACCTTCAACAGCTGGGCTCATCGGCCCATGTCACATGTCTGCGAGATATGGAATGTACGACAAGGAGATGCAGACAAGCTTACGGTCGCTGAAATGTCAATAGAACAGAGCCTATTGAGAGTCGCTCTGTAAAGTATAATTTAATCATACAAATCAGGCACCAAACCGTCGTAGATACTGCATTGTCAAGAACACGCAAATGATACGGACATGGGGTGCGTATGCCTGACTCATATAAGTCAAGAACACGCAGGTGAAGCCGACACGGGATACGTATGACTGACAAATATAAGTAAAGAACACGCAGGTGAAGCCGATATGGGGTATTATGCCTGACACATATCAGTCAAGAACACGCAGGTGAAGTCATCACGGGGTACGTATGCCTGACACATATAAGTCAAGAACACGCAGGTGAAGCCGACATGGGGTGCGTATGCCTGACTCATATAAGTCAAGAACACGCAGGTGAAGCCGACATGGGGTGCGTATGCCTGACACATATAAGTCAAGAACACGCAGGTGAAACCGACACGGAGTACGTATGCCTGACACATATAAGCATAACAAGTGACGTTCTACCGGCACTACAACTGAAGCATCAACTTCGACGTCCACCAATGAGATGGCGAGACGCCTTCAGTAAAACCTTGGTCTAACTGTGTACTCCAAGTCCAAAGGCGGAAATGAGTTTAAACAATATTTAGTTACATGGCATCATATACATTTCTGAATACATAACATGATTACTTATCACAGATTATAGATTGTGGATTACATACTAATATTACAGATTATAGATTACATATTATAAATGTTAAATTCTTGATTACAACTTGCAGATTAAAAATTAAGGATTGCAGATTATGGATTTCAGATTATAGATTATAAATTGCAAATTAAATATTATGAATTATAAATTACGTATTCTATATAATAGAGCAAAGTTTATAAATGTTGCATTATAGATAGATTAAAGATTACAATTTTCAGATTATGGATTACAGATTATAGTCTAAAAATGACAGATTACAGATAAAGGACCTTGAATTACAGATGACCGATTACAGTTTCTACAATATACTACAATACAATGCAATACAATACAATACAGTACAGTACAGTGCAATATAATCCAATCCAATATAATACAATACAATAGAATACAATTCAATACAATACAATACACTGCAGTACAGTGCAATATAATCCAATCCAATATAATCCAATCCAATATAATACAATACAATACAATACAGTACAGTGCAATATGATCCAATACAATACAATACAATACAAAACAATATCCTCGATTTCAGTCTGGCGGGTATGCCGGATGCCAAAAATGTCATGTATGCACTCCGATCTTTCGCCTTGTAGTACCATGTCGGACCTAGGTCTTTCAGTAGACCATCTCGCCATCGTATGGATGGGCGGCAGCGTGATCATGTATAATCATATGGCAACCAACATCAAACAGTTTAAAGATAATAAATTTACTTTCAGATTATTGATACAGATTACGATTATACTTCGTGTAAAATAACACATACGACTATTACAAAATATAAATTAATAGTATGTACTAAATGTAGGAAACATTGTATGAACCAATGTAGGAACCAATAATATGAACCAATTTACGAACCAATAATACGAACCAATGTATGAATCAATAATATGAACCAATGTATGAACCAATAATATGAACCAATATATGAACCAATAAAATGAACCAAATGTATGAACCAGTAACATGAACCAAAAATATGAACCAAATATATGAACAGATGTATAAACCAATGTATGGACAGATGAATGAACCAATGAAATGAACTCATGGTATAATCTAATGTATGAAATCTATGAACCAATGTATAAACCAGTAGTATGAACATTTGCAAGCACCAATAGTATGCACACATGTATGCACCATTAGTACGTACTAATGTATGAACACATGTATGAACACATGTATGAACCAAAGTATGGACCAATGTATGAACACATGTATGAACCAATAATATGTACCAATGTATGACCACATGTAAAAACCAATGTATGAACAGATGTATGAACCAATGTATGAACAGATGTATGAACCAATGTATGAACACATGTATGAACCAATAGTATGAACCAATGTATGAACCAATGTATGAACACATGTATGCACCATTAGTATGAACCAATGTATGAACCAATAGTATGAACACATGTATGAACCAATAGTATGAACCAATAGTGTGCACCGATAGTATGAACCAATAATATGAACACATGAATGTTCACATGTATGAACCAATGTAGGAATCAATGTATGAACCAATGTATGAACCAATGTATGAACCAATGTATGTACCAATAGTATGAACCAATGTATGAACGCATGTATGCACAAATAATATAAGCCAATAGTTTTTAAACAATTTCATTTGAAGACAAAGTAGGACAAACATTTAATAATCGAAAACGTATACATTTGAGTAAACCATAACATAGATTTCTGTTAAGGTCGTCTCCTTTCAGGTAAAGCATCACTTTTGCAAAACGAAAATCTTTCTCACCTGGATGCAACATTTGATAGGAAATAAACAGCGTGAGACAAACGATAAGTAATCGCCAAGATATAGAGAGATGACACACGCATACCTGTAACTCCAGTGCCAGTGCCATTTGTGGTGACAAGCCCGTAATATCCTCCGTCAGATTGGGCAACAACGTTATACGTGGCTCCAAGACAATGAACAATGACAATCATTAGTTCGCTAGAGTAGCCGAAGTACGCAGTTCGGTTTCCATTCTGTTGCTTAGACTCTTTATCGAGATTATCGTTAAACAAGCCAACGGGTAGGGACATTCCAGCCAATATGGATTTCTGTGACTGTAAAAACAAAAGAGCGCTCTTCCGTAAAACTCGTGTTGTATTAAATTTACCCTGGAGCTTCTGACAGCAGCATCTGTTGTGTTGACGGAAGAGGATGCCAGTAGTAGAGATGTTTGCTTTTATTGTCAAAGCTTCAGTTCTAGATTTCTGCGCAATTGACGTGACATTATTACCCGACCTAAATATCAAAGTAATAAAATCGATAGGAATTTTGATTTCCCGTAAATCGGGCAGTATTTCTGACCCACACGGTGACGCTATAATCCACTCAGTTGTGTGTAAAACCCCAGTGAATATCATATTTTTAACCGAGTGTACACCATTCAGAAATGTAGTTACTGAAGTATGATTTTCTGAAAGAAGTAAAACACTATTGATATTGTCTCTGTTTCTCCATAACACATCTACGATTTTACTGATGGCTCTCAAGGTAACATTTTCATTGCCAAGTTCAAATGTGATAAATTGGATATCGATTCGTAGCGTAGACATACTGATCATCAACTCTGACGCTCTTTGGACAGCATATGTGCTGAGCGGAATGACTACCACAAGCATTTCTTTATCGTGGTCTAAAGCAACTGATTCCAAATTGTTTTGAAATGTAAACACTTCAACCGCTGTATGAAGAACTTGTTGCCATGAATCCTTCAGCTCTTGATGTCTGAGTTCCTCAAACGACGTGTTTTTCGACAGCTGCCATACGTTTATTGAAACTGCAACAGATCTCCATGTTGCATTTGATAAAATGATACAATACAATGCGACAGCTGCATACATAACGTGTAATTTATTCAGAAGTAAATGACAACCATTGGTTGAAACTCCTTCTCCACACAGGTTCATTGGTCGTGCTATATCTACAGAAACGATGTCAGTTGTTTAAAGGTTGGTACTTGAGTCTGACTTCCTCCTACCCTTCTTCACAAGACCTGAATCGCAAGTTCTTAAAGGAATGGTCTGAAGTCTGAAATACACTTCAACATTGACGTTTTCTACTTAGATATCTAGAGGCCAGAGCGTGCTGATAGATTCATTGCGTAAAGCAAATATAATGGGCACGGCTTTTCTTGGAAACCGACACAGTGACCTAGTTTCACATTTGATGACCAACAAGTTTAAAAAAAATTTATTATCACTGTGTTTATTCACACTGCTGGGCTTACACATCGGGAATGTATAGGACGAGGAATAAAATACGCTTATCCATACAATCGCTAAGCGTATGACATCATCAAGACAAAAATAACCGCCTGGTGATGTCGCATCTTTGCTTCCTAAGGGCAAATACTGCAATGTATAGGCTAGGTTTTCGTTTCCCTTCAGATAGAACAAAACGATTATCTTATTGAGGTTTTGAACGCAAGTTTCTACCGTCAGATGAACGACAGACAGACAAACCGCTAAGTCTACCGCTCCTCTGAAAACTAACACTTCTCACGTAAACACACCCAGGTGTCAGTCAAGTGTCATTATTTCCCAGTGCCCTTCTAAACAGCTTGCTGCTTTACAGATGGTGAATCAATCTCCAGTTCCGAAGATTACAATAGCTTTTTACGGTTAAAAAATAAACACGTACAGAGACATCAGATGCAACAACGTTTGATAACATGCGGTTTGATACGATTAGATAAAACACTATGTATCAATCAGTTCTCACTCTGGCAGTTCGATCCCTGTGTGTGAGTCTCACTGAGGCGTTGTGACGCTCCTATATTATAAGCTCTCCATTTTCTAATCATCATCATCATGTCATTAGCGTGTCACTTCAGATAACGGAGTACAGGTATAACACATCATTCGGTTGACCATATCCAGCTTTCATAGAACTCCTAATCCATTTTTTTGCCGTGCGGTTTCGTTAGCAATGGTGTTTATCATGATGATGTTGCAGGTCCGTGTATAACCTCCTTTAGTCGTCTGTCCAGACATTCTTGAGAGGAAAAGTGATGCCGTTTTTTTTAATCCTGAAATATTGATGCTATTATTTTTAATCCGGAAAAGTGGTGCTATTATTTTTAATCCGGAAAAAGTGGTGCTATTATTTTTAATCCGGAAATATTGATGCTATTATTTTTAATCCGGAAAAGTGGTGCTATTATTTTTAATCCGGAAAAGTGGTGCTATTATTTTTAATCCGGAAAAGTGGTGCTATTATTTTTAATCCGGAAAAAGTGGTGCTATTATTTTTAATCCGGAAAAGTGGTGCTATTATTTTTAATCCGGAAAAGTGGTGCTATTATTTTTAATCCGGAAAAGTGGTGCTATTATTTTTAATCCGGCTGGGTCGTCGAGACAATTCATTCAATGAACTAGCAGCAGGGCAACAGATATCATATTTGTGTCTGAGATATGTGCAAATAAATATTACAGTCTACGCCAACTCTCAACATCTCAATGGGATTATTTACTACTGCCAGCAAGATCCACAACCACGATACAGTTTATTGAGTATACGAAAGAGTCGTTTTGCCGCCAGGTACATAAGCTCCAGCATCTAGCAATCATGGTCCATGGATTAGTGGATTAGATCTGTGGATGAAATGTATCATAAAGTAAGGTAAAGTGAAGTGGAAATCAGCAGAGTTAACCGCTAGTGGAAAATTAGGTTTTTTAAAGGCTCCATTTTACTAAGCCGCAGCCTGTGAGAAGTGGGATGGCCAGTGCTCTTCCTTACTCTTTTTACTGTCTCTCACTCATACGTCAGGTACCCATTTACAGCTAGGTTGACTGGAGAAGCGGACCCCGATTAAATTCACGACCCGAATTTGTTATAGTCTCCGAGCGCGATTCGAACCGTGGCATGCTGTTATCACAGAAACTAGCGAATTGCTCGCTACGAACTAAGCTAACGTGCCCCTGTATCATGTATATTGAAAATACTCAAAACATTTTAGGCGAGACGAGACAGAAATATAAATGTCTCCGACACGAGCTCTTGGTCTCCTAACTAGAAAGGAACGAATAGTCGACCATAACTTGACTAGAAGACATACAAGACCAGACATCCTCGATCAGAAGACATCCTCGACCAGACATCCTCGCTCAGAAATAATCGATCAGAAGACATCCTAGATCATAAGACATCCTCGACCAGAAATCCTCGATCACAAGACATCCTTGACTAGATATCCTCGATCAGACATCCTCGACCAGACATCCTCGATCAGAAGACATCCTCGACCAAATATCCTCGATCAGAAAACATCCTCGATCAGAAGACATCCTCGAACAGAAGACATCCTCGACCAGACATCTTCGATCAGAAGACACCCTCGATCAGAAGACATCCTCGACCAAACATCCTCGATCAGAAGACATCCTCGGCCCGACATCCTCGACCAGACATCCTCGACTAGACATCCTCGACCAGACATCCTCGGCTAGACATCCTCGACCAAACATCTCCGACCAGACATCCTCGACTAAACATCTCCGACTAGACAACCTCGACCAAACATCCTCGACCAAACATCCTCGACCAAACATCCTCGACTAAACATCTCCAACCAGACATCCTCGACCAGACATCCTCGACCAGGCATCCTCGACCAAACATCCTCGACCAAACATCCTCGACCAAACATCTCCGACTAGACAACCTCGACCAAACATCCTCGACCAAACATCTTCGACCAAACATCCTCGACTAAACATCTCAGACCAGACATCCTCGACCAGACCTCCTCGACCAGACATCCTCGACCAAACATCTCCGACCAGACATCCTCGACCAGACATCCTCGACCAGTCATCCTCGATCAAACAACCTCGACCAAACATACTCGACCAGACATCCTCGACCAAACATCCTCGACCAAACATCTCCAACTAGACATCCTCGACCAAACATCCTCGACTAAACATCTCCGACCAGCCATCCTCGACCAAACAGAGTCCCGTGAGGTCTTCGGTTTGACGTCAATGTGAAAGAACAGATAGGTCAGCCATGTGGTAAATATGGCTGCCGACAGATAAACGAGAAGCGTTTCTTTCTGTTGGCTCTACAACCACATCCGACGTGAGGAAAGATCATCTTGCACCTCGTCTTTGGGCCATCATGGTACTCAAGAGCGAAGGACCTACACAGATTCAAACAGTTTTTGGTGGCCTGACATTGGACAACCATGCCTGATTGAATATCAGGATTCATTTGTTCAACTAAGTAAATTCGTAGTTCAACTGCTTTCAGAGAGGGCCGTTTTGTGGAGACAGAAGTGACACTACATGAGTCATAAGTTGAAAGTGATGAGTTGAACAATGGCCCACAATAGACTGAGGTACCACCTATTCAACAAATTGAAGATAGGTGGTACCGACGAATGCCCGTGCGGTACTGGTAAAATGACCGCGGAACATCTGCTGCAGAACTGCCCGACATACGAGTATCAGAGAGAGCAGATGTGGCCATCACCAGTGGAACTGCAAGACAAGCTCTATGGCAGTGGCGACAGCTTCAGGATGACCGCCGCTTTTTTCGAAAAAATAATGGTTACTGTCTGACTGCGTACGAAGAAGAAGAAGAACAATGGCCCCTTAATGTCAACTTCGTTTAGAAAATCTTCTTTCTTGTTTTTTTTTTGCGTTAAGGATCTTTTGTCATTATTTATCTCCAGGTCAAGCCGCATGATGAAGTCTGTGGTCTTCACCGGGTCAGAGCGGCTGCCCACAGCTTTTGTCTTAGCTCCGCACCCTGTATCCAGGACTGGCATCTCATTCAACAATAAAGTGGGCATTCCTGTAGAATATGCTCAGGATGTTGGTCCCCTGTTTCAAATGGACATTCATCGGTGTATGAGATCTTTAGTCGGTATAAATGTTCTAGTAGTCTGCTCCACTCATCGGTGTGTGAGATCTTCAGTCCGTATAGATGTTCTAGTAGTCTGCACTGACCAGTTATGCGAAGTAAGGTAGTTTTTTGGTGTCTTTTGATTTGGTGAATTAGGTCTGGTCTACTGCTTATCTTTCTGTCTTCTCTCCATTGTGCATATACTGATTTGTGATCATGTTCTTGGTTTCTCTGTATGGTACTCGATGATTAAATTGTGCCGTTTTACTATCATCTTCTCGTTTCCAAGAAATTCCTAACCTTGTTGATTCACTTTCTTCAGACTATCTTTTCCGTTTCCTTGTTTGGCCAGACCTTATGCTTCTTGAAACCCTTATTTGGAGTCTGCCTCTCATGGTGTACCCTCTTCGTCTAGAGAACACGGGTTAAACTCTGGAGTACCTGCTACTGGATCTGCATGTTTACTGTTTAGTGTCTATTTTATAGGAGAGGATCTGAGATGTCAGTCCGGTCGGACACAACATACTGGCCAGAACGTCGCTTCAGAGTCATGCGCAGTACAATGTCCAAGACCACAATATCTCTTCAATGTTGCGTTCTCTGGAAACAAGCTGTTTCCAAGGCAGTCTGACTAACTAGATGTGGCTCGGCGAGATCCCCAAAGTAGTGAGCATCATGTCTATGAAGACAAGCATAGCACAACTCTCTGGAGAACCGCGGTCGACCTTTATCATCACGCCCGAGATGTCAGTTAAGCTACAACATCCCTCCAATGTATGCCTTACTCAAAGTGGACATTTGTTTCTTATCTTTCTTTTTTTTATGCATTTGTCTCATTTCACTGTTCTCTAAGGCAGTGTGCGTTGCACTATGGTTTTTTTTGTTCCGCCTGTCGGCCAAGTGCACCCGACTTCGGCATGCATTTTATGTAAGGGTCAGCGTTCTCCTGCATTTTCTAAGGGTTTGTTTCCCCGGGGTAACGGCCAGTGCTGTGATGCGGATCGAACCCAGCACCATCGGGATGTGAGCCGTGTCACTTAACCACTAGCCCACTCCGTCCCCTTATATAATGGACATTAAACAACAGTGTGTGTATTAATTCCGAGAGCAAACTGCTGGCTCTTGCACTGGTTGTTGCAACACGCCAAATTGAAAAACACATGTACATTCTAGTGTTACTGGTATTTTACTTTATGTGTAGCATTTGTCCTGTAAAGAAGACACGGTTTACTATTAGACAAATGCATTCCGAAAATTGTTACATCGTTGAAGATCCTTTTACTGTTAGACCTATCTACTCAGGCCTCTGTTACATTTGGTGAAGACACTTTTACTGTTAGACCTATCTACTCAGGCCTCTGTTACATTTGGTGAAGACACTTTTACTGGTAGATCTATCTACTCAGGCCTCTGTTACATTTGGTGAAGACACTTTTACTATTATATCTGTCTACACAGATAATTGTTACATTGGTGTAGATACTCATTTTCTGTAAGGTGTTTTCTGTTTTTGTCTGTGGTAGTTAAAATGTTTGTTTTGTCACAGTTCTATTATAGACGAGTGGTTTTTATTACCAATACGATGGTGTGACAGCTGGCTTAAATTTGGTCACGAAATGAGTTGAATTACTGTGTAGTTATCGTGTATATCACAACATTAGCATTTTTTTAAGAAGGGCAGAGAAAATATAATTTAGGTTTTTGTTTCAGTTGAAACCAAAAATTAATTTACAAGAACCGCCCATAATTCTAACTTAACTTAATTTAACGTCTTTATACTGGTTTAGAAGACTCTGCAGAGTATGTATACAACCAGTTCCATTTACATCACCTTCCTCTAGAAGCTGAACGCATCCAATCTTTTATTTAATGCATTGACCGTCCCAGCCTCCACCACCTCACTTGGCAATGCATTCCAAGCATTCACTACTCTCTGGCTAAAGAAATATTTCCTAATATCTAATCTGGACCTCTCCTTAGTCAACTTGTAGCTGTGCCCTCTTGTCCTTGTTGGTGGTTGTACTTTAAAAAACTTGTTATAGTCCACTTTATCCATTCCTCTGATCATCTTATACACCTGTATCAAGTCAACACGAATTCTTCTATCTTCTAGACACTGTAGGCCAGTTCTTTTTAATCTTTCATCATAACTGTAATTCTGGAATCCCACTATCAGCTTTGTCGCTCTGTTTTTGTATTCTCTCCAGCATGTTTATATCCCCTCTCTGATAAGGACTGCACACCTGTACACAGTACTCCAATATAGGTCTAACTAATGCTTTATACAGTTTGACTATCACCTCCTTGCTCCTATGTTTAATATTTCTTTTTATTCTCCCTAACATTGCATTTGCCTTTTCTACTGCTACCTGAACTTGCTCCCTCACCTTACATGTATGATCTATTATAACCCCTAAGTCCCTTTCTTTATCTATCTTTCTAAAATTGTTCTCTCCCATTCTGTAATTATGTTCCATATTGGATCTACCCATGTGCATGACTGTTCATTTATCTACATTAAACTCCATTTGCCAGATTACAGACCATTCTCGAATTTGATCTAAATCCGACCTCAATATATCCACTTCTGCTTTAGATGAGACACTACTGCATAGTTTTGTGTCATCAGCAAATTTTGCAATAATCGATTCTGTTACCATTCGTGCAAACATTTCAACCACAGAGAGTCATTTTAGTTATAGCCTATACAATTCAACACATGATTGCTGTCTCAAAAAACAGATTTAGTCCTACAATTGATTCCGACCCATTGTGGGATCCCTACCACGAGAAAGCAGATGAGCTCGCAAAACTGGGTAGTGGCGGCATGCAAACTCCCCATCCACAAAGATATAAAGAAACAAATACACTCATCAAACGATCCTTGAGGACAGAATGGAGAGACCAGCACAAATAATACAAGCCAGACAATGCCAGCATAGACAAATTTCGCAGAGATAGGCAGACAAAGATCTTCAGACTCAGAACAGGACATCATAGACTCAAGGCCCACCTCCAAAGAATGGGTCTCAGAGACACCCGTCACGGGCGATTGTGGATCACACAAGCAAACACCAGAACATATCCTGCAGGAATGCCCTACCTATGCAGACCAAAGCGATGCAGCCTGGTCTGGGAGAGCGACCATGCTCGAATAGCTGCAGGGGACCGGCGAAGACCTGAAACGCGCAGTCTCCTTCGTTAACCTCACCGGACTAGAAGCATAGCATCAGCTGATCGATGAAGAGACATAAGTTATATCCTGACGTAATGGTAATCCACCATACTGGACACCACAATCTAGATCTGTTATATGGAGAATTGCAGTGTTGAATTGGTTGATCTATGTGATATTGGGGGGGGGGGGGGGGGGGCGAAATTGGTGTAAATAATAGTAGCACTGTCACCTACCTGGTACATCATGAGGTGACTAAAGGTAGTTGATCAATGGACGTGTTACTCCCTTTTGTAAAAACTTTAAGCACTACAAACTCCGACAGATGTAGAAACGCCAACGTGTGGTGACTTGGTGTGTATTGTTGGGAGATATATGATCCACATGGAGCTGACAAAGTTTTGACTTTCAGAATTAAATAGTGTCTTACCATAGGATTTTACATACATATATTTTATAATAAATAGTGCATGAACTTATCGCATAATCACAAGCAACACCATGTTTGTAACTGAATTGGTTAAAGATTAAAGAATACACTAAATATGCAGGTGAAAAACATAGAACATAGACAGGTAAAATAATTTTTAAAGTTGGGTATTGCATACGATGAAAGGATGGAAAGAGAGGTGGAGTAAGTCATAAAAAATAAATGAGATTTCCTATCGTTACTAAGACACATACACATTCAAATAGAAAACAAAAAGACAGTCCACGTATATTATGTGTATACCAGTTCTCTGATACCAGTGTCAGACATGGGCTCTAACCAAGGTACAAGAGAGATAATCATGGAAGGCGAAATAAGGTGTTTGAGAAATTATGTCAGGGTCACAGGGCTGGAGAGAGTACGAAACGAAGAAATCAGACATAAGGTAAGCACAACACTGTGCATGAAATGAATGGAAAGGCAGATAATAAAATGGTTCGGACACCTTCCAAGAATGCAGCCACAGTTTCCAACTGCGTATATCAACAACACCAGACAAATGGGTTGCAGAGAAAAAGGGAGAACAAGAAAAAGATGGAAATACGATGTATGTTAGACAATGAAGAACAACAGAATGACAATGTCGAATGCACAAATGAAACACGAAAGAAAATTTCGTCTCCCTATGAGGTCTATCGACACAATTAGACAGAAAATGATGATCGAAAGTGAAATCACCGCCAGGACAGAGATAATGCCTATAAACTATAAATATATTGACATTACGAGTGCTGGTGGGACTTGACATCCACACCTGTGCCACACCTCTAATCTTCAAGGAAAACAAGGCATAATCGTCTAATAACAAACAAAAAACAAACACGACCTTAGATGTCGAAGCTTTGAATAGTTTCATTTTTTTAATTTCTGAACCCACTTGAATCCAGGTGACTGATTACCTTCCACGCTGCAATGTATACTCTAGCCAAGAGAAAAGTCAGGTATTGTTTTCATCTGGGTAAACTTGAACATAGTATGACCAGGATGGGAACTGACCAGTTGACTGTTAGAAACAATAGCTCTAAACGCACCCGTTAACCTTACACTTAATTAACTAGACTTGGAACAAGTGCAAATAGTTACAATACAGCTCTCCGTACGTCTTGGTTTCCTTCCAATTCTGTCATCAAATTTCGATGAAAAAAAGAACGAAATGTCAAAATGCAATTTGTATTAAAAGAAAATAGTAGAATATCCTTTCAGTTTTACATAATCAGCGTCTTTATCATTGACTTAACACAATTATAAACAGCACAGAAGAAACCAGTCAACCAATTTACAATGTAATTACTAACTTTTTTGGAGATCATACCTCCGAGCCTGTTTGAGCCCAACCAAAATGCATCTGGAATTCATTAACACCGACAACTGGACTTTCTCTCTCGTGTTCACATGGTCTCAAAATCAGTGATTGAGCTTAAATCGTACATATTACTCTAACATCAGAATGTGTTACATGTCACTAGCTCACACTTCATCTGTAAATGTTTCTTAAGCACTTAGTCGTACCACGTATTCAAGACCAAATCTCCACGTATTCCTCGTCAGATGGACTCGGCGCATTATCTCTCAACTGGAAGACAAACGTTGACTCGGCGTCAACAAATTTGGGAAATTATGACTTCATTTTTAAAAAATCTGTAACGAAAAGCATTGTCTGTCCTTCCTCATTTCCTTTTGTTATTCTTGCTTAAATGCTAGGTTTAATACCCAGGGGCGTAGAAACAAAATGTCTAAGATGGAGTTTCTATGAAGAAATTATTACCAGAATGTCTTAGGTGAAGTCAGAATGAAGAAATAATTATCAGATCAGATTGTTCACCGGGAAGTGAGGAAAAAAAGAAATAATTATCATGTCAGAATTCCCATTGGAAAGTCTGAATGAAGAAATAATTATCATATCAGAATTTTCACTGGAAAGTCTGAATGAAGAAATGATAATTATATCAGAATGTCCACTGGGAAATCTGAATAAAGCAAAATGATCAGATCAGAATGTCCCCTGGGAAGTCTGAATGAAGAAATAATTATCAGATCAGAATGACCACTGGAAAGTCTGAATGAAGAAATCATCTTCTTGTTCTTCTTTTTGGCTCTTAGTCTTCCGCTACCAAGCCCTGAAAGGGTTTTGAAAGTAGCAGGATGTTGTCTGGAAAAAACGAATATGCGATCTGTCTTAGCTTACAGCTTGACTGCGATATTTACACTGTTCGTTCCGACACATCCGACTAAAACAGGCGATTTTAAGTCCGGGCTAGCCTTCTCTCTTCGATCCCTTCTCCTTAGCCAGTCTACACTGTTGCAGCCTGCTACCGCATGAAGGTTTTGGCAAGTTTTGGCAGCCCTGGCTCACTGGCCGTGACCAAAGCAGTCATAGTCTGAAGATAGCTAATGTTTACTCAAATTTGTAAGATGATAAGGATGATAAAATCCTTCATCTGTGAGCTGGTAACTCTTTTGAGCCCAATGCCTTCTGGACAAAAGCACACATATTCCTACGAGGAGTGTTCAAATGTTACCGGACCAAACTGCAACAAGTGAACATTCGTACGACGCGCATGATGACGTCACTTCTGGTGTAAACAGCATATACCAGCCGTCAAATTTGCAACATTGTTTTTAATCCCCAGACTCATAGCTTCCTCAGCAGACAGTTGAAAACATGGCGGTTGTGATATGGAATGCGTTCAGAGTTGATCAGCGAGCTGTGATTCGGTATCTAACAGCTGAAGGATGTCGACCAGTTGACATGCATGGCAGAATACAGGCAGCATATGGTGATAAAAAGGTGTCGAAGACAACAGTGAAGTACTGGACAACGATGTTTAAAAAAGGACGTGAGTTAACGCAACAATATGCGACTGAGCTGGTCTCGGACGTGAGTTAACGCAACAATATGCGACTGACCTGGTCTCGGAAGACCTTCCGTTAACTCGCGTCCTTCTTTAAACAACACTGTTCAGTTCTGTTATCCTAGACGCTTTTGTCACAATACACTGGCTGCATTCTACGATAAATGTCAACTGGTCGGCTTTTCTCAGCTGTTAGAAACCGAATTACCGCTCGCTGGTCAACTAACGGCGTATTCCGCGTCACACCCTATACACCCCATATTTTCAACGGTCTGCTGAGAAAACTATGAGCGGAAGAAAATAACATTTTGCACACTTGACGGTTGGTATGTACTGTTTACACCAGAAGTGACGTCATCATGCGCGTCGTACGAATGTTCACTTGTTGCAGTTTGGTCCGGTAACATTTGAACACGCCTCGTACAAAAGTCCCTATCACTGTAATCACGATAAGGGTGCAGAACTGTGATAGAAACTGCGGGTTTCGGTCTAAACCTGCAACACCATAACTATTTCAAGTCGTGCATGCCCTGCATGAACAAATGTGTCAACGAAAATAACAAAAATGCATTTTTGTCGACTATCATCTTTCTTACTCTATAAATTACCTTTTCTTTTTTCGTTCTATCTTTTACACCCACACACACCCACCTACAAATACATGTTTGTTGTTTGCATACTTTCTGTGAATTTTTATGTCATGTTTTTTTTTTCCCGAAGAATCTTGGTTTTGCCTTCCTTATTGTTTACACGTTTGTAATTTTTATGCCGTCGACATTAGATTTGGTGATGTTTATGTTTATCTTAGACCTGTCTAGACACAACATCATTTTTAGGATAAGTGGTTTAAAACTCTGCTTTAGAGCTGTTGCCTGGAAGTATATCATTGGTAACTATGTGGTTGACAGAGGAGTCCATTCTGTAAAACCATTAACTGAACATTTACTAAACAATTTTCTACGCCCCGTGTGTGAACAGAGTCATAAATTATAAAACGTTAGAAAAAGCTTGTATGTTCTTGAAAACTCTTTAACACTGTTAGTATTACCTTCCTTTGCACTACTCAGAAATTAGCCTACATAAGTCCTGCAACTTCATCGAAATTTGAATTTTAAGCATTCTACAATTTTTATTAATTTATCTAAAGATCTTCCTTGAGACAAATATGTCCGTATTTTTGCATGGATAAGAATGGGAGAGTTTGTTCGTGAACTCAATTTCCTACATATTGACCTACGAGTTATAAATGTATCTACCCATAGTTGTTATTGCTCCAACATGTCTACGCCTATGTATAGACTGAGTCTGTCGATGAATTAGAGAATTAGTCATACAATCATTACATCTCAGTGATATAAACTCAACGAAGCTCTCTAGTTTTATGGACTGTCTCCTTTGTCCTGCACTTTCAGGTGTGTACGCTATACACAAAATATCAAATGTCCCTGTACTTGCAGCACTCAAACGCTGACCGCGACATAATTACAGGATAAACAGGACAAAAGCTAACAGTATTTGTTTAAACTATCAACCACTTAAATCGTCCTCTGTTAGACCAGATTTTATGTTGTAACATGTTCACGATTTGTCAGAGTTCACACAAGTTATTCTCTTATGTGTGTGATTCTACGTGATGTGCTGCGCGTAACTGACGATGGATGGGCGCAAGAAGGGTTATTCCTTATAATTATTAGCTTCCACTTAGTTGGCCAACAATGAGACGTACAAATTGACTGACTAAAATAATTGGTTCAATATGATATCTTAGCATAAAAGATTGAAATACATTCAGTTTCTGACTGCACGACACACGGCATCAACCTTCGTGAGAGAGTAACATAATTACCGTATTACAGTTGACAATTTATTTTTAAAATGGCCGTACGTTTACTGGATATGAGACGTGCATCTATTTTGTTTCTTTGTTTAGTTTTTAAATCGACAAACACAGACGGTTGTAGAAATTCGAATACGACGCTGCATTTTCCTGAATCCGTGTCAAGGTCATTCTCTTTCCAGACGAATTATTCCGGAAACAGATCAATATGGCACTACATAACGGCTGCTTCTTCACACGTGTTCAAGCAACAAAACATCATATACTCTGCCTCTACAAAACACCACAATGTCCTGGTGGTCGTTATTTTTAACACATCTACAGCACCAGCTGCTGCAGAATTTATGGATAATGTGTCGAGGTTAATTCCGCATGCACAGTATGTCAACGTTATGCTCAACGAAACAACATCTTCAGATATGGACCTTGATTTGATCATAAATATATTTCTCAGCAACATAAATAATATCAACACTGTCGCATTGTTCCTGGAGAGCATGTCGTCAGTGGTAAGTCTTTTAACAGCAGTGGAATCAAGGGAAGAACTAAAACTCTCCGGAGTCATGCACACAACAGAATGGATGATAGTCTGTTCTCAGCACAAAGGAATACTGTCGGATTTACAGAAATACCAAACAGGTGTGGACTTTATTACCCTTATTTTTCAGTGCTGCTTAGAAGTGGCTTGCATTGCGCAAAAATCTAGAACTGAAACATTAATTGTGAGAGCCCAAGTCTTCAGCAATGTAGGACTTTGTTTGCGTGGCAAATACAACGCGGATGAGGCATTAGACATGCCAGAAGAATTACGTACCAAAGGAAAGATACGATCAACCGCCATTATATTTCTAAGTTCCCAAAAATCTATTCTCTCTGGAATGAAGCTGAATACTGCTTTACTAGAAGGTAACTTTCCAAGGCTGGCAGAAACAACATTCAACGGGAATGTCTCTACAGTGAAAGGTTACTCAGTGCGCATCAACGAACTGTTGGCGGAAGCCATGGGTTTCTCATACAATTTTGTGAGCACGTCCGATGGAGAGTACTATGGGAAAGGCGAGAGCTCTGAAAATGCTACAGGACTAACAGGTATGTTCTGTTTTCACAGACTGTAATATGCCAGTCTGAATCTATTTGTTCTGTATTGGAAATGTTCATTATAGGTAACTGCATCAGGACCCCACATATTTAAACCAAAGTTACGTCAGGGACGAAAATCACATGAAAATAATTAACAAATCACAACCAAGATGTAAAACCGACCTACTTCTTCTTCTTCGTCTTCTTCTTCTTGTTCTTCTTCTTCTTCTTCTTCGTCTTCTTTTTCTTCTTCTTCAACTATTCTTCTTCTTCTTCGTTCTCAATCGTCCGCTGCCAAGCCCTGAAACTAGCTTTGCAAGTAGCAGGATGTTCTCCAGAAAACGGAAAGAGTTGTGTCGTAGTTTACAGCTTGACTGAGATATGTGCACCTTTCAGTCCGACACATCAGACTTCAGCAGGCATTTTTGATTACCAGGTTAACATTTTCTCTTCGATTCCTTTTCCTTAACCTTCTGCTCTGTTGCAGCGTGATATCACGAATCAGCGCTTGGAGGTGTAGAAGGGCCTTGACAAGTCTGGGCAAGGAAGGTCATTTGTGTCACCAGGACAAACAGAATACGGGACGATGACATTCGTAGTATGGTCGGCACTACGGCTTGTGCAGAATACATTTCCAGGCAGAAAATAAGTTTATTTTGTCATGTCATGAGAATGCACCCTCATCAACTTCCATGTATGGTTTACATCACTGGTAGATCCGGCTATAGGGCAGTGGGGTGGCTGCGAGGCAGGTAGATAGATGCATTTCAAGTGATTGTGCAGCGACACGGACTAACATTGACCGACGCAACGCACTTGGCGCAAGACATACGACTTGAGCTCCCCATGACGCTCAATGGCACAAATGGAAAAAAGCTAACTAGTTAATAGTATCATGTATTGAAATGAGACAAGGATCGCAATGGCACACAAAAACCTTCAGAGAAAAACCTTCAATTCTATCAATTCCTCTCGGAATTAATACACACACTGTTGTTTAATGTCCACTTTATATGGAGACAGCGTGGCCTAGTGGTTAAGTGGCACGGCTCACAACTGGAAGGTGCTGGGTTCGATCCACATCACACCACCGGACGTTACCCCGGAGAAGCAAACCCTTAGAAAATGCAGGAGGAAGCAGACCCTTACATAAAATGTATGCTGAAGTCGGATGCACTGGGCCGACAGGCACAAAATAAAAAACACAGTGCAACGCACACCGCCTTGTGGAATAGAGAAATAAGGCAAACGCAAAATAGAAAAATAAAAAAAATTGAAATCAAGACAGAAATGACGATACGAGTAACCACTACTTATACATCGCCAGTAGCGCTGTATGTGACCAAAAGATGGACTGTAGCTTAGACGGATAGAGAAAGATTGGATGCGTTCAAAAGTAGTGCTACCGTTGAATGGAAAGTTGGAGTTGGTCTGAAAAACGATCCAATAGCGATCCTCACTGACGTTGCGGAAATAAACACACATTTAAAGTGATGCAACAATGAAGATTGAGTTGGCTGAAAAGCAATACGCAACAAGACACTAGAGAGTAAACTCCAGGGAAAACGAGGCAGAGAGTGATTAAAATTCGTCTTTTCATCTCAGGCATTCATTTACATTAAAACGTGAACCTATGCTGAAATGAAGAGAGCTGCAGAGGATATGGTTAAATGGATGGACATACTCAGACAACTTTACAACCAATCACAGGATTGATCAACCAGATGATGATGATGATGATGATGATAATGATGTTGAAGTAGGTTTCCTTATATCATCATAGATCAAAACCCACCAACACCATTTAAAAAATGGCGAGATTGAATCATTGTTTCATGTTAAACACTGAACATAGATGATTGAAGTTACATCTGCACTTTTTAAAATTGTGTTTGGCAGGCTAAATGTGCATTTTCACTGATTTAAAAAGCAGCGGAATACTTCTTGATGACCTGCCTAATGTTTACTAAATAAAGGAAAGGTAAGTGACCACATCGTATATCCTGCAAGAGAATATGTTTAGTTGTTGGTGTTGCCCTGAAAAGGACCTTTAGTGGTGGTTTGTTGTAGCTTTCCAGACATCCGTAGCGTGCTGATGAAAGTCAACCGGGGTCCTCCAGGGCGATGTGATATGCTTGGCTTCATCTGCGTGTCGCTAACTACTACGGGGATCACGTCGATCCCTCGACTTGTTAGCCAGCCTGCCGTAAAAACAGTCTGTTTCTAGGTAGGAATACGAGGACGTCGAAGTGAGAGTTTTGACCAGCTTATTTTGCCTAACCCTGTCTTACGTATCTGATCAGCATATTTTGCCTAACTCTGAATTACGTATCTGATCAGCATATTTTGCCTAACCCTGACTTACGTATCTGATCAGCATATTTTGCCTTACCCTGACTTACGTATCTGATCAGCATATTTTGCCAAACCCTGACTTACGTATCTGATCAGCATATATGCCTAACCCTGACTTACGTATCTGATCAGCATATTTTGCCTAACCCTGACTTACGTCTCTGATCAGCATATTTTGCCTAACCCTGACTTACGTCTCTGATCAGCATATTTTGCCTAACCCTGACTTACGTCTCTGATCAGCATATTTTGCCTAACCCTGACTTACGTATCTGATCAGCATATTTTGCCTAACCCTGACTTACGTATCTGATCAGCATATTTTGCCTAACCCTGACTTACGTATCTGATCAGCATATTTTTCCCTAACCCTGACTTACGTATCTGATCAACATATTTTGCCTAACCCTGACTTACGTATCTTATCAGCATATTTTGCCTAACTCTGAATTACGTATCTGATCAGCATATTTTGCCTAACCCTGACTTGATTTTCTGATCAGCATATTTTGCCTAACCCTGAATTACGTATCTGATCAGCATATTTTGCCTAACACTGACTTACGCATCTGATCAGCACATTTTGCATAACCCTGACTTACGTATCTGATCAGCATATTTTGCCTAACCCTGACTTACGTATCTTATCAGCATATTTTGCCTAACCCTGACTTACGTATCTGATCAGCATATTTTGCCTGATGGTCAACGAAGCATGAAGAATAACAATGTTGATTGGCTCAAAATATTGTGGACAAATATCGATGACACCGATGATTTTTTAAATTCAAATCAATAATTTCAAAGATAAGTAATATATGACATGTATTTTAGGAATGCTTGCCCGAAGACAAGCAGCTTTCACAACGATGCCGTTATCCCGAACTGACGATCGACTCAAAGTAATCGACTTCGTCCCAGTGGTGATTATGATTGATACGGTCCACATAATTTACAGGTAGGCATTGGTGTATGTATAACACCTGTCTTCCATGGCATCTGTATATTAGCCTACATTATCAACCGATTGTATGTTACACCTCCATCCTTGTGGGATACCTGTTTACGGGAAAGTCTTCGGGAGAAAACTCTGAGGAAAAATCTGCATCCTGTGCTCTCTCCAGTCGTCACGATGATGGATGGTCACTGGCAAAAAGTAGCTCAGGACGAGAGAGTGAGGTTGACATATTGAGCAAAGCTTTCTCACTTCACCAAAATCATAGCGCAAGTCACCCATTTCAGCGGACAGGCGCTCTGGACAATGTTGTCCACGTGGCTGAACCGACAGGATGTTCTTCGTCAAACGTAATGGACGAACATAAATAGTGTTCAATCAAAACTGATTTGCTCATGTGCAGCCATTTGTCTTGTTATGATTCAATCAATCAATCAATCAATCAATCAAAGCCCGTCGTTCGTCTCGGGGCAAAGCCAACATACACGGTCCTGTGCTGCTCTCTCTGTCCCTCTCTGGGTGTAACCATAAAATGGTAGATCCATCTTCCTTTCTCTTATCCATGTAAATGTTTGTCTACATCCGTGCCTGTTCAACGGATCCTTTCTCGTCCTTTGTTCTTTCCAGCTCACATTGCATCTTTTAATTTGCTTTTCCAGCTGATGTTGTGGACTCCTTTCCCATAGGTATTCATTCGTCACCATGCCATGCAACTTCTTGACCATTATCCTTCGTAGGCATCTGTTAACGAAGAATTGGAGTCTTTGTTCTATTGCCTTGGCTGTTCTATTGCCTTGGTTGTTCTATTGCCTTGATTGTTCTATTGCCTTGGTTGTTCTATTGCCTTGGTTGTTCTATTGCCTTGGTTGTTCTATTGCCTTGGTTGTTCTATTGCCTTGGTTGTTCTATTGCCTTGGTTGTTCTATTGCCTTGGTTGTTCTATTGCCTTGGTTGTTCTATTGCCTTGGTTGTTCTATTGCCTTGGTTGTTCTATTGCCTTGGTTGTTCTATTGCCTTGGTTGTTCTATTGCCTTGGTTGTTCTATTGCCTTGGTTGTTCTATTGCCTTGGTTGTTCTATTGCCTTGGTTGTTCTATTGCCTTGGTTGTTATATCGCCTTGGTTGTTCTATTGCCTTTGTTGTTCTATTGCCTTGGTTGTTCTATTGCTTTGGTTGTTCTATTGCCTTGGTTGTTCTATTGCCTTGGTTGTTCTATTGCCTTGGTTGTTCTATTGCCTTGGTTGTTCTATTGCCTTGGTTGTTATTTTGCCTTGGTTGTTCTATTGCCTTTGTTGTTCTATTGCCTTGGTTGTTCTATTGCTTTGGTTGTTCTATTGCCTTGGTTGTTCTATTGCCTTGGTTGTTCTATTGCCTTGGTTGTTCTATTGCCTTGGTTGTTCTATTGCCTTGGTTGTTCTATTGCCTTGGTTGTTCTATTGCTTTGGTTGTTCTATTGCCTTGGTTGTTGTATTGCCTTGATTGTTCTATTGCCATGGTTGTTCTATTGCCTTGGTTGTTCTATTGCCTTGGTTGTTCTATTGCCTTGGTTGTTCTATTGCCTTGGTTGTTCTATTGCCTTGGTTGTTCTATTGCCTTGGTTGTTCTATTGCCTTGGTTGTTCTATTGCCTTGGTTGTTCTATTGCTTTGGTTATTATATTGCCTTGGTTGTTCTATTGCCTTGGTTGTTCTATTGCCTTGGTTGTTCTATTGCCTTGGTTGTTCTATTGCCTTGGTTGTTCTATTGCCATGGTTGTTCTATTGCCTTGGTTGTTCTATTGCCTTGGTTGTTCTGCATGTTCCTGCTTCATACAAATGCACCAACCTGACACTTGAGTTGGATATTATATCGTTTGAATGCAAACTTTGCAGTTATGGGTAGACACAAATCTTCAGACTAGAACGGAACATTGCAAGGCCCACCTCTGCAGAATGAGTTTTAGAGACACCGTTACAGTCCATTGCAGATCATCCAAGCTAACATCAGAACATATTCTGCAGGACTGCCTCACTTATGCAAATTAAATAGACAGTCTGGCTCGGGGAAGCGACCATGCTCGAAACGCTATGGGGATCGGAGAAGACCTTAAACGCAGTCTTCTTTGCTAACCCCACCTTGCTAGAAGCATAGCATCAGTTGAGCGAAGAAGAAGAAAAAGAATACAAAGAAGAAGAAGAAGACGACGAAGAAGAACAAGAACAAGAAGAATAAGGAAAAGAAGAAGAAGGTATACATTTTGATTTCCCTAGATCTCCCTGTGTTGTTTAATATAAGAAATACCACTCCTGCCTTTACAATCCTGGTCTGTACATATGTTTCCCCTGGTGTGTGCAGCCCAAAAAGGTTATTTTTATTAAATCTTCTTTCTGTATGACTTCTTCTTCTATGTCGTTCGGCCACATGGTATATGGATAGAAGGCAAATGGAGGTGGAAAAGGGTCTTGGTCAGTTGTGGTTCACTGATCCTAGTGCAAACTGCCGGCTATAAATCTCAGAACGACGTCAGCTTTTTCGCTGTGCTGATGTCAACTCATTTACTGTGCAGATGTCAGCTCATTCACTGTTTTGATGTCAACTCATTCACTGTTCAGATATCAGCTCATTCACTGTGCTGATGTCAACTCATTAACTGTGGGGATGTCAGCTCATTCACTGTGCTGATGTCAACGCATTCACTGTGTTGCTGTCAGCTCATTCACTGTTCGGATATCAGCTCATTAACTGTGTGGATGTCAGCTCATTCACTGTTCTGCTGTAAGCGTATTCGCTATCCAGAAGTGAACTTATTAACTGTGTGGATGTCAGCTCATTCACTGTTCGGATATCAGCTCATTCACTGTGTAGCTGTCAGCTCAATTACTGTGATGCTTCTTTGGGACCAAGTCAGATTATATGACAGAAAAAAAAAACACAACAATATGGGATTACAACGACGCAATCAGCAAACATGGTTCCAAAAGGCGACTCGGCTAATCATGTCAATTCATGAAAACTGAAAAGTAAAATTAACCCTTTACACTCTGTCCCAATTGAATATATTCTTGGCTTAACCCTTTACAGTTCTGCCTAGTTGATTAGATTTGTGTATTAACTCTTTGCAGTCGGTCTAATTGATAAAATTAATGTCCTTAAGACACGAATCTAAACAATTATAAAGGATTGTAAAGGGTTAAAGGAAGTAAATTTAGATCAGAATTATCCTATTTAGAATTATCATTGCTTGATTTGTACATGTCCACAGGTTATCAAAGCGAGAGAATGATATCGATCTGATATTCATCAACATCTTCAAGCCACAGTTCTTGTACACGCTTCTCGGACCTGCTTTAGTTCTTGCTATCATAGGAGGACTCGTTCATATATCTACACGCTCATGTTCTGAGCCGTTCCCTGGACCACTTTCATGGTTTGGTGCCAGGTAAGACACAATAAGTATTTTTGTTATACTTAAAAGGGGTTTGCATGAGGTAAGCGAACGCATACACCATTTCTACTAGAGTAACTACATAATATCAAGAAAAGTAAAAGAAACTGGCTGTTTACAGACTATAAAGAGTTTTATAAACCAGTTGAGACGTTAACGTTATACGTTAAGAATATCCTCAGAAACCCGAGAGATGTTAGAGATATTGGTGGCACTATGGTTCATATGTTATTTTTTGTTGTTGTGTTTGCCTTATTTCTTTATTACTCAAGGCGGTGTGCGTTTCACTACGGTTCTTATTTTGCGCCTGTCGGCCTAGGGTATCCGACTTCGGCATTCATTTAATGTAAGGCTCTGCTTCCTCCTGCACTTTCTAAGGGTTTGCTTCCCGGAATAACGGCCAGTGATGTGATGGGAATCGAACCCAGCACCTTCGGGTTAGAGAGCCGTGTCACTTAACCACTAGCCCACGCCGTCCCCAATATGCAGTGAAAAGACGAATTATCATCATATCAAAATGTGAATTGTATTACATAATATAATACATAAGTTTAGTATAAAGAAAATTACACAGCGAAGACAAAGACTTTGGTAATATTCAAGCAACTTAGATAAATACATATGATCGCCAATCGAGAAATAATCCAACAAGTACAGAAGTTGACATATTTTGAGCAAACCATAACATAAGATGCCCGCAATGAGACATAAATTAAGACACGGATTGCAGTAGCAAAAAAGGGCTTACAAGAAAAACATAAATCGTTAACTTCAAAGAATGTCAGGAGAGAGCTGAAGGTAAGAATACTGACCACTCGTATATCCCCATTATACTGTATGAGGCTGAAACATGGATTCTAGTTCAAAATGATGACAATAATTTTGGAAGCGTTTGAAATGTGGTGCTACTGTAGAATGGAAAGAGTGAGTTGGACAAAATGAAGATGCAATGACAACGTACTCACTGAAGTGGACACACAAAGACAAATATTGTATTTGATAGAAACACGTTGATTGAGTTGGCCGGATCACAATATGGAATATGATTGTCTTCTACAGAAGATACTACAGGGACAGATTTGAGGGAAGAGAGGACAGGGGCGACCAAAACCCATCTTTACATCTCAGGCATGCTGGGACATTAAAGTACAAATTTACATTGAAAACAAGAGAGCTGCAGAGGGTAAAGTCAATTGGTGAGACACAATCAGTGAACCTTGCAACCAATCTCAGAACTGATCAACCAGAGGGTAAAGTCAAATGGTGAGACATAATCAGTGAACCTTGCAACCAATCTCAGGACTGATCAACCAGAGGGTAAAGTCAAATGGTGAGACACAATCAGTGAACCTTGCAACCAGTCTCAGGACTGATCAACCAGAGGGTAAAGTCAAATGGTGAGACATAATCAGTGAACCTTGCAACCAGTCTCAGGACTGATCAACCAGATGGTTATACACGTGTAGATGAAGCTACCAGTTTATTATTTGCTCGTAAATCGAAATGTAACACCATGATTGAAGCAACAGCAGTTTAAGAATTCAAGGCTGTTCCAACAGCACCACCCCCTCCCCGCTCTCACATCATTAGTGTACACGTCATACACAATGCAACATACCGATTCACCTAACCCCTCCCCCTCTCCCACCTGCTCATTCCTTTAAAAAAACAAATCAAATATCCAACTACCTCTTTCATAAAATGAACTAGTCCTCCCTAACCACGCCCTGAAACCTCGTCAGTGCTTGTTTAAGATTCAGAACAGCCATAATATATATACATACATCAACGTTCAGATAGGTAGTATAGCTCAGTGACCCCAAACCTGGTTAGCTGGTTTACTAGAGTAGCACTACTGTAACTTTGCAAGCATATTGCACAATTAGACTAAAGAGGGCTGTGCATTGGGCTAGGAATCTCATTATGCAAATCCGTTACCATTCTTCTTATTCTTCTTCGTACGCTGGTTACAGCGATATAGGTTGCACTGTTTTACTTTGTTAAGCTTATTGCCCAGTACATTCGATTTCAACAGGCGTTTCTGTAGGGATGCCCTCCTAAGCCTTTGGCTGTCCCCAGCCTATCTGCAAGGCAGCAGTTGTTTTTGGTTAGAGTTTTCTCTCTTAGGGAAGTTGTCTTGCAGGGATATCGAGTTTTCCCCACTCGTGTCTATAGGGTTTGGCAATGATATGATATATATAATGGACTGTATGTACTAGTTTTTCAAGTATCTCGGAAGAGAGGCAGTCCAGTGTGTCTGTGTCCCAGGATCGTCACGTCCTGCGAGAAACGTAGCATATGCATGTGAGTGAGGTATCTCATTGCTCCTTTTATTTTCTTGGCTCATCTGCAGTGATGGTGACACATGGGAGGTTGTCACAATAGGGTAGAGGTGCAATGTCCGCTGGCCTGTATCTCTTCTGCGTCCATTGGGATGACCGATAGCAGACTGAGGTGAAGAGCGAGGCAGGAGTGCATTTAACCAGGGGACAAGCCTGGTCATGGCACGGAGATGTTGTTCGCCTGGTGTGCGGACATATCTCATGATCAAGGGCTGAGTCTCAACAGTTCGCAGTCGTTACCATTCAAACTGTCACTGTAAGAGCTCGGAAACAGGATTCCAGTGAAGGGAGATCTGTTGTAGGTGCTCTATGCCCAATAATTAACATCAATGTATGCTACTTTAAATAACCCAAGGGCCACTTGCTAAATCTCGCCATATTGTAAGTAAAGCACATTGAATTATTTTCAGCAAACGATTTTTTTATTCAAAACTAAGGTAAAAAATAAGCGTGACCATTAAATAATTTGGAGTGTTATATTTTAGACTTGCACATCCTTCTAACTTCATGGCAGTTATTGGATCGAGACTGCTGTAAATTATATGATCATTTTTCTGTCCAATGTAAACTCGACTGTAGTGCAAAGTTTTTCTCTTATATTAATATTCGTAGGGACCGTATATATACAGGGCAAGTTTGATAATTTTGTAATCGATAGTTCTGTAATTTCTATCATTGTGAGCCATAGCCAGAACAACCTTTACTTTTTATTTTCTTTGCCACAATTTATCGCATGCATTTTCCGGCATACTAAAGAATGTAGCCAAAGAGAGTGCCAGGTTGGTCGTTAGAGGATATTAGAAAAAACAAGTAATTCGCATGTCTTCTTACAACCGCCACCTATTTGGCTGTTAGAAGTTTCTTGGCAAGTGCGAAGTACGGTAGGTTGCCATTACTTTCCGTATGTGGAGGAGCGTTAACCCGAGAGAAAAAAACCAGTGTCTGCCAAACTGGACACAAGTGGGAATCGAACCCGGACCGTTGGGATCGTGAAAACCGGGCGAGTTTCGTCCCTAGGCCACGCAGCCTACTAGAGGATATTACGCAATATTTAAATTGTAAAGAACTGCCGTTTTGGCATATGTTGCTAAATACAAATTTCAATTTCAAAATTGAGTATACAAATATAATATATTTTAACAATATTATTATTATGGAAAAGGAAAGAGCCCTAGGGGCTTTAATATGTCATAATGGTAAAGTGAGTTAGTAAGTCCAGGTATCAGTGAAAATGACAAATGCAATGTTGGGTATGATAAAAAGAAATATAAACATAGCAGCAGTGAAGTGATAGTCAAACTGTATTAAACATAAGTTAGACCTAGATCGGAGTACTGTGTACTGGTGTGGGGGTTCTTATCGTAGAGGAAATATAAACATGATTGACAGGATACAAAGAAGAGCGGCATAGCTGATAGTGGGATTCCAGAATTACAGTTATGAGGAAAGACTCAGAAAAACCGGCATACAGGTTCTCTAAAATAGCAAACATTGAGGTGACTTAATACAGGTTTACAGAATAATCAAATGAAAGGATAAATTAGACTAACAAGTTTAAAAAAAAAAGAAAAAAAATAGAATCACCTATAAGAACAAGAGGGCATAGCTACATATTAACTAATGGAATGTCCAGATTCGATATTAATCAGAGGGTAGTGAATTCTTGGAATGCATTGCCACATAAAGTAGTAGAGGCAGGGACAATTAATGCATTGAAGAATAGATTGGCAGCACATATCTTTTAGAGCAAGGAAATGTAAATTCAACTGGCTGTATACAGACTCTGCAGAGTCTTATAGACCAGTATAAAGACATTAAGTTAAGTTGAGTACCTGTTATAAAAAAATTGATAGACTGCATCAAAAAACGAATATTTGCCATTTTGCAGGCATTCGTGAATCGTAAAACATTTCTGAATATGCCCGCAATGAGACCGAAATTTGGAACAAGGAATGTAGTGACAAAATACACCTTCAAAGAAAAACAGATGTTGCGAATCTTAAATAAAATCAAGATAACAGCTGATGAAATGAATGATCATTCAGTTCATATCAGGACTAACGAAGATGGATAAGAGACAGACCATTAGCTAATATTTGTTATTGTCTACTGATTGTGAGCTTGCTTCACACTAGCTTGATTACCTGGTTCAAATCACGTCGCTCTGGTATGATGAACCTGGCTTGTGACGTGTTGTTTTTTGAATTCCCGTTTCTCCAGGCAATCCAGCTGCGAATAGGTACCTAACGAAGTCAGGGAAAATTTCACAGCTGGCGGAGTTCGTTTTTTGTCATCAGTACTTACTGCAATGGAATGGGTTGAGCAATTGTGGGCGCCTGGTAAAACACAGTCGAGCCATTTCCCATCTTATTATGTCGAAGTTAAAAATCTTTCGACTACACGTATTTTGGTTATTTCAAAGCGTAAAATCAAATTTTAAAGAACATTTATACATACGTCTTTTGAGCAGCGTTGAAAAGCACTTTGACATGTTGCGGTCTGCAATCCCAATACACAACTCTACGCAGTGATCATTTTGATTCTGGTACTGTATCGTACGAGCATTCTTTGCTAGTGTAGTTCTGGGGTAAACGATTATGTCACAGTCGTGTGCGATAACTCACACACTACTGCCCCCTACAGTAATCACACGGATGGACGTTGCAGCTGTGCAATGATAACGTTAGAAACTGAAAACAACATTTTCACCTTCCCATAACAGTTTGTGACCCATTTACTGACTTACCGTTGTATGCTTACTTCTATTGACATTTCTCCATCAGTACAACCACAGCTTTGATTTATTTGTGATTCTAAATGTAATCCAACAAATAACAAAATGTTGAATACTGTTTTCAGAATCCTCCTGTCGTATTCAGAGCACATATGCTTCCACAGTTCCGGGATCTATCCTGGACAAACTGGACGTGTCCTGAGGGGTACCTGGAGCGTCTTCTGGCTAATTATATGCTCATCATACGCTGCTTTCCTGGTTACCACATTCGCCACCAAACCACAGGAGCTGTCAATCACAACGTTGCAGCAGGTGGCAGATGACAAAGACTTCAAGATAGGAACAGCAATCACAGCATCAGCTTTCATCAATTTACTGAGAACGTCTACAAATACAGCCGTCCAGGAAGTCTGGGGAAAGTTGTTAAGAATGAATGAGACCGACCCAACGACATTTCACCATGATAATATATTTCATGCCGAAAAAGTTGTGAAAGGTCATTACATATTTTTGTCAGGTTTCTGTATAACAATTAACTTGTGTGACGACATATTTGCAGATCATCTGGAAGAGATACGAGCTTACGCAATGAGCATCACAGGGCTGTTAGATCCGACATACCCTGCCACCCCTAAAGATATTTTCTACGGAGACAGTCTGCAGAAAGTCTTGTTGGACTTTGAGGAAACTGGAATCCTTCAACATTTGAGGAATTGCTATTTCAAGCGAAAGCTGGATAATGAAATGGTTGGAAGTAAATTGATGAAACGAAATTTAGCGGTGACGTTGTCAAGGATACAACTTCCGATTTATACAGCGCTAGTAGGTGTAAGCGTCAGCGGGGCGTGCCTGGGGATTGAGATAGTGTATAACAGATGGAGACTGAGAAAGTGTATAACAGATGTAGGCTGAGGTAGTGTATAACAGATGGAGGCTGAGGTAGTGTTTGACAGATTGAGGCTGAGATAGTGTATAACAGAATGAGGTTGAGGTAGTGTATAACATATGGAGGTTGAGATAGTGTATAACAGATGAAGGTTGAGATAGTGTATAACAGATTTAGGTTGAGATAGTGTATAACAGAAGGAGGTTGATGTAGTGTAAAACAGATGGAGGTTGATGTAGTGTATAACAGATGGAGGTTGATGTAGTGTATAACAGATGGAGGTTGATGTAATGTATAACAGATGGAGGCCGCGTCGAGAAAACATGCAGGGTCTTACTTAGAATGTTCATATCAATCTAACTTGTTTTTTTAAACAATAATACATTTGATCACCGAGACGATGTGCCCATTTTCACTGCAGTAGACACCCGATAGTTGAAGTTGCTGGCTGGTCTGTTTGAGTGCAGGAGTTCGCCCTATGATAAGGTAGAAATGAGAATAGGAAAAGGCTTTGGAGCAGTGTCGGGTGTATTCCCAACACCGGAGGGGGAGGAGGGAGGGGGAGGAGTGAGGGGGAGGGGAGGAGGGAGGGGGAGACACCTCATTTTTAAATTAATTTCTCCCAAACTGCTCATTCTTTACCCAAAAAAAAAAAAAAAGGTCAAGTACCCAGCCACTCCATTCCTAATATTGCCCGTTTCATTTTTCTTCACGCTTCCCCCGCCCCTCCCCAACCTGGTGTGTGTTTCTTTCATTGTCAGAACAGTCATAATAACCTCGTCCAGGGAAATGTATTATAATGTCCCGCGTCAAGCGTCAAGTTGAATGTAAATTAACTAACATTCACATCTTTTCTCACCTCCTCTACACACCCTCCCTCCACCATTCTCAAGTCACCAATCTGGTCCCGACGTCTCAGTTCATTTTGTCTATTTTCAAATCATAACGTTCTCATTTTCCCAGCCACATCATTTCCTTGTTACCCTTTGTAGGGCTTTTTTTATAATGACCTAACGTGATTCAATAAGCCAATCAAAATTCCTTCGCAAACTATGGAAACACATCTGGACAATTGGGAATTAATATATGTAGATGGATAAGATTGGTTAATCTGTGCAATTAAAAGTATTACTTCACAGGATGCATCTTATTGCTCCTTTCTTTCTATTATATTCTTGATCTCCGTTGGTGAGGCTCTCAATAATCTATATTCCAATTCCAATGTTAATCGTAATGTCATATTTCACCTTTCTGAACCTGCTCCCGCTTTCTTTTCCATTCTAGTGCAAGTTGATTTTCTTTAGAAGAATGTGTCTATCCATCTCCACTTTCACTCTCCAAACTCCAGATGTATCTGTTTACTCATATATCAATGGTCACAAACATGTGTGTTCTATTACATTCGTACATACGTACTAGCTGTATGTCCTTGCGTTTCCCTGGAAAGTTATTTAATACATTCCCATAACCAACTTTTTCACTTTACAACGCATTCACATGACTCTTATCCATCAACGCACACATTCATCCGTCCATCTGTTCTGCCACTAAACCTGCACTCATCCATATTTTTCTCCAGACCGCCTACACGTTCATCTCCTCATTTCTAGGGTCAAATCGATGGACCTGTCAATTAAAAAACAAACAGTTAATTTTATCAGCGTTTGTTGATAAACATATGCGTATAACTCGAGAAGGAAACGACAAAGCGACTTGGAATAAGTGCGCTGATCTAGAAATCAGGTATATAATATCCACCAATTGCAGCTCTACATTTGTTTCGTTTGCGAGTTATGGTGTCTTCAGACGAACATTTATATATATATATATATATATATATATATATATATATATACGAGGTGTGTTCAAATTTAATCGAAACCAGCGGCTTTATTGCAAACATATGAAAGATGCATCATCTAATTTGACAGAATAACATATATAAATTGTTATGAAGTAAACATGCCACAGTGTTACTTACAAAAAGTCGTCATGGGCATTCAAGCACGAATCCCACTGCTTGGTTTAACGGCGGTAACGGTCCGAAATATATTACTGTGATTCCTCTTTGAACCTCTTGATCACCGAGGCCAAGACGCCTTCATCGGAGACGAATATCTGTCACTTCCGAATTGTTTTAAATGTCCGAACAAATGGAAGACGCAAGGCGATATATCTGGACTATATGATGTTCGTCCATCTCGAGTGATGAGAACCTTTTCTTTTTTCACCTGCCAGTCCTTCCAGCCGAGTATACTGGATTTCCGGGTTGTGGATGGGTGCGGAGATGGCTGACGAGTCAGATTTAGGATCTGCATGCTTGCAGGCAGTGAAAGCATGGAAAGGTCGCTTCGCGAGACGATGATCATGATTGTCAGCAAATCCATGTAGCTTCTCCACTTTATGGCTCAGCCAGGAGACCCACAACTGAGGCAGCTTTTCAAATGTAGTTTAGCTTGGCTGCGGACTTACGCTTTCCCCTTCGCCGCTCGCCCGTCGTCACAGGACTCGATTGTGCTAGTACTGGATAAATGAAAAGAGAATCACTTGCGCGATGAATTTGATTTAAGTGAGGACGGTTTGCGCAGTTCGTCAACCTCACTCTCTCGCCCGAGTCCAACTTTAACCAGTGGCAGGACACGTCAGGACGACTGGAAATGGACTCGGGTGAAGTGAATGACCACGGCTGCTCAAGTGCCTCGCCGTGGTAATGTCCTGCTTAGCTGGCTGGACTTGAGCAGGGTAGGGAAAATCTAAAAAAGCTTTCCCTGTTCATGGCTTCCTACTCTTACTTTTACCACCACTCTAGCCCCTTTTCTTTCGTACGTTTATTTGGGTTTCTCACTAACAAGGACTCCAAGGTAGGCAAGACGTCTTGTCACCTCCAGTGGTAACGAGTGACTCATGCACACCTCCGGTCTAAGTGTCAGCAGGGTGTCACAAGAGTATGTGTGCATTTTCGCTGCACGGCCCAGCGATTTTCCGCTCACGAGTTGTCGGGAATAGGGGACGATATGCTTAGAGTTCGACTACAACTAGAATTCGGCACATTATGAAATAGATTTATCTTATTTCACATAAACCAGTTGTAGTACGGTTATCATGTGGTGTTTCGCCGATAAAACACCTCTTGAATTTATTTGAGTTTTGGAAGAAGATATTTTTCTTTATTCGTTTATTCTTGATTGCTGTATGCAGCTTGTCTATTGTGTCATTGTAAGGGATGGCATTGATGTTTACACCAGGCTTGTTAAAGTCTACCAACAAAAATACCTCATGGTAAAGAAACGCTGCCAGCATAACCTTACCAGCGGACATGTGTGACTTGAATTATTTTGGTTTCGGTGATCCGGGATGTTTTCGTAACATGATATCAGTTTTGCTGCTCGGCTCAAAGTGGTGGCACCACGATTCATCACCTGTCACTATGCGCAAAAAAAAACAAAACGATCACCTTCCTCTTCCTATCACAGCATGTGGTTCAAACTCCATGCCATGCGTGCTTCCTTATGGTGGTTGGTCAGCTACCGAGGTACCCATTGTGTACACACCTTCCGATGCGTCAGTTTCTTGGTAACCCCCATCTCAACTGTCACTATCGGCACAGCGAATTCCTCTGCCAGCGAACGTAAGCTCCGGCGACGGTCCATCCGAACTGCTGCATCAATTTTGGCGATGACATCTTCTGAAGATACACTATGCGCTTGACCTGGTCTTGGAATATCTTTGGTTAACTGACGTCCATCTCTAATCATCTTTGTCCAGTTCCTCACTGCCTGCGTTTTGCAATGAATGTCAACTGGTCGACATCCTTCAGCCGTTAGAAACCGAAACACTGCTATCTGATCAACTCTAGACGGATTCCGTATCACACCCGCCATGTTTTCATCGGTCTGCTGAGGAAACTATGAGTCGGAGGATAATGACATTTTGAAAACTTGACGGTTGATATTTGTTGTAAACACCAGAAGTGGCATCATCTTGTGCATCGTACGTATGTTCACTTGTTGCAGTTCGGTCCGGTTTCATTTGAACACGCGTCGCATATATATATATATATACACTTTAATAAAAATGGTATATATTAGTCACCCCAAACCGCAATGTCAGCTGAATTTATATTAACATTACTATTACCTTCCAAGCATGCTGTAAAATGTGACTGAAGGAGGTTGTGCATTGAGCTTGAAGTCGCACCATCCAACCAATTAAGATTAAAGCTGTCACTGTTAAAGCTCAAAAACAGTCTTCAAGTAAATGGAACATCTGATGTAGTAGTTCTATGCTTCACCCGAAGCTAGAAGATCAAGAATTAAAATCAACATATACTACTAAAAACAATGCAAGGATCACTTGCTGAATCTCGCCATTTTGAAAATGACGGCGTTTGAATATTTGCTGAACATATATTTTTGTTAAATCAAGCTTAGCAGAGGGCGTGACCATTTTATTTGTTTGAGTAGTATATTCAAGACATGTCCATCCTACCATCATCATGTCAGTGATTGGACCAGAGCTAATGTGAATAATATGAACATTTTGCTTTCCGATATAAACTCGAATTTTGGGAAACATTTATTTTAGGACGTGTCCTGAAGACTACTCTCTCTGTTCAGCCGTGAAGACAATTCTTTCATTGTGGACTGTCCGAAACAATGGGTCACTTGCGCGGTGATTTGGATTAAAGTAAGGAATTTTTGCGGAATTTGTCAACCTCATTCTCTCGTTCTGGGCTACCTTTGACCAATGGCAAGACATTGTCGAGGCGACTAGAAATAGCACCGGCTGCAAATCATTCTTTAATATTTACTCCCGAAAGATTTCCCGTATGCCGCATGGTGCATTTATTAAGGACAACCTGAAGCACATGTTTTGAATTGATTGTATCATTCCATTAAATGTAATTGTTGTGTGGAATAAACAAAACTAATTTTTAGTATACTGCTTCCACGAGATGTGGCATTTCTCACCTGTCTGCCTCATCTATCATACGATTGTTGTTGGAATTTCAAAATTGCTTTGTCTGTAGTCGTCTTTTTATATTTTTATAATTGTGTGCTTCAAGGTGGACATTTTATTAATGTGAACAATAAGACAATAAATAAACTGTTATTTGGTTGTTCTTTTTTTTTCTTTTTCTACACAAACCATCATGGTGTTTTTATTAAAAATCTAAATAAAACACTGAATGAGAGTTTATATGCATTAATCATGATGTGTCCTTTCTTAGTGTGTTCAGAGATTCGTATCTCTTTATAGTATTGATGTAACTTAATCTATCTAACTTTACCGTCATTTATTGAAGTCAATAGATTGTTCTCATTACTCGTTGTTTACGAATGCATACAATGAGGAAGTTGCCTTTTTGTGCGCCCTAACAAGGACGTCAAGTGGCGAGTTGCAGTGGCTTTCTTCATATCCCGAGCGTGGCGATAAAGGTGGACTGGAGTCCTCCAGACGGTTCTGCTATGTTTGGCTTCATCTATGTGTCGTTCACTACTACAGGGATCACGCTGATCCCTCACCTCGTTAACAAAAGCTGCCATGAAAACAGCCCGTTTCCAGGGAGGGCTACTAGGAAGCCGATGTGAGGGCCTTGGACAGTATGTTTTACCTGACCCTAACTAACATGTCTGATTGGTATATTTTGCCTGACGAAATGTCAGTCATCATACCTCTACTTCTTCGTCTTTGCTAGTGTCGGGAACCCTTAAATCCGTTTTGTGTGCCCAGGTTCTGTTGTGAAACAACGCATTTCTCGGAATTGTCTCGTTATCTCATTGATCTATTGCTGAGACGATTTCTTAGACAATTGCTTAGACTTAGTCAATTTAGACGATTAATCACCTCAAGTCTATTCTGTTTGAGCATGGACATGTTTTTGTGTATGACCTCTCACATACAAGCGACACGTAACGTCTGCTACCTACAGTAATCACAAAGATGGACGATCTTGCCATCTAATGATAATTTATAGACTACAAACTACATTTTTCACCTACCCATGACTGATTAGAGCAGTGGTAGAGCAGTCGCTTTTCGTGGCAAAGGTACAGATTTCAACGCCCACTAAGGCCAGCTCCAATCAACCCAGCTGTATTTAGATACCTGACTTACTGTTAAGGAAAGAAACGGCATCTAGGAAGGGAACTGGAAACCCTTCTGACAAGACGAGGATTAGTATACTGAAGTCTCTAACACTTCATTCCTGAATAGTGGTTATGTGTGTGAGATGAAATTGCTATACCATGTCAAATGTGAGCCATTTATTGTTTTACCCTTGTATGTTCTTGCTATTGGCATTTCACCATCAGTACAACCACAGCTTTGATTTATTTGTGATTCTAAATATAATCCAACAAATAACAAAATGTTGACTACTGTTTTCAGACTCCTTCTGTCGTACTCAGAGCACATATGCTTCCACAGTTCCGGGATCTATCCTGGACAAACTGGACGTGTCCTGAGGGGTACCTGGAGCGTTTTCTGGCTAATTATATGCTCATCATACGCTGCTTTCCTGGTTACCACATTCGCCACCAAACCACAGGAGCTGTCGATCACAACGTTCCAACAAGTGGCAGATAACAAAGATTTCAAGCTAGGAATAGCGAGAAGATCGTCAGCTTTCATAAACCTTTTGAGAACGTCTAAAAACACAACCTTCCAGGAAGTCTGGGGAAAGTTGTTAAGAATGAATCAGACCGACCCAACGACATTTCACCATGATAATACATTTCATGCCGAAAAAGTTGTGAAAGGTCATTACATATATTTCTCAGGTTCCTGTATAACAATGAACTTGTGTGACGACATATTTGCAGATCATCTGGAAGAGATACGAGCTTACGCAATGAGCATCACAGAGCTGTTAGATCCGACATACCCTGCCACCCCTAAAGATATTTTCTACGGAGACAGTCTGCAGAAAGTCTTGTTGGACTTTGAGGAAACTGGAATCCTTCAACATTTGAGGAATTGCTATTTCAAGCGAAAGCTGGATAATGAAATGGTTGGAAGTAAATTGATGAAACGAAATTTAGCGGTGACGTTGTCAAGGATACAACTTCCGATATATGCAGCGCTTGTAGGTGCAGGCGTAAGCGGGGGGTGCCTGGGGATTGAGATAGTGTATAACAGATGGAGGCTGAGGTAGTGTATAACAGATGGAGGACATGATGAGAGGACATACATGCCTATTTAGAATGTGCATATCAATCAAATATGTTTTATTCAACAATAATACATTTGATAACCGTGTACCCATTTTCACTGCAGTAAATGTGGAAGTTGCTGGCTTACCTGTTTGTTAGAGTTATCCTATTAAGAACCAATCTCTAAGATTCACTTGCTTATTATCAATAAATTATCGTATTCTTGTTGAGTTATCTCACTTCATTCATGCATTCTTCCTACATAACATCAACATAGAAAACAAACACAAATGTATGTAAGTAATAAAATACAAGATAATTTAGTAATACACATATAGTCATTTACAACATTATCAAGACTAAACTAAACTAATTTTCACTAAAAGAAATCTAACTGATGAGGTCGGGACGTTGGGGCTAGCGTCTGGTCAGACAAAACAAGCTGATCGGACAATGTTAGCCAAGGTCAGGAGAAATATACTGGCCAAGACCCTCACCTGACGGGACGATGAGGCTAGCGTCTGGTCAGAATAAACAAGATGATCAGACAATGTTAGCCAAGGTCAGGAGAAATGTACTGGCCAAGACCCTCACCTGACGGGACGATGAGGCTAGTGTCTGGTCAGACAAAACAAGCTGATCGGACAATGTTAGCGAAGGTCAGGAGAAATGTACTGGCCAAGACCCTCACCTGACCTCCTCGTTGGTCGTCCTGGAAACGGGGTGTTGTCGAGGACAACAGTCTGGCTAACAAGGTGAGCTTCGACCTGATTCACATGGTTGTGAGCCACACGCAGATGAAGCCAAGCATAGCATAACCGCATTTAGGACCCCAGTTCATCTTCATCAGCATGCTCGGGATGTGAGGAAAGCTACGACAGCCCGCCACTTAACGCCCTTTTTGGGCGCACAAAATGGTAACCTACTCATTGTGACATTCGCAAACATCGAAAACAACAATAAATCATGAGGTGTCAGCAACAGCTAATTATAACCTCTGCACATGTAACCCAGTTCTGATGTCTATCCTTTGCTTCGTTATTATCGAAATGTGTATGCATTCCAAGGTAAGGAAAAAGTACTTGGGGTCTTTGTGGATATGGCAAACGCTTTTGACAAGGTATGGCGAGAAGGACTCCTCCTAAGACTATAAAACAACAACATAGAAGGGAGAATGTACAGCTGAATACAAGACTTCCTCCGATACAGAACAGCAAGAGTCAAATTAGATGCATCACTGAGCAATAGAATAACTCGCCAACAAGGCGTACCCCTAGAGAGGAGTCATCTCTCCTACCCTCTTTATCCTGTTCATAAACGACATAGCGGGAAAACTCCCAAAGAAAGTATCCAGTGCCCTACACGCTGACGACTTCACAATGTGGAGTGCTGCAGAAAAACTACCAACAGCTGAAAATAGAATGCAGACAGCACTGGACACTGTTGGAAAATGGGTTACAGATTGGGGATTGCAGATTAACATGATTAACATCTCAAGACAGTTACAACATGCTTCTCACTGTCCAACACCAAGGGAAGTAACAAAACTTATTCTAAATGACAAAGAGCTTGTACAATAAAATACCCGTGTGTATCTCAGAGTTAAAATGGACAAGAGACTCACATGGATGGAACACATACAGGAGATAGAACAGAAAGCAACCAGAAAACTATCCCCCATGAAGAAGCTGGCCGGAACAAGCTGGGGTGCAAATAACAACATCCTCTAAAATGTATACACTGGCACAGTCAGGCCAGTACTTTAATACGGCATGACAGCCTGGACCACACCATCAAAAACAAACACGGAACGCCTAACCAAAATTCAAAATTCAGGCTTAAGGATTTGACATGAGGAATGAAGACTACACCAATCCAGAAAAATGGAAACATATACAAATATAAGACCCCTAGATACTGGACGAGATGAAAGAGTGCTGACACACAGTGATCATCTCATACATATCAAACTAAAACAGCCAGTTAAAAATAGGTTAAAGAGAACTAGCTTCATTCATATATCAAACCACCGACAACAAAAATATGGAGAACTAATTCCCAACCAACCTACAGAAATAGAAATGCTTATTAACTATGAAGAGCCAAGCTGCAACATAAACAACATCGAAATAAGAACAGAGATCACAGGATTAAGAAGAAAAGACCAACACAGTGTCCACGAGCTGAACATTTTAGTACAAACAATGATTGAGGAGAAATATAATACCAAGGAATGGACACAGGTGTACACAGACGGTTCAGCAGAAGGGGTAGGCCGAAACGGAGGAGGAGGCATATACATAAGACACAAAAGAGGAAATATAACAGAAGAGGCCCTCCCAACAGGAAAGTTGTCCACAAACCTAAGAGCAGGATCGATGGCCCTCCTGCGAGCACTGAGAATACTTAAAACAGAAAGGCAACCTCCAACAAAAATAGCTATATTCACGGACTGCAGAGAACTATTAGAGACAATACAAAAAACAAACAACGAACCACTGTTATCGGAGATCAGATCAGAACTGGGACAACTCCAGAGATCCTCAAAAATAGCGCGCCAGTGGCTACCGTCCCATTACGGAATCACGGGAAACGAGAGAGCTGATGCTCTGGCAAAAGATGGCAGCAAAAAGGCACAATTTAATCATCGAGTACCATACAGAGAAATCAAAAACATCATCATAAATCAGTATATACACCAATGGAGAGAAGACAGAAACATAAGCAGTACACCAGACCCAATTCACTATATCAAAAGATATGAACAAATTACCTTATTTTGCCTGAGAACTGGACACTGCAGACTACTAGAACATCTATACCGGCTTAAGATCTCACACACCGATGAGTACCCATGTGGAACAGGATGCCAGAACCCTGAACATATTCTACAGGAATGCCCAATATATAGGGAAATGAGATGCCAGACCTGGCCAGAGAGTGCGGAGCTGAGACAAAAAGTTGTGCGGCTTCCGCTCCGATCTGGTGAAGACTACAGACTTCATCATTGCGACTGGCCTGCAGATATAGCATGACCAAAATACCCTGAACGCAAAGAAGAAAGAAGAAGATCGAAATACGTAATCTAGACTTAATGTATACAAATATTGTTCTACAATTGAGTTACTATCTCAATTCGTTGTCGCGTGGTACCCTTTGGCAGTTAGCGATGACGTTCGTCTCTGGCGGTGTCACTTTCGATCAATGGGCTCTGGCACCCCTCTCATTAATTTGGTACATAACATGTTTTAGGCAGTGGTATAGGGGCTCTGGCCGACGCCTCTGACTAATTTCCTATTTATAGCGTTCTTTGCAGTGGTCTGGGGATCTGGCCGACGCCTCTGACTAATTTCCTACTTAAAGCGTTCTAGACAGTGGTCATAGGCTTTAACCACAGAAAGTAGGATGACTTATCTTCACTCACTGCAGGTCAGTACCGATTTACAAGGGAACCTCTTTACAGCTAAGTGGACTGGTGCATAGTAGGAGCAGGTCTTGAACCCTGCACATTTGCATGAAAAACGAATGCTCTAGCAAATAGGTACATTCACTTCACCTGACTACCAAAGAGGTACAACGATTTCCCCAACTCAAACATCTCAACCGTTTCATCAGAAAACAAAATGCATCCATAGACTTTACCAGACAACCCAACGGATTTGTTAACATCACAAACCAAAGCGACAAATCCGATATTGCTTAAGAGTTCAATTTGCTTCACCAACCTAAAACTATTGATAAACATTTCCAAATTACTCAAGAAAATCATGGAACAAAAATGTTCTATACAGTAAACTGCATGAGAACCCATGTTTCAAATCAAATGCGCAGGATCCTCACTCGGCCATGTTTTCTTACTTATTTTTTTGGGAACGAAGAAAAAGGAAACGCGTATTATTGTCCATGATACTTTATGTTTTTATTGTCAGTTAAACAAACGCCCCGTCTCTTTCCAGGTCACCATTGCGTGGTTACGTAACGATAAGTTTAAATATTCATCGCAAGTAATTGATTCCACGCGAGCAGCGGATGATCATTACAGACATGTCATGTATAAGACTCAAATCAAAGCAGAGATATTTACAGATAAATCGATATGGCCCATTCTTTGCATGTCGCATAAAGTTGTACATCGAAGTGACACGTTTGCGTCTGTTCAAATTATATTTTAGATGAGAAGGACAGAGAGTTATGAAGTAGAGGTAGTTTGTGACTCGTATTTGGTTGTAGAGACTGTAAGTTATGGAATGGATTTCCTTTGATTTTTGTTTTATTTCTTCACGATATGGCTTGTTCCGGGCAGTGCTAATATTTCCTTTGATGTTCTGTCATCGGTTTATTCACGTTTAAATGTGTTCTTCGTGGAGAATGTGGCCAAGTGCTTAGGCGACGGTCTTTTAGATTGGAGAAAAAGGTTCGTCATCATTGAGATTTGGATAAGCGTTTTTGTAATAGAACGATAGAGAGTTTGCTTTAAACGTCAGAATCACCGAATTCGACACCCATTGCCGAGAATCTTCAGTCGGCATAGCTGCAAAGGCATTCAGAATATCGTTATGGGAGAAAAAGCAGCGAGGAAGGGAATTGCTCATCCCACAAGTCATAACAAAACTGAGCACTGCTGCAAAAAAGCATATAACACTTCATCCCTGACAGTAGAATGGAATATCCATTACCTTAACGGCTAATGCAGTGGCCCTGTTATTTCCTTCACATGAATAAACCATGTATTCCACAATGGGAGTATAACGTTTTAAACACGTTTCACAGCCAGAACAAACCAATGTTCTAGAGAACCTTTAAAAATAGTTCTTTAAGGTTGTCTATTTTCAGATTTTAAAATACCGACTATCAGTTGTGACGTCATACAATGACACACCTGTTCGCTGTTTGATAGCACTTCTTAAAATCCATGTTTGGTGTTGTTGCGCGCGCGCGCGCGTGTGTGTGTGTGTGTATGTGTGTGTGTCTTTGTGTGTGTGTGTGTGTGTTTTTTTTTTGTGGGGTCGATAATTGTCAGTGATAATTGCATCCTAAAACCGCTGCTGTTGTAAATAGAATAGTCTGCATACGCTGTCCAAATAAAACGTAATCAACTTTTATTATTCTTGGTTTAGATTTCTGGGGCAACTCAGTAGGTTTCAAATGATTGTAACATACAGGTCGCTTGCCCTGACAGTCACCCGGACGTGTGTGAGAAATATATGTATGATCTTAAATCCTTATCTTGATGGCCCGTTTCTCAGCGGAACTGCAGGTCCCAACTTAGTCTCCAATGGACCATGTCTTTAGCCACGGAAGTGCATGGTAAGCCCTCCTCCAGAGGCGTCTCAGATATTGCAGTGTATATCAAGTGAGTCTGACTAACGCATTGGAGGTCTTCCCCTTGGTCTCTTCTTACCTCGGGGGGTACCAAACTACTGTCGCTGTGCTCCCTCGACCATCGTTTCATCGTAACATGTGACCTGAATAGTCTGTCTTGTCTGCATAGATGACCACATCACTCACTAAAGACAATGGTCTTAACATGTGACCTGCCATAGTGTGTCTTGTCTGCATAGATGACCACATCACTCACCAAGGGCAATCCTCGTATCTCATAATTTTGGAGAGTTGGTGCCGGAGGTTCATTCCGACAAAGCGTCTCTCAAGAAACGCCTGGGTCACTCTCTATTTGCCCTCAAGTGAGTTGTGGATGTTCATGTCTCTGCACCGTGGCACATCACATGGGGCACAGTGGAAGTGAAGAGAGAGATTCGTAGGTTCTAGTCTTGACAACCGTCCAGGACCGTGTTAATGGACGAGAAAGCTGTCAGCCCGTGCGGCGACTTCTTGTTAGTTTAGCTTCCAGACTCTTCTCCATATTGAAGAGGCGCCCACGATATATATGCTCGTTGATATCCTCTAATTGCACGTCGCCAATTTTTCAATATTGACGGCAGACTCCTCAATCAGCTTCGATTTGCCGACGATAAAGTGATGATCACAGAGTCAGCAGCAGCAGCGAAATGGTGCCGCTGATCGAGGATGAAGGCAGGAAAGTGGGGCTAGAGATGAATTTCTCGAAGACCAAGATGTTGCGCAAACGTTTCGTCAATTGAGATTCAGTATTATCAATGAGACATACTTTAATCTTGAACTAACCTGGATTCGAATTCGTGCCTCGAAACTAAAAGACCCGTTTTCCTTCGATTCGTCCACAACATGTTTCTTTCACTGTTAACGTATAATGTGAATAATTTTTTTTTATATTCAGCAGCGTACACTATCTTATTTTACGATGTTAAATCGCACTATTTAGTTAAAATCAATCACTCGATCAATCAATCAATCAAAACCCGTCAGCTCCCTGCGGAGTATAGATATTCAGCAAATACTTGCCGTCTTCCTGTTATGTGCCATGATTCCCAGCTCCCACTAAGTCGTTCCAACCTTTGCCAGACGTGTCTTGATCTCCCTTCTCCGTGAGTGTGTAGGTCTCCCCCTACTTTTCTTGCCTTGGGGATTCCGGAACAATCTTTTAATGATGTCAGCTGGTTTCCGTAATGTGTGTCCTATCCATTCTCTTCGCCTTCTAATCATACCTAGTCCAGCCGACATCGGTTCTCTCCCCCTGTCGTATAATGGGGATGTTGTAATACTATTGTATTTCTACTATTCTCAGCAAGCATCCTCTGACGAAAGCTTGGATCTATTTTGAATATGTACTTTTTGGCAAAAGAAGGTGCAAGGCTACCACAAACAGATACCAGTATGACGTACGAAGAGTCAAAACGGCTTATCAAAGCCAGATACATGACCAAATGGGAAACCGAACATACTGGTTACACCAAAAACGATGCCTATTACCAGTTGAACCGAAGAGAGCAGGTCGTTGTCTTCAGACTTCGCACTGGCCACAACAGACTGAGGTACCACCTATTCAACAAATTGAAGATAGGGTGTACCGACGAATGCCCGTGCGGTACTGGTAAAATGACCACTGAACATCTGCTGCAGAACTGCCCGACATACGAGGATCAGAGAGAGCAGATGTGGCCATTGCCAGTGGAACTGCAAGACAAGCTCTATGGTAGTGGCGAGAGTCTCAGGATGACCGCCGCTTTTTTCGAGAAAATAATGGTTACTGTCTGACTGTGTACGAAGAAGAAGAAGAAGAAGAATATGTACTTTTAAAAAAAAGAGTTCTACCTCACAGAGCTGTACAATAGGAGGAAATACAATTGAGATGAAGGCTGTATTTTGGTGGAGGACTTTATTAATTTCCATGTTATCATATTCCCTAAGCAATAAAACCATGTCTTGCCTATTGTATTCTTCATTTTATATTTCTATCCTTTCCTTCGATTAGTCTACATTGTTACAAAAACTCATGACTAAATCTGCCTCTTATAGTACCGTGTCTCCTAGTGAATTTTGATTATCGCTTAGTACTTTGATTCTCATCATCTGGGATATTTTATCTGTGTACCTGTATGCCTTATTGCAGTGATCATTCATTAGGCATATTTATTTTATTTTGCATGTGCTTCTGGTTGTTAGACAGAAGAGCCAAGGTATCAGCAAAGTCCAGATCATCATGTCCTTTCATCTAAAGTCATTTGATTCAATTTGTGTATGTAATTGTAGTAGGCCCATTTCAGGCATGTCTTCTTATTTTTCTTCTTCTTCTTCTTCTTCTTCTTCTTCTTCTTCTTCTTCTTCTTCTATTTTTTCGTCTTCGTTCTCAATCGTCCACTACCAAACACTGGGAGGGATTAAGTAGCAGAATGTAGTCCAGAGAACGGAATGCGTTGTGTCGTAGTTTACAGCTTGGCTGCGATATTTGCAACTTTCGGTCCAACACATCCGACATCAGCGAGCATTTTTTGAGTATTGGGTTAGCATTCCCTCTTCGATCCCTTCTCCTTAGCCAGTCTGCCCTGCTACAGCCTGTTATTCAGGATCACCGCGTGGAGGTGTAGAAGGGTCTTGGCAGCTCTGGTTCGCTGGCCCTGACGCTAGCAGTCAGCTATGGGTCGCTGACCACCGCAGCTCATGCGCTGCTCAGCATCTTGATCCCGGGCATGTCTGACTATACGTTGATGTGACCTTGGAGTAGTAGGTCCATTTCAGGAATGTCTGACTATAGGTTGATGTGACCTTGGAGTAGTAGGCCCATTTCAGGCATGTCTGACTATAGGTTGATGTGACCTTGGAGTAGTAGGCCCATTTCAGGCATGTCTGACTATAGGTTGATGTGACCTTGGAGTAGTAGGCCTATTTCAGGCATGTCTGACTATAGGTTGATGTGGCCTTGGAGTATTAGGCCCATTTCAGGCATGTCTGACTATAGGTTGATGTGACCTTGGAGTAGCAACTCACTTTCTGAGATTTGTGTTTCCCTTTTCCTTTGCTGCGTTGTCTCTTTACTTCTTTTTGTTGTGTGATCTTATTGGCGCTCAGCCTAATATGGCTCTTCAGGTTACATCTCCATTTGCATCGGTCTGCAGCTATGTCTTCCCAAGATGGCAGATCCATATCCAGAGCCTTCAGGTCCCGCTTACAATCGTCTTTGAACCGCAGCTGTGGTCGGCCAGCTGTTTTGTGTTACCTTATGTTAGCTGTCCATAGAGGATATCTGTGAGGATGCGACCGTCTTCCATGCGATGAACATAACCAACCAATCACAATCTTTTTTGGCAAAGTAGAATGTACATATCTGGACGATCGGTGCATAAATTTATTTCCACATTTGTCTTCTTGTCTCTCCATGAGATGCCAAGGATGGATCTCATACGTCGTTGGTGAAAGGTGTTGAGCCTATGCTGTTGCTTGGCATATGTTGTCCATGTTTCGCTGCCATATAGATACGTACTGATGACCCATTCATTGTCGACCATGACCGTGTTCTTGGCTGTAAGCTTAGACTTTTCCCAGACACGTGTTGTAAGACGAGAAAATATAGTAGCAGCTCTGCAAATCTCATTGCCCAATTCGGAGCCTAGAAAGAACGTATCATTGATTAGAGACCCCAGGTAAGTGAACTGGTCCACAGTTGCCAGTTCATAGTTATCGATAGTGATAGTTAGTGTGATATCTACGTCTTGTTCCGTTCCAGCACATCTCTTTAATTCAGGCTTATTGTCAGGCCGACATCTTTACACGCCTGGGAGAAGCGATCTATCAATCTCTAGAGTGCATGCACATTGTCAGTGACAATTGTAGCGTCATCAACACATAACAAGTCCCTGACAGTAACTTCCCTGATCTTGGTTTTAACTTTGAGTCTCGCAAGATTAAGCAGACGCCCATCTGATCTAGTATGAAGGCAAATCCCTTCTGTCGCATTACAAAATGCGTGCTTCAGTAGCAGAGCAGAGAAGATTCCAAATAGTGTTGGGGCCAGGACACAGCCTTGTTTGGGGCCAGGGCACAGCCTTCTTTTGGGCCAGGACACAGCCTTGTTTGGGGCCAGGACACATCCTTGTTTGGGGCCAGGACACAGCCTTGTTTGGGGCCAGGACACAGCCTTGTTTGGGGCCAGGACACAGCCTTGTTTGGGGCCAGGACACAGCCTTGTTTGGGGCCAGGACACAGCCTTGTTTGGGGCCAGGACACAGCCTTCTTTTGGGCCAGGACACAGCCTTGTTTGGGGCCAGGACACATCCTTGTTTAACACCACATTGAATATTAAATGAATGTGATGTATTGCGGTTAAATTAGACTATTCCTTTCATATCCTCATGAGATGACACAATAAGCTGCAGTAGTCTGTTAGGACACCCACCCTGCTAGCGAAATCGAATGCTTTTGTGAGGTCGACGAAAGCGACATAACAAAGTTTGTTCTGCTCGCGTGATTTTTCTTGTAGCTGTCGTGAAGAGAAGCCCTTTTCCTGACATCATTTATTTTCTGAAGGTTATCAGACAGTCCAGCCAACATAGTACGGACGTTCCAACAGCCCAGGTAGATATTTGATGTGGCACGTGATGTGTCAGTGTTGAAGGGCCAGGCTCAAGGGTCTCTCCCAGGTCGAAGAATTGACATATTTCTATGGAGAACAAGCTGTTGCCCGAACAGCAGGCCCCCTGTCTCCACGGAGTAAAATAACCCAGGGGAACGAAATTAGTAGATACTGCCTGGAATTAGCAACGTCGCAGGAGTTTTCAGAATATTGGTTGAAACACCATTTGACTGCCTTAGAGTCTCCAGCTCCGGATTTTTCCTCAGGGTTTACTCCTGAAGCCTAACACTGAACAGGTATCCCACAAGGAAGTGGGGGCTTATAATTAGCTTGCGCGCGGAGGTTCAGTGTAAATATTATTAATTTGTAAGTCACGTCATCGAAGGATGTGCAGACTAATGCAGTGACAATTATTACAAAATCTAATTAATATTAAACTTCGCTTAGATCTCTCATTCCTCTACTGCAGTCGGTATCCCCAGAATTGAACTAGTATTTCCACCCTTCATATCGGAAGAATCTGACAAGATCAACGGTTGTGACTATTTCGAAGAAGTACACTGGTTGTCGGGTTAATATGCATGTATGTTTGTTGATTATTTATTGACTCTGAAACAAGGTCCCAGAACATACCAGTTCGCGGTCACACAGCGGATAGCGTAAATGAACTTCGTTATCTCGGAAGCACAATGTCATCTGACGGACGCAGCAGAACAAATAATATAAAGACGGATTAGCTTTCCTGCTTCGGTGATGAACGACCTCTGCCGCGTGTGGAAGAAAAGTATAATATCCCTGAGTTGAAAGCTGCGTATTTGCCTCCTTTACCAGTCTTATGTGATTTCAGTGCTAATGTATGGAGTCGAAACGTCGACTCTGGTGAAAAATGACATCTCAAGACTCGAGTCCTTTCATATGCGCAATCGAGATCAAGATGCTGAGCAGCGCATGAGCTGCAGTGGCCAGCGACTCATAGCTGACTGCTAGCGTCAAGGCCAGCGAACCAAAGCTGCCAAGACCCTTCTACACCTCCACGCGGTGATCCTGGATAACAGACTGCAGCAGGGCAGACTGGGTAAGGAGAAGGGATCGAAGAGGGAATGCTAACCCAGTACTAAAAAAATGCTTGCTGATGTCGGATGTGTTGGACCGAAAGGTACAAATATCGCATTCAAGCTGTAATATATGACACAACGCATTCCGTTCTCTGGACTACATTCTGCTACTGAAGCCCTTTTACTGTTTGGTGGTGGGAGATTGAGAACGAACGAAGCCAAGCCATGTGCGCAATCAGCGGCGTATTCTTGGAATTTGTTGGTACAATCTCGTAGAAAATATCGAGGTCTCTACTATGACTAACCTCCTAACAGTATTGGAAGTCCTGTACCGTCGTCACATTTCACTGTTTGCACATATTGTCCAGCTGGATAAGGAAGTTCCAGATCGCCAGATCCTTCTCAAGGAAGTCCAAAGTGCCAAGAGTATCCAACCAGCTGGCTGGAAGCGCAGGAGAGGCCGTCTCCGAAACACATGGCTTCAACCTGCTATAGAAGAGGTCTGGCAGAGCGCCGTGTCGACTGGTCATGTTGGTGTTCGACCAAGGCAACCACGTGCTTCAGATTCCTAGGCGAACAGTATTAGTTGTTGACTGTCGTAATCGGGTTAGTCTGCTTGTATGTTTGTTGACTGTCGTAATCGGGTTAATATGCTTGTATGTTTGTTGATTGTCGTAGTCGGATTAATATGCGTGTATGTTTGTTGTGTAACAGTTCCAGCCGGAGCAAGAGAGTTTAGAGCAGGAGTTATGTGGTTGACGACTCAGAACAAAGATACCTGAATGCGTGCCAAGGTCATTCTCCGTCTGGACACTATGCCAAAGTCACTCACCGTCTCAACAAAGGAAAACGGAGTTAGGGCAAAGAATGTGGACAGGTAGGAACGGACCACTGGCGTTCCGATTTGAACAGTGGGGGCGGGGGGGGGGGGGGGTGAGTGAAAGACGGGATGGCAGCGGAGCTTGCTGCGATAGATGAGTGACATGTGTTCAGAGTAATTCGTTCCAATAACGACTGAATAGAGCCATCCCCTGAGATCCATTGGTCAGTTCTGATACTGCTTGAGTGTATATAACACGAGACAAAGTTTAGCTCAAGAGAATGGATGGAGAGGGGATGAGAGCGAATGAGAGACTGTAGATAGGAGTCCGTTTAGCTCACCGATTTGATAGAGGAGCGATTGATAGACTGTTGCACGAATGTTAGTGATAGAACAGGATCGCTCAAACAGGTGTGTGAGTTGTGTATTAAAAGATAATCTGAACGTCTGTTGTAAGCAGGACACATTGTGAACGAGGTATGTCTAGATCGCCCGCCTGAGGGGAATTGAGTGAGGAAGAGCTTTTGATAAAGTGTGTTGAGGACGCAGTTAAATAGATGTGTGTGTGTGATGTGAGTACGGCAATAGAACTGGGTTTTGATAGTTGGGAATTCCATCAGTACCTAATGCTTAAAATTTCCGCTTTAGTTAATATTTATATTAGTTAAGATGATATGTATTGAATTGTGCTTGTAATTTCACTACTCATTTTTCTGGTTATGAGTATTATATAATACCTGCTGTGTGCTTTGTTTTTTGCTGTGTGTGGTCAGGAATGATGTGGATGAGTGTGATAATGTTCTAAGTTAGAATAACCCTAGGGCAAACAGTGGGATCTGATACAGTTGATTGTCCTAATCGGATTAATTTGCTTGTATGTTTGTTGATTGTCGTACTCGGGTTAATATACTTGTGTGTCTATTGATTGTCGTAATCGTGTTAATATGTTTGTATGTTTGTTGACTGTCGTATTCGGGTTAATCTGCTTGTATGTTTGTTGATTGTCGAGATTGGGTTAATATGCTTGTATTTGTGTTTAAAGTGTGGAAATGTGCAACTAAGAAATATAATTTCCCTAGATGGACCACAGGCCGGATGAGTAACGATGGCATGTCTGGCTGCTGTAAGTCTCCTTCTTGGTGTTGTCTTAAACACGGCCGCTCACAATCTCCTTCTGTCTATTAATCATGATTGCTCGGATTGTGATGTCAATGGCACGTGGAGAACAGTAAATCAACAGACACCAGAATGGTCTTCGTTAAAAAACACTGCACTTGAGTTATTTCAAATTCAAAACGATTTCGACACACCTATTTCTGACCTTAAAAAAAATGTGATATTAATTATTCTGCACGATTCATTAACGTGGAAGCTTGCAGTTACATTTATTGAAGCAATTTCTGCTTTACAACCAGAAACTAAACATATGGATTTCAATTTCGGAACCGCGCCGTTTATCCAAACGATTATCCAAGCTATTGAGAATCTGATGATGAATGAAGTTTACATTAGCAGCGTGGTTATTTTCTCTAGTGATGTGCAACAGATAACACAATTATTGGATTCAGTTAGTGGACACCGTAACTTGACCTGGACATCAATTATTCATATTACTGAATGGATCGTAGTGTCATCAAGCAACGATTTACAAGCAAAGATTCAAATCAAAGAATATGCCTTAGATTTTGTGACCTTAGTTTACATCTACAGAGACCATATACATTGTGTTGTTGCCCAGAAGTCTAGAAACAGTAGATTCACGATAAATTCAAAATTATTGATTCAAAAACGTGAAGATAACAATGAAGAAAGACAAAACAGGACAAGAATATCGAATGTGGAAAAAGAGTTTAGATTTATAAACTGTCGTTGTCAAATCCGACCACATCCATTACGATATCTAATGACAAAGACGTCAGACATGGCTGGACTCCGCTTGTTAGCGGCTTTCCCAGAAAATGGTTATGCACGAACAGTGAACAATAGAACGGTGGGTAACACTACAGTCTTTGATGGCTTCAGTGTGGCAGTGATGAATCTCATGGCCAGCATTCTGGGATTCGAACTCAACTTCACCTTCGTCACAGACGGCGGTGATTATGGTGAGGTCCTAGGAAACGGAACAGTTACTGGATTGACAGGTAACAGTTCTTGTTGCAGGTATAGTTATCCACTTAATCCACTTACCTTCATTTTCTGACCATATTCAAAATCGCGAGAACTACCCTTTGTTCTGGCCATATTCAATATCGCGAGAACTACACTTTGGCCAGACAATATTCAATATCGCGAGAACTACCGTTTGTCCTGACCATATTCAATATCGCGAGAACTACCGTTTGTCCTGACCATATTCAATATCGCGAGAACTACCGTTTGTCCTGACCATATTCAATATCGAGAGAACTACCGTTTGTCCTGACCATATTCAATATCGCGAGAACTACCGTTTGTCCTGACCATATTCAATATCGCGAGAACTACCGTTTGTCCTGACCATATTCAATATCGCGAGAACTTCCCTTTGTTTCAAATAAGTTCAAGACAATAATAAAGAATTCAGTCATCTCCTCAGAATGCAGCCCGATCAACCACCACTGTGAGTGTACAACAAAACAAAATCTGACTTCAAGGCAGGATAAAAACTACATGATAGAAGGATAGATGCCGTCCCGAAAATCCTACAACATGGACTGACGACACTTAACTTGACACACAATTGGGATCAAGAATGACAAGTGAAGATCCTCAGGGAGTTAACGACACAGTTGGACGGAAAAGTGAATCTTCCTTGTCTCTCAGAGGTCATAGAAGGCCATTCAGTGACCCCATTTTACTTTGTAGTAAGTTTGATACGTCTTCGCCACTTGTGTAATACCGAGGAGTCAAGAATAGACCTATAGGGACCTATCCAACAGTGGTGGTTTATGATGGTATTCCTTTGACATGATGAGGTTGCTAATCCATTTTAGTCTACTTTTATATTTTAAAGGTGCTGTTGTTGTAACTAATGTTGCTGCTGTTGTTGCTGTTCTTCCTGCTAATGTTGCTCCTGATTTTGTTGTGATTGTATTTATTGCTGTTTCTGATGTTTTGTTGTTGTTTTTGCTGGTGTTGCTACTGTTCTTGTCGCTTCTGCTGTTGTTGTTACTTTTCTTGTTGCTTCTGCTGTTGGTGTTACTGTTCCTTTTGCTTCTGCTGTTGTTAATCCTACTATTGTTGTTGCTGATGGTTTGTTTATTGTTGTTGTTGTTCTTGTTGTTTTTGTTGGTCCTGTTGTATTGCTGACATTGTTGATGTTCCTGTTGTGATTGATGTTGATGCTGCAGGGGTTGCTGCAGTCAGCTGTCGTTGCTATTCATGGTATAGTTGCGGATGTTGATACTGTTGTTGTTGTTGTTGTTAGGAATGCTTTTATTGTTCTTCGTGCTGCTGTTGTTGATGCAGCTGATTCTATTTTTGTTGCTGTCCCTGTTGCTAGTGGTGCTGCCGTTAGTGTTGCCCATGTTGTTGTGGCTGTACCTGTTGTTGGTGATGTACCTGTTGTTGGTGATGTACCTGTTGTTAATGATGTACCTGTTATTGATGTTGTACCTGTTGTTGATGCTGTACCTGTTGGTGATGCTGTACCTGTTGAAATAGGCAAGTTGTTAATGATGTACCTGTTGTTGATGATGTACCTGTTGTTGATGCTGTACCTGTTGAAATAGTCCATGTTGTTGATGCTCTACCTATTGAAATGTGCCCTGTTGTTGATGCTGTACCTGTTGTAGTTTCCATATTCTTGAGGATGTACCTGTTGTTGATGATGTACCTGTTGTTGTTGCTGTATCTGTTGTTGATGCCGTACCTATTGTTGATGCTGTATCTGTTGTTGATGATGTATCTGTTGTAGTTGCTCTTGTCTACCTGCTCTAGCTGCCGCCCCCAATGTTGTTGATGTCGCTTCTGGCTGGTGGTATCGCTGTTGAAAATGCTGCGCCTTCTGGACAAATGGAGAAAAACGCTCAGAAAAACATACAAACAGTCTTATGGCTGTTCAACCACAGAATAGGTGCAAATGAAGAGAGATACTCAGACAATATTACAGGCAGTCTTAGAAGTAATCAACTAGATGATAGAGTTTAACGGGGAGACATACTCAGACAACCTTAGAACTCAAAATAGATCAACCAGAGGATAGGGCCAATGCAGAAACACGCTCAGACAACCTTACAACCAGTCTCAAGACTTATCAACCATTTGTAGGGTCAATGGAGAGGCCCGCTCAGACACCCATTACAACCAGTCTTAGTACTGAAAAACCAGAAGATTATGATGATATCTTGCAACCATTATCTGATTATAAAAGTTATCATGTATCGATGTTGTACAATATACATCATCGATTAACCCATGTGCTTATCAATATACATACGAGTAGTGTATGGTCAATGGGCCATAATACTAATCTACAAGTTAAGAGACATTGCAAGACCTGGGTTTTTTCTTTATCAGAGGTGATATTAAAGTCAAACCGGCATGCGACTGCACGAAAGACGGTATTTATTCCTCCAGCCCTTAAATCACCCACACCTACTCAACGGAGGACCTCAGCATTGATAAACAACATGCGGTGAAGATGGTATATTCATTGAGTGATTCTTTATCAATGTAAAGATAAACTTCTGCGCCATTTCAGCACCATAAGTTATGTGAAAAATGTACTTCCATGTTAACAAGAGGTTAATGAGTACATAAGAAGTGCATAATAGCTAGACCAGATAATTTCAGCAGTAAATGGACATAGTAATTGTTAAAACCTGTTTAGAAACGTAAATAAAACAAAGATAATGACTACGAACAAAACACAATGTCAGCATAAATTTACTGTAGGTGGTGAGGAAATAGGTCACGCATTTTGAATATCTGGGCTCCAGAATTGACAAGAATGGCGACTGCTCGAAATAAAATAAAAGAAGACTAGCTTTGGCAACGCAGAGACTGAACAGCCTGACGAACTTATGGCATAGCACCAACAAAATGATTAAAGGAAAAGTCTTGAGAGTCTGTGTTTTTTTTGAGGCAGCTTATGGTTGCGAATCATGGACGATTACCAAAACTTCCAGACCACGCATCGAATCCTTCGAGTCAAAATGTTACAGAAACATCCTCAGAATACCATAGACAGACAAAAAATACAACTTTCGACATTCGGCAAGAGTTGAGCATAGAGGAGAATTGGTTTATCAATTCCATTTTGGCTGGAAAATGCAAATACTTTGGTCACATCAAGGGACACAACGGTCTCGAGAGAACAGTGATGGAAGGTATGGTGCCAGGTAAAAGAGGCAGAAGTAGACCAAGAAGACGATGTCACAAAGATATCCAGGCATGCCTGGGTATGACTGTGGCAGAGGCTGGAGTGTTGGCAATTGAACGAGTTTCTTTCAGACAAACTGTGATGGGAGCAACGTTCTATAAAGTACATGCTACATGATGATGATGCTTGTCAGTTGCGTAATGATTTAATTACTTTAATCAATCTTGTTCTCCGTTGAGCACAGACCTGCACCTGTCGTTTGCTATCGATGAATATTTTCAACCGCACAATTCAATGTATGTATGTATAAATGTATGTATGTATAAATGTATGTATGTATGTATGAATGTATGTATGTATGTATGTATGTATGTATGTATGTATGTATGTATGTATGTATGTATGTATGTATGTATGTATAAATGTATGTATGTATGTATGTATGTATGTATGAATGTGCGTGTATGTGTGTATGCATGCATGTATGTATGTATATATGCATGTATATATGTATGTATGTATAAAGGTATGTATGCACAGATTTACCTATATCACTATCTATACCAAAAGAGTGATTGTTCGTGACATTGAATGTGAAAGCTCGGCTGCCGTAGAAAATAGCGCTTAGAAAGCCCCAGTTGGAGCACGTTCTAACGTCATGATTGACTTTATTTCACTTGAATTAGGTCATGGAGCCACACCAACCGTTGTCCTTCCCAAAGGATGTCTGTGTCAACGCATCACATCATATATTATGGATGATTAACGCGTGACGTTGGTATACATGATGAGGCTGCTAGTTCAATGCTCAAATTCACATTCTTGCTTTGAACGGCATTCAGAGTATGGTACTATCTGACATCTCTAATCATGATTAGCTCTTTCCGTCTTGTCAGACGATAGTAATTGTGCTTTGATAAGGTATGCAACTACATTAACGAATGTGACCTGTAAGACCAATCCGGCCAAAGAAGCGGCTTCCACGATGTGTGCAAGAAAAATCAGGCCCGTTTGCGGCATCACATAGTGTGGTGTAACTTCTCAAACTGAGTCTTTAGCCTATCGGCAATCAGTATCTCCTTTGTCTGTATTCCAGGCTTAATCATGCCCCTCCATGTAACACGATCCATGGCGTCCTGTTCCCATGATTCCAAATCGATGCAAGCATCATTCATATCCAGCTTGCATACATCCTTGTATCGAAGTAGTGGCCGGCCCCGAGACATTTTCTCCAACTGTCTATCTCCAACTGACATCTCTAATATAGGGACCCATAACGCTAAGAGGAAACTCTCCAGTATATCCCATTATAAATGATACCTGACTTACAGTTAAATTAAGACCCACCCCAGGAAATTCGCTAGACTATCCCTTGTTCTCCTTGCCTGCTTCTTGTTGGAACTTCACGCTATAAAGTCTTACACTTGATCATTAACAGCAGTTATTATTTTGGCCCTGATTTAATATTCTTGGATCTTTATAAACATGACTTTTTATCATCTTTTCAATGAATAACTAATATTTAATTTTTAGTATGTTGTTAACCTTGTTTGTGGCAGGAACATTGGCGAGACGTGAAGCCACAATGGCGTGTCTCATGTCCCGACTTGAGAGCCGTCAGCAGGTTATTGATTTCCTGCCAACTCCACTTCTGGTGGAGTCTGCTAACATCGTCTACAGGTATCATTATTTTCATTGTTTTAATTATTACCTTTCGTTACCATTAATGTCTTCTTTTATCGATAAAATTGTGTAAAAAGGATCAAATTTGTAAACAGAATCGCATTACATAAACTGGATCACAGTATCACATTATGTAAACAAAATCACATATTATAAACAGGAATACATTTTGTAAACATGCTCACAAAGATCATAATCTGTAAACAATTTCACATTTTATAATCAAGATTACATTTGTTAGTATACGTTGGACCGAAGCAGGCCAATATATAAATTAGACTGGTATAAACAAGGAAAAAGTCAATCGATATTTTCAGATAGGATCATTAGGAGATAACATTACATTACCTGTCGCTCTGTTTGTTGAAGCATAGATCCAACACTAAATGTGTTGGCCGTAAACAGATTGTTGAGAATCATAATTCAAGCCATTTGTTGAAGCATAGATCCAACACTAATTGTGTTGGCCGTAAACAGATTGTTGAGAATCATAATTCAAGCCATTTGTTGAAGCATAGATCCAACACTAATTGTGTTGGCCGTAAACAGATTGTTGAGAATCATAATTCAAGCCATTTGTTGAAGCATAGATCCAACACTAATTGTGTTGGCCGTAAACAGATTGTTGAGAATCATAATTCAAGCCATTTGTTGAAGCATAGATCCAACACTAATTGTGTTGGCCGTAAACAGATTGTTGAGAATCATAATTCAAGCCATTTGTTGAAGCATAGATCCAACACTAATTGTGTTGGCCGTAAACAGATTGTTGAGAATCATAATTCAAGCCATTTGTTGAAGCATAGATCCAACACTAATTGTGTTGGCCGTAAACAGATTGTTGAGAATCATAATTCAAGCCATTTGTTGAAGCATAGATCCAACACTAAATGTGTTGGCCGTAAACAGATTGTTGAGAATCATAATTCAAGCCATTTGTTGAAGCATAGATCCAACACTAATTGTGTTGTCCGTAAACAGATTGTTGAGAATCATAATTCAAGCCATTTGTTGAAGCATAGATCCAACACTAATTGTGTTGGCCGTAAACAGATTGTTGAGAATCATAATTCAAGCCATTTGTTGAAGCATAGATCCAACACTAAATGTGTTGTCCGTAAACAGATTGTTGAGAATCATAATTCAAGCCATTTGTTGAAGCATAGATCCAACACTAATTGTGTTGGCCGTAAACAGATTGTTGAGAATCATAATTCAAGCCATTTGTTGAAGCATAGATCCAACACTAATTGTGTTGGCCGTAAACAGATTGTTGAGAATCATAATTCAAGCCATTTGTTGAAGCATAGATCCAACACTAATTGTGTTGGCCGTAAACAGATTGTTGAGAATCATAATTCAAGCCATTTGTTGAAGCATAGATCCAACACTAATTGTGTTGGCCGTAAACAGATTGTTGAGAATCATAATTCAAGCCATTTGTTGAAGCATAGATCCAACACTAAATGTGTTGGCCGTAAACAGATTGTTGAGAATCATAATTCAAGCCATTTGTTGAAGCATAGATCCAACACTAATTGTGTTGGCCGTAAACAGATTGTTGAGAATCATAATTCAAGCCATTTGTTGAAGCATAGATCCAACACTAATTGTGTTGGCCGTAAACAGATTGTTGAGAATCATAATTCAAGCCATTTGTTGAAGCATAGATCCAACACTAAATGTGTTGGCCGTAAACAGATTGTTGAGAATCATAATTCAAGCCATTTGTTGAAGCATAGATCCAACACTAATTGTGTTGGCCGTAAACAGATTGTTGAGAATCATAATTCAAGCCATTTGTTGAAGCATAGATCCAACACTAATTGTGTTGGCCGTAAACAGATTGTTGAGAATCATAATTCAAGCCATTTGTTGAAGCATAGATCCAACACTAAATGTGTTGGCCGTAAACAGATTGTTGAGAATCATAATTCAAGCCATTTGTTGAAGCATAGATCCAACACTAATTGTGTTGGCCGTAAACAGATTGTTGAGAATCATAATTCAAGCCATTTGTTGAAGCATAGATCCAACACTAATTGTGTTGGCCGTAAACAGATTGTTGAGAATCATAATTCAAGCCATTTGTTGAAGCATAGATCCAACACTAATTGTGTTGGCCGTAAACAGATTGTTGAGAATCATAATTCAAGCCATTTGTTGAAGCATAGATCCAACACTAATTGTGTTGGCCGTAAACAGATTGTTGAGAATCATAATTCAAGCCATTTGTTGAAGCATAGATCCAACACTAAATGTGGTAGCCCTAATCACATTGTTGAAACTCCTGAATCAAGCCATTCAAGCATAGGCCCAACAATGCCTCCATCAGCCAGCTTTTACAAAAGCTGTATTTCACTTATTTGTTGAAGCACAGGATCAACATTTGCCTTCCAAAATGTACTTTTATAAAAGATGTATTCCAGTCATGTTCAGTGCGTTCAACGGCAATAACTGTTTTACCAACCACATTTGCAACCTTCTTTAATAGTATCGTAAGAAATAGAATAAAGGAAACATTGATCATATTCTTTTTGCCAGGAAGCCAATCGCGCGTTTTGAAATATTCATGCTAACTAAATGAAAATGCGACTACCAAATACACACATACTCGGACAAGACTACACAACGCAATGGTCAGGATATATATATATATATAGAGAGAGAGAGAGAGAGATTGGGAGAGAGAGTTAGAGAGAAAGAGAACGACTTACAAGAAAGTCTAGAACGATGTGAGTGGAGAAGCAAGGAAAAGATGAAGTGATGACAGCATCACCATTATCATTACTTCATGTACGGCTCCATGAGGAGCACAGGTTGTTTACAAATACACGCAAGTCCTCATGTCATGTGACATCCACTACAGCAGAAGTGAAGTATTCCCAGCTTCTTTCATGTCTTTACATGCTGCAAACCTTGAGATTTTTCCGCATCCTAGAAGATAATATAGATGCCAGCGATGCAGTTTCCGTCATTTTTTCTCATCAGTCCTCTTGATACAATATTTTTCCTGACATCAATGTTTGAGTTAAAGTACAATTAATTGCATTGGTTATATTTATTGAATATTTTTTTGTTATTACAGCTTCTATGTAATTCGTTAACCAGCACCATGCCAAATCCGTATTCCCTCGTGTTATGACATATTATAGTATAATTATATATTTGACTCTCACTAAGTCCTCGGTAGCCCCTGGTGAAACGCTGAGATGCTCGAAGATGGAATGAGCTGACAGCAGCAAGAAACTCTCTCACAGCTGTATGTCTGCATTATGGTCAGCGATCTATAACTCGCATTAGACCAATTGCGGACCAAAAAGCGGGCTGCGGTGTATTAGTGTAGACTGGAGAAAAGGGATCGCGGAGAGAAGTTGAATCGGAGATAAAAAAAGCCAGCTGAAATACGATGTTTCGGTTGGGAAGTCTCAGATATCGCAGCCTCGCTGTAAACTACGACATACCGTCCTGCTGCGGTGGAAGTTTTTTGTTGTTTTCGTACTAGCTATAAGTCAGAAGTCACCAGTCATAAGTCATGAGCAACACCTTCCTCTACAATATATTTAATCGTGCGGGTCCAAAGCCTGTCTCCAGTCATGGTGTCTTGTCACAAAGTGACCTGTAAGTGAGTGGATTGCTCAGGCTCACTACAGTCGCCCAAGCGGGTCCAGTCATGTAGTCTTGTCACAAAGTGACCTGTAGGCGATTGGATTGCTCATGCCCACTACAGTCGCCCAAGCGGGACCAGTCATGTAGTCTTGTCACAAAGTGACATGTAGACGATTGGATTGCTCATGCCCACAACCAGTCGCCCAAGCGGGTCCAGTCATGTAGTCTTGTCACAAAGCGACCAGTAGACGATTGGATTGCTCATGCCCACTACAGTCGCCCATGCAAAGTCATGCTGGACCGGTAGGGGTCTGGGCCGTTGGTTCTGGGGTTGGTATTGGTCATCTCTTTCCTTATCAAAAGTCCTGCCTTGAGCAAGGTCGTTTTTAGCACTGTTTATGTCTGTCTGCTGCACATCTCCTTCTACCCCCGTTACTGTTTTGCTGACTAGTAAAAGTATGTCACTTGGGCAAGATCAGAAACTGCACTAAAAAGAAAGCCGGAATAGGGTATTCTGCATGATATCTCCGTAAAAACGACCCACCACGACTTCCTCGCAGTCCTCCATAGAAGCGGACTGTTGTCATGACAACATAGCTAACGAGGTGGGTAATCGACGTGATCCACGTTGTAGGGAGCGACACGCAGTTGAAGCCAATCGTAGCACAACCACATGGAGGACCCCCGTCCGCCTTCATCAGCACGTCCGGGGTGTGAGGAAATCTACAAGAACCTGCCACTTAGCTTCCTTTTCAGGGCGCACACAAGTTTTATCATACTCATTGTCAGCATACAACAGTAACATCAACACCAACACCAACACCAACACCAACACCAACACCAACACAGCACCAAAACCAACACCAACACCAACACCAACATCAACACCAACACAGCACCAATACTAACAACAAGCACAGAAGCAACAACAGTCGACTCAGTTGTAAATTGGTAATCCATTCTTTTATCGATCTATCGATCCATCGATCCGTCGATCCATTCATTTATTATCAATGCATTTCTCATATATTGATCGATTAATCCATGTGTATATAAATCCATTCATTTATCATCTATCGATCCATCAATCCATGTTGTTGCTAACATTAACAACAACATGAATTGATGAATCGATAGATGATAAATGAATGGATTGATGCAGCGATTGATGACAACAGCAGGAGCAATACCAACATCAAAACCAACAACAGCAGCAACAACAACAAGCAACGCTACAACATAAAGATCGATTCTGCAGTGGTACTGAATTGAGGGAGCCGGGTAGCGCAGTGGTTAGCGAGC